>JAMAKT010000027.1:0-413783 GCA_023628415.1 Hypoxylon sp. PDH2405
ATTAATATTAATATTATTATTATTATTATTAAAAAAAGATTATTTCTTTTAAGAATTATAAATTAAAATTAAATTTTTATTATATATAAATTATTACATAATATCTAATCGCCATTAAATAATAATTAAATTTATATTTAAATTAATATTTATTTTTTTATATTAATAAATTATAATTTTATATTTTATTTTTAAATATTTACTAAAATTTAATATATTATTTCCTACCCTTTATTATTTATTATAATATAATTTTTTATATTTCCTTAACCTTTTATTAAATTTTCATTAAGTTATTATTATACTACTATTAAATTAAAATTAAGCTTTATATAACATAATAAAATCTTTAATTTTAATTAAATTTAACGTATATTACCTTAAATAATTTTATATCCTTAATATAATTAATATATAATATTAATAATTTAAATATATAATAAATATATATTATATTATATTATCAATTTTTAAATTATATTATTAATTTTTAAGGTTTTGGCGGGTTGGCGGTTTACGTGCAAATGGCCAGCCGTCTCGGTTTAATCTATATAAGATTACAATCATTTGGGGCCAAAAGTGGTCAGCCGAAGTCCTAGATCGGCAAGGCAGATTCCTCTTCAACTAGTTTCATTGACGATACACAAGTGAAGAATCCTATGGCAAAGATTTGCTGTTCATGAATAGAAGTATCAGAACGTGTTTTAATGTTATTCTAAATTGAGAGCCTCTTCAAATCCTAGCGCTTGGGCTGTCTACACGTGTGGAAAAATTGAACCCCTTAAAAGTCAATATAGGTATACTAGGGAGTTTATTCGTGCTAGTCCTGGGAGCCGAAGACGCCGTAACTGTGTCATTGGGCTTAGCAGAGGGGGCTCGTCTAGAAATGTCACAAGCCCCCAAATCCTTCACCATGCATTGCTTCAAGTAGTAAAATAGTCCCAAAAGGGTATTAATGTCTTTGTACCATCCGTACGGATATCCGTACGATTTTTATCGGTAAATTTTAAGGATATGGGCCGCTCTAAGCGCTGTGAGGATTCAAATCTTCTTGACAGCGTAGCTCGTAGGTAATTTTGAACACTCATCATACTCCAATCGAAAGCCACCGACCCCGCCAAGTTGTCAGCAAGCTGGATGGGGTATTAAGGAGGGCACCTATGAGACTGGGTCTGATTGGATTTATTCTGGCTAGGTTAGTGAACTTTACCCACACGCGTCTCTTGCTAGGTACTATTACTACCTTTAGAATCAAGTTATTATATCAGGAAAACATCACCAATGCCTTGTCGAAATGGCTCAAATGAAGACCTACATTCTCGCGCCGAATTTCACCTATAAAGCCTCCGGGCCTATTCAACTCGGGAATATCATCGCAAACCCTCTCCGGCCGGGTGAAGTGCGTCTCTCTCAGCGTCCAACCCACTGACGATCATCACATCTTTTATTGCCCATGTTACATGGCTTAGTACTACCGCTGTTCGGAACATACTATCAAATGCATTACTTACGAAGTTCTTCAGGTACTGTCGGTATTACCAGCAGATTCCCAACCTGCGATTGAGATCGTATCAGAACATGATTACGAACTATGCCACGAACAGGGTCGTAGCTTCCGCCTCGGAGTCTGGGGAACCTTTCTAGACCGTATAGGCATTTCGGCGGGCGGTGGTTATACCATGAACCGATCACGAACTTATACTGTCGCTGAGCTCGAGACGCGTTATCTGCGAGACGAACCATCTGAAACCGAGACCGCGAGTCGTGTCGCCGAACCTGCTGTACAAGCCATTATTCGTGCGGGGCTATTCAGTAGCCTGCCCGTATACATGATCACGGGGATCAAAATAGCTCGAAGGCTCTCAATTCATAGTGAGGCGAACAGTTCATGGGATGTGGGAACGGATAGCACAATGCCAGCCTCCGAGAGCATCTGTTTTGGTGGGGAGTTGAAGGCCGAAAGAAGTAAGAAAATAAGCTCGACAATTGGAGTCGTTAATGAAGACATCGTCTTTGCCTACCAGGTGCATGTGATTAAGGAGAAAGGAAGGGGCGACAATAGAACTATCAGGGTAGGTGTGTTTGAGTCGGATGCTGCCCTTCTCCATGATGAGAGGGTAGCTGAAAGAGGGGTATGTGTGGCTCCTGCAACCAAGCATGACTTCCAACAAGCCCTGGAGGAATGGGAGGACAATGAGTCCGGTTTGGACATTCACGAGACTAAGGATAGCAACGAACCTGTCTCTGTTGTCAGCGTACACCGGGTGCAGGCCTAAAGTTCCTAGATACCTTGGGCTAAGATATATTGCAGGGATATTAACGCTACAGGCGTTATTTACTAAGAGTCATACAGTCCAACCCTGGCCGTTTTAAATCATGTTTAGGTACCTAACTTAAGAATCGAGTTACCCAGGCTCATTGTCATGTCTATAATATATAATTAATAAGCGATCCCAGCTCCAGGTAGTTCATGTGTAGAAACCAGATTCAAGCGCAAGCTCAATAACAAGAAATTTATATGGACGTGTCATAAGGTATCATATACTTCATATGAATTTATGAAAACACAAGTTCGAATTCAATGCTAAACACAAGCAGTTTCCATTAACATCCAAAATTTTCGATACTTGTCCCCAGAAAAGAAAAAAATGGGTGATATAAACAAATTTCCGGACGCCGTTTCCGTCGACATTTTCTCGAACAACGCGGTCATCCCATTCCGCGTCCATAGCTTCTCAACATGCGGGGGGTATTGAAAGGACTGTGTACGAAGTCCGATGCTTGCGAATGTGAGCATCATGCCTGCAATTCCCGCCGCTATTGCCGTTGCCACGGATGCGCCAGATTCCGCCTTTTCACCCTTCAGGTTGCTCAACCATGCTGAAGGGACCCTATGTCCCAAGGTCCCAAAGGCAATTCGGTCTCTGTGATTAATTGGAGGGTTCGTATCAGTAAACCTTCCATTGGTATTTGTCTGGCGAATAGAAATAACGGAGTCGTGACGGGCAGGGAACATTTCTCCGCGATTCCCTCCCGAATTTGAGGCCGCAGCGAAGAAGAGAAGACGGCCTTTCCGTGATACTTCAGCCTCGCAAATGGCGGTGCTAATTTCCTGGATATCTTCTTCTAACCCAAATGCCATTGAGATAATGTCAACCTTGCATATCTCACTGGCCCATTTAATTGCCTTCATTACTGTTAGTCGATGTTACTATGACGACCATGTAGTATTTCATCACGCGTATGTCATAAGAATCGAAAGATAGGTGCTACATGTAAACCCATCTTTGAGAATATCTTAAAGCTCAGGAGGTCTTTAGCTAGGGCTCCCAGAATGACTTACTTTGCAGATAGCTGAAGTAGAACCTCTTACTGAGTCTCTATTCAGAGCAATCCTTGCCACATAGAAGTGTGCCATAGGGGCTACCTTCATAGCCAAAGCCAGTGTATGCGTACCGTGACCGCATTTGTCTGCTGGTTCATGAGATGGTGTACTAGAGAAGTCTTTCCATTCTTTTAGCTGGCCTTTTCGTTTTTTTGGTTGAAAAAAGCTTGCACCATTGTCGTATCCGGTATCCAATATGGCGACCTTAATAGGTACAGCGGCATTGATCCCTAGCGAATAGGTTTCAAACATGTACTCATTAATTCTTACGATACGATCAAGCCATTCCTCGGACCTCTTCACGTCCACGTCAGCTCGCTCGGAGTCGAATGAAGTTGTTAATGAATTTGTAGGCTCAGCAGACAAAGCCTTAATAGGATGTTCTTGCTTATTGAGATCAATTGGCTCCATGTTCTCTAGGGCATCAGAAAAGCCCAAATTCTGAATCAAACGGTAAAGTGGGCTGACAACATTATCGTATAATACTTTTCGCCTGCTTGCAATTTGGTAGTCAAGGCGTGTGGACGCTTGACCCTGTTGGTATTCTTGGTCCTGTCGCCACTGGTCGAACATTTTATTGTCGAGGCAGTTGTTAATTGCATCCCAGAAACTCGGATATTCAAACCCTTTCCGGCAGGTCTTATCCACCGCCTTCTCCTTAGCCAAAGTCCAATTGTCATTAATCATTGATTTCGGTGTGCCATTGGTGCTCAGTTTGAGGTCACAGCCTACCCCTATTTCAAGCAGCATGATAGCAAGTTTCAGCAGGAGGGGGAATCGGTATATCATGGAAAATGAATCACAATATTCCGTGAAATCTTCAACAGCTTTGTCGAAGTCGACTGAGTAATATGGCTTACTTGCATATATACCAGAAGGTTCACGGAGAAAGTGAATAGTATCACTCGACCATCCCAGAGCCATCCAAGGAGAGCCATAAAATTGCCAAACTGACTTTGCTAAGATGTAGCACAGAACTAGCTTCATCTTATTCGATAGTCTGTGCATTTGCAGTATCGTCCTAAGCGAAATGCTGGGCCCAGGTTCAACCTTCTGCAATATTGACGAGCCATCGTACAATTCATGAAGCCATGAATCTTGGACTCTGAGGTGGACCCGAGACCCAATTCTTGACTGAAGAAAATTACAGAAGTATCCGAGCTTCAGTACACGGAGTTTTCCTACTTCTTGGGGCTTTTGCTTGTCTTTGTCACACTTGCGCTCGTCATCGTGTATTCGGACAGTCTTCTTGTCTGTATTCCTAGTATTTATTTAGTATTTACGGATTTAACAAATACTGAGACAGAACTAACCTGGTTACTTGCAGCTCTGTATCTTGCCAATGTTCAAACGATTTATGTAGTGAGGACAGAAGTAGGTCAAACCTAACACATCCATCCCGTTCACTAAGCTCTTCTCCTAGCCGAAGCCTTGCAAAGTGATATCCCGTCTTGGGTCCCGTAGAATCCTGCAAGGTTTCGCAAGCGCAGATTGAATAGCTGCGCAGAATGTTATATGAGTTGGAATACACTTCGAACGGATAGTCTTCTGGTTCTATTGTTGGGATTTTAACAATATTTGGGTCATAGCTTGGCGGATGGCCGAATCGCTCCCTGAAGTGCTCAAGTTTTTCTGTGAAGCTTTTCACGAGTACCGACGACATGAGGTATTTCGTTATCCCGTTTCGTGCTGTCTTATAAACTCTCTGGTGCGTATCGGGATGGACGAGAGCTTCTAGAATCGATGGGTGGGACATCCCTGGTGGTTCGGGCCACTACGATACGGGCTAATTATTAGAATGAACAATTCTCCTTATGGTGGTTAAGTTCGACGTATCTTACACAGCACATCTTTTCCAAACCATAGATAATCTCTCTCAGGTTTTCCTCAAACGCAGGATCGGTGCTATCAAGTGCCGTCGTTGTGATAGAAAAAAGTAGTACGGGTATTGTGCTGCTAGATGCCAACTTCCGCTCCCGGGCGATTTCCATGGCGAGGTCAGAGACAATTTCCAGCGCCGACTGGGCAAATTCGAAACTGAACCCATCCGGAGGGTAAATGCACGATCTTCTAGCCATACCGCGGGCATAATTGCGAGCATTATTCTCTACAGAGAACATAAGAAGTAATGTTGGAATCTGGCATGCGCCACATTGCTCACTTCGCCACGACCCCCGTCCTACAGTGGCATAGCTTTGTATTGGGCGGCACGGTATGTAATCAATTTCCCCTCATCATTACTAATCCACCAGTGATATTCTAGGGAGTTTCAAACTACGTGTTCATATATCCTAGAGCACCTAGGTAAGCAAACCGCATTCCATTGATGACAACTAAAAGCAACCCGTCATGGAGTCGACAACATCACCAAACAGAATATACCAGGCTGCTTCAAGATGCAAGGTGGCATTTACCAGTTGTCTAAACATTCGATCGTTAATGGACCTTGAATGGGCAGAAAATAGACTCGCTGACTTCAACCTTTGGGCTGCCGGAATCGGAGTGTTCGCCTTACAGAAGGCGTCTCTCGATTATAGGCTCGCGAGAGAGCCGCATACATTGAATTTTATTATCAACTACTTAGCTCTTCTGAATGACTGTATTGAGATGTGTAAGGTCGTTGGTATGGCTGGCTCCTTTACTTTCCAGTCCTTCACCAAACCTTTGAGATCCAATCCATATTATCTACCTACCTAGGTAGGTACCCATGTATCAACTTATGCTAACAATGTTGTAGCTAGTAACAGAAATGTTACCGTATCACCCACCAACAATCGAGTTCACGATAATCAACAGGACGCCATAGACCCTGCAGATGTTCCTGGACCATGTACAGCCTGGCCAGACCAATCTTTCAACTCTGAGACTTACGAGTTAAGTCATGAATCCGAAAACGTGGCTCCCACTCTCTCCTCGGCTAAAGAGGATGTTGAGCTGATTCTTTCCAACCTTCTGAGACTCACTGTAGCCATCCGCAAAGCTGGGACGGGATCTCGGTTTGAAAAAGCGGACATGTCGTATAAACCAACTGAGCATCTTAACCTAAGACGATACCTAGAAACAATAATACAAGCTCGAGGCAACTACGAGGGCAGAACGGATATAACTTCGGGGTTCAGTGACATTGGATACGCCCAATACAGACTTATAGAAGCAAACCTGCGCCGGCGAAATCGCTTCATATACTTTCAGAGGCACGCTCAGAAGTTGGCATCGACTTATTTAGCCTCGCACCGGCCTTCTAATGAACATGTAGGTGTCTTACCTAATGTGAACTCGCATGCCATCATAATGCCAAGGACATCCCTACCAGCTCGCAGTGTTCAAAATCAAGCTGCCTCGCCAGACATTAGAATCGACTCAAACAGTATATCCCCACTCACGGACACAACCGCATCAGAGCTAGCCACGAAGCTTGAATCATTTCCAATGTCCATCCCCACACCTTCTGAGCTTGCGCCAACGCAGATAATGTCTGTTGTAGCGGCAAAGGTAGTATATCCAAGACCTCCACCTCTTCCCGCTGGGCAACAGTCTTTCAAGTGTCCCTGCTGCTGCCAGCCATTACCCGCCATTTTTCATGATACAAAAAAGTGGAAGTAAGTAAACAGTTCGACTCATTTCTTTAACCCTCACTGACTCGGATGGGCCCAGAAATCATCTTATGGATGATATCCAACCGTACACTTGTTTCGTTGATGACTGCCCTAGGCCGAATAGGTTGTACCGACACCAGGCAGAGTGGATGGAACATCTTCAAAATGATCATCCCAAGTGTTCATGCTGCTTGATATGTAGCAGCTCGATCACAAAACCTGTCCTATTTCCAACAGCTCCAGACTTGATGCAGCACATAAAGGATGTGCATGCTAGCGATATCTCAGATAGCCAAGTGCCAGCACTGGTCGATATTTCTACGAGACCAAAGCCGTTTGGTGTGAGTCAGTGTCCACTGTGCGATACCACTGGGGAAAGTGACTCGGAACCCTTATTGAACCATATCGCTGAACATATTCATCAATTTTCCCTCCAATCGCTGCCATGGCCTGATGACCCCTCCAGCAAAGATTATTATGAAACAAACGCGTACTTTGGTGATGTGCCTAACATCTCGGCATCCGCAAGTATCAACTCAATTCACTGCGACTCGGAAGGCTTGCCATCTCTGTCTGGCTTTGAAATTGAGGAGTCTACCAGGGAAAGTGAAGATGTCAACTTTGGACAAGACTCGCAACGCCCAGCATCTTTAGATGTAGCATCAGCATGGAGAGACACAGTCCCAGTATTTGCCTTCAATCACACCGGAGAGCCAGCATGCAAAACAGAACCCAGCAGCACCTGCCACGACGGTGGGGACAGCGCGCACCTCGAAAGTGCATTGAACCGTCGCGTATCTAGTAAAGATGCTTACTCTATTCAAAATATAGAGCAATTACTCCAGGAAATTGGCGCTGGTATCGATTCTCAAGATGTTCATCTCCAGTTCTCTGACATTCCATCCGTACCAAGCTGCGGCAGTCGGTTGGAGGAAGCATTGCGAGATGCAACGAGGAGACGTCCTAAAGACAATGGCAATAAGTTCATCCCGATAGGTAACTTTGATGAGATTATCACGAAAGAGAACGTTCGACAGGAGATCCAATCTTGGTTACCTAAAGACCGGAATTTGGACATTTGGACCAAAGCAGTCTGGGATACCTTTAGCTACTCCGACCCTGTCACCAAACGAAACGCATTTACATCGCGGAAGAAGATATTCGCAATATTACTCCTCTTTGATGCTCAGGCAAGGATTGCATCGTTCATCCGCGAAGGACTGTGGGACAAGGACCTCCCCTTTGAGCAGACTAATGAGAACAGATGGGTGATCCACCCCAATGGAATTTCAATCAAGGCGTGCACTATTGAGTCCTTGAAGTGGTTGAAAGGACACCATGCTGACAGCTTTGACTATTATCAATGGCATATGCTGTCTCCAATATTCAATATGGCCGAAGACAGAGTTATATTCTACGACCTTCACCCTCGTATTCCGCTCCCGTTCATCGATCTTGAGAGCGGACAGGATCCAGACCTAGTTGGTGGGCAGGGTGAGGTCTTTCGCGTAAAGATTGATGAATCCCATTACATACTGAATAAGTCAGCGAAAGACCAGGTGAGCTCAGCACTCGGAGACAGAGTTACAGGGTATAATATGGAAGTGTATTGACCAGACGCAGCCGAAAGAATTTGCCATCAAAGCGTTGATATCCACGAACAAGGAACAATTTGATTCTGAGGTTGAATCCTTGAAGCGATTCAGCAACAGCGGTCACCCACACTTGATAAAGTTATTCGCGACCTACCTACATGGTACGCGACTTGATGGTAATCGAGATTATCATCTGATATTTCCTTGGGCAGACGGAAACCTTAGGCACTTCTGGAAGCGACATCCAAAACCTTCGCACGACTACGAGCTTCTACTATGGATTGCAGCCCAGTGCAGAGGTATTGCAGAGGGCCTAAGAATGATTCATAACAACGAGTTCGAGGATGCTTCGCTCAAGCCAACCGAGATAAAGAGAGGAAGGCACGGCTACATCAAACCTGAGAATATACTTTGGTTTAAAAGCTCTGCCAACATGGACCAACCTAAATACGGGATATTAAAAATATCCGACTTTGGCTTAACCCGTTGGCATCAGGATGTATCCAATAGTCAGAGCGATATAAGTGAAATATTTATTTCTAAGACCTATCGGGCACCTGAGTACGATTTAAAAAAACCGCCTTCCCAATCCTGGGATATATGGGCTCTGGGATGTCTGTTCTTAGAGTTTCTAACTTGGTATCTCCAAGGCTGGGACAACGGCATTGATGAGTTCTCGAGGCAGCGGGCTACTGAAAGCTCTTCCCTCAGCAGTGAGGGCACCTACGTGATTGCAGAAGACCACTTCTTCAACCTGGCAAAGAGGCCTGAATCGAAATACGAAGCTAGTTTGAAGCGTCGTGTGATATCCGTGAGAATTCCCTTACGCTGTCGTTTAGTTGGAGTTAGTACTAATGTCTATAGTGGATCAACAAGCTTCATGCAACAGAAGGATGTTCTCCGTTCATACATGACTTTCTGGATATCATATCAGACCATATGCTTCGTATTAGGCCCGTGAATCGCTACGGAAGCAAAGAGATTACCGAACTATTAGATATTTTGTATAGCAAGTGCAAATATGATAAGCTATATTGTCACAAGGCCGTTTACAGCCCACGCAAGAGGAGAAGTTGCGATTCCGACAGTCAGAAGCTTCACCATATAACTACAATGAACTCCCCAGATGTGATCACTGCACACCCCTTTCAAACAACTAGTGCAAGTGATGCCGCCGAAAAGAGGTACGATAACCACGAACAGATGGCGGAAACTACAGTCCCTCAGTTGCCTCGAGAACTCGAAGAGGGCGCGAGGAGGCGTGATTCTATTTCTCAACGCCCTGACAATAATACCGCAACGAACGCCTCGGAGGTAACGGCCGGGCCTCACGTTCAGACAATCGGTCCAATTAACGAAGGAGAAGTGGCGTTCAATCGTCAAGGAGAAAGAGCAGAAAACCGCATCATATCGTCGGCTCGAAAACTTGGACAACGCATAAAGAAAAGATTTTCTTTCAAATAGGTAGATTACATTTCTAGTTATTATACCCGGGGTTTTACGAAGAGTGTTAATCCTTATTAAGAATTCACTATTGCAGTAATTTCGATATTCCTAAAACTAATATCCGTCTATATCCGTAAGAACCTTGTGAAAGGTGGCGCATGAAGGTGTGGCGAGTACATAGCATGGCGGGTAAGACAGTCGCCAAAGGGGCTAAAAAGGTCCATTCTTATGTCAACTTGAGAGAGAGCTTGTACTATACAATACGTGGAATATTTCTTCCATAACTTGCACACTAGGCGAACTGGCTGGCAAAGGCGTGAGAATGAATACGCGAGGGGTCGAGAATTAGCCGTTGGGTAGCATAGGCCTTTCCCATGGCATTTCCTACGATCCCACCATGTCGAGAACAAACCACCAGTCGTTCCGTTAATCTCATGTAACACTCGTCCCACGTAATTACCTTGTTTGAACTAATTTACGGCAATTTTCTGTCGATATTTGTTTATCCTACCATATGTCAACGGAGGAGTCTGGGCGAGGGCACCGCTATTGGAGCCACCTCACACCCAAATATACAATGCTCCTCATCTACTCAAAGATATGTGGATTATCGCAAGGTATTATGCCATTATTTAGTAAAACTCCTATGACAATGTGCTGACTCGAAGTTAGCCGCTCCCTTAATTCGAACCACGCGACTACCATGTGACCAATCGGTACGTTCAGGCTTCCACTGATACCCAATTCCCCTTATTCGATATCTATCTAACAGCGAAAGCAAGGATTTGTGCTACTTAGAGAATAGACGATATTAATAGCTGCCATACTATGCGTACGACGGCCCACGTACCTCCCGACATGTGTACACATACCTACTGTAGTGTTGTAGAGGTAGTAAATAGTAATATCCTTAGCCCTTTAGTACGCTAGATGAATCGCATATATACATTTAGCAGAGGTACTATAGTTACGTACCTCTCTAGGTGCCTACCTAGGATACATAGGTAAAGTTTGACAAGAAATGTCAATATTGTAGGATTCAGTGTAAAGGGCGCCTCGGGTTTGAGATAATATTTGAATAGGATGAACTATCAGCACATACACCTTTTTATATGCTCATATCATAAACATTCCCATTGAAATTTGAAAGACGTAGCTATTTAAAACATTTCCAAAGTTCCACGCGTAATAAGAATATTGTCTTTATGACGTTTCCTGTTAGTGAACAATTGGAAGGTTTTCAAATAATTCAGTTAATAATCAGTCCACTGTATCAATTTGCTGTTGAAGCAATGTGGTTCCTTGGCCGTTCCGTCAGGCACCAGTAGAACGAAAAAGAATTCATTAAGGAAATTTCATCAAACGTGTGCGGAAGTAAGCTTGCGCCGCTTCTCGCGCCATGATGCGAAATACCACGCTCCGAGCGTTAGTATGGTTGATACTACGGTCACTAGGACGTAAATCCAAAAGTAGGGAGACACAACCGTGTCTCCAGCATCTTGAGGAATCCAATTAAAAAACTGCATAGAGAAAACGCTCTGCCGTTGATTATCTGATTGTTAGTATAACTTCGCAAAAGATGGGGAAAGAATGAATATGAGACGGATTGAAAACTATTAGCATGACTTACGCCGCAAAATGTCCCAGGGAGGAACACCATAGTCACTACTGCGATAGATCGCATATGACGCGAATCCCGCCCAGTCGCCAGAGCTATTTCTACATTGGTGTCCCCATGAGACTAAACCACCAAGTTAGTAAAATGGTTCGACCAAAGTAGAATGGGAGACGGTAGCTCTTATACGAACCCATTGCGTAGCCATTGCCATTCCATCAATTCCCATTGTGCATTCCCGAATCTTATCTTCGTATTCTTCTATGATTGCGTTGAGACGATCATTGATCTTAGCCCCGATTCTCCTCATCTCGTCTCTGCGTAACTTGTCTCTCTGGGGGTTATCTATCGGGGAATCGCCTTCGCCTTCGCTTTTGATCTCAAATCCATAAGGATGCTCTAAGTTGTATGCACATAGTGCTTTGCATACTAAGTGGCGCGACATATGGCGTGTTACTACCGACGGGCAAAATTCTAGCCTACGGTCATGGTGTGGGTAGCAGATAGCAATCCCCCTGCCCCTTGAATCTAGATTTTTCCGTGGTTTGAAGATAGTATCACTAAGTTCACCTGTATGTCTGGCCATCTTGTATAGTTGTGTTTTCCAAGTGACAAGACCGTTCCTTAAATACATGGCGTCAAGCCATTGTGATCGCTTGTCCTGACTTCGGCTCTCGCAATCGGAGCCATGCATCTGTTTCTCAACAGAAGGCTGCGAATTCAGCTTAAGTATTTTCTCCTCGATGTCGTCTATGTATTCTTCGACTATTTGGACATGTCGGTTCCTCTCGAGTTCGGCGAAAATGCCAGGTAGAAGCATGGGGTAGCTAGCCTCCACCCCAGAATAGCATAACCGCTTGATAACTTCATGTTCGACGTTTGATGAGCACCCGAACAACACGGCGTAAGTCAATCCCAGGTGTGGAAAGTGTGTAGCCGTTAATGCGAGATCCATGTTCCAAGCGTTTGCCGATCGACAGTTATACACTAAATTTATTCATAAGTCTAAATCAAAGTCCATAGACAAAAAGACTTACCATATGCGGAACATTTTAGCTTACTTGATAGCTCTAGCTTAAGTTCCGCATGTGAAAATGTCGGCACGTCAGACCGGTTCATGACCCGGGCTATCGATCCATGTAAAAAGAACCGCTTAGATATCGACCTGAAAGTTTCCAGAGTGAAAGGTAAGTTCCTAGCACTCCGACGTCCACCGCCGCTCGGCGCGAGTCCCTTTTCAGCATTCGGAATGCCCCCAACCTCGGCAGGGAAGGTTGCTCTTTTCTGCGACTTGGAGGGTATAGTCTTCTCATTTTCTATATCACCATCCTGTATCATAGGAGTCGTCTGCTGGCCCGTTCTCGTTGCAAGTCTACAGTTTGGTTAGTATCCTCATCTATCAGCTCAGTAGTCCCGTGTATACATCAGTATAAGTCCCGATGCTTGGCTCTCTGGCGACGGCAAGTCCTTATATCGGTTAGTATGAACTTGTGCCAACTATTGGAATAGTTTAGCAAATACATTGTTCATCCATTCCTCCCACTGTTCAGCGGTCTCAAGCGACCTCGTGAAGGGTTCCTTTAATCGTACGTTAACTTCATCCAACAACCCGAAGGGTTCTAAAAGTATGATTTACCGAGTTCGGCTCTTCCAGCCTCACGAC
The DNA here is from genome assembly GCA_023628415.1 of Hypoxylon sp. PDH2405. Lineage (NCBI taxonomy): Eukaryota > Fungi > Ascomycota > Sordariomycetes > Xylariales > Hypoxylaceae > Hypoxylon > Hypoxylon sp. PDH2405. The sequence continues at coordinate 13,301 of JAMAKT010000027.1, forward strand.
CGTGGTCTTACTAGGTATATAGTTAAAGACGCTTTTGAGGTCTTTTTCGCTGATACCGATTTCCTCTCTTGGCCAGTCCATGTTCAATTCTGTACCCCTTATAATTCCAAGAAGATCTGGTTATTCGTGTAACACTGCCAATAAGGTTGTAGGGTGGCGAAGAGAAAGGATGAACATGAAGAGACAGAATTATGCAACTCGAGGCCTAAAGGCCTTTGGGTAGGTACATATTATCAGATTGGTAGGTGGATACTCAGCCACTCAATCGCTTCAATGTTCTGCAACTAAATAAGCCACCCAATATGCCTAGCTGCTCCGCCAACTCCAAGAAACAATATTTAGGTACATTATTGGTATCGGTATTCATTAGTGATATGCAAGGTACCTAATATGATTTCTTATCTCAAGGCTTAGCAATCATATGTTAGCTACGATACTTTCAGGATACTTCAATATCTACGTTTATTAGACTCCTTATATCAGTGCGCGAACCGGCTGCTGACCACCATTCACTACAGCAATTTAAATACTCCAAAGGTAGTTATAGCACCACCCCTCCCCCCTCGGAGCGTTTTTGGGGGGAAAGCGGTACTTTTCATTTGCTAGATAATCTCGTGTGCCAATATCTTCAAATGCGACTTCATTTCCCCAAGTCAAGAATAGTTCGATATTTCCTCAACAAAGGTGCCCCTAAACCATCAAAAGATGGCTGCCGTCTCAGTCTTTCGGGCGCGATATACCGATGAAACCACACTATACGAACGACTGAGAAAGATATTCCCAACAGGTTCAATTCAGATCCTCGTACGTGATCCAACTAGATATTGGCGCTTTTATCTCTTCCTGTTACAGACAGAAGCCCTAACAGCACGTCTAGTTTCAGCGCGGTAGATTCCACTGCACGCTGCCACGAGAGTTAACGCCGGTGAGACGACAACTCCTACAGGCTCGAATACGTACTATATTGCGGCGAGCTATAATCTAACCTCTAGTCCTAGAGCGAGATCCGGGATATCCAAGCGGGATTCGAGGCCGATCACTACGAGAGATAACGCAAGAGGCTGCCATGCTCAAGCATCTGTTCGTCCTGTTCGATTTCGCAAGGATACCTACACATTCAACGACTTCTTTCTCATCATACTGAGTTGAACGAACTTATTAGACCGATGGCGAAGATGTAGCATAGGGCAATTTATTGAGGAGAGCGCAGGGCTTGTGAGCCTATTTAGGTACCTAGGTAGAAAAAATATATTGAAATATGAACGTTTAAGATAATGAGAATAGGTGCATCCACTAACACCACACCATCCGAGGTCTGTTCCTCATATTATCTTTTATTTCCATCGCTGGCCTGTTGAGCCTCTTGTGTAGGGCCACTGACTTCTCTAGGCGTAATATGAAGCCTCCTAATTAGGTTTGTCGCAACCTCGTTCAGCTGTCCTTCGGCAACTATAGGTGGAATTTTCAGCCTAGAATCGTCGGGCCTTGCATACACACAGTAACTCTGTGCGTTCCGGCCCTCGCATTTGCCATGGAACGTCTTCAGGCTACCACAGAGTTCACCCGTCCGCGCTCTTTTCGTAACGTTAGTCTCTACGATCAACATTTTCTGTTCGATAAGATTCAGGAGGTCATGAATGAATTGAGTGCAGCGAGGATGGCGGTGCAACTCAGCGAACCACTGTGACCAATTGGTTACTAGACTCAGAGAAGTTCAGAAAAATATTGGCACACACCTCTTTTACCTCTTCCTTCACGATAAATCCATTCCGTCCACGTTGTCCTGTTTGCACGACCTCAAAGTAGATGGGAGTATTGTACCCGTTAATATAAGGTGTTGTCCGCTTTCTTTGAAACTGCATCCTAAGGTTCTCGCCCCCAATAAACCATGTCACTAGGTCGAGAAAGAGACAACCAAGAGTCCAGACATCAAATGCTCTACTAATGTGACCATCTTTCATGTCGCACTCAGGTGGGCGGAACCCTGGAGTCGCTGGAATGCCCTTGTTTGGGATATTCGATCTGCTCGTGTCGTGGTGCATGGAACCTAGTCCGAAGTCTGAGAGGACGAGGATAGGTTTTGAATCATCAGACTTAAATACAAGTATATTTTCCGCCTTAATATCACCATGTCGGCCGTATAGCCTCATGCTTGGGTGGAGGCTGGCCGGCGCAGGAGGGTTGTGGATTAAGTAGACAGCTTCCATGAGCTTGAAGCACTGCTGGGCAAGCCATCGAGCATTCTCAAGACTCTGCTCAGGGTTAGGATTCATCCCGAAGTACTTATCCAGATCGCATTCCGCCCATGGGAAAAGAAAGTAGTAGCGATTCCCATACTTAAAGGTCATCAAGACGGTAACAATATGGGGGTGCACGGCGCCATCGAATATCTGAAGCATGTTTGCTTCTTTTCTAAAGTCTTCCTCCGTCTTCTGATTATCTGCTCCAATAAGCATTTTGAGCGCAAAAGGACCCTCTGGAGTCGGTAACTGGAGTACGAGAGGTCAGCTAACCGGTCAATAATTCAATGGGAGGATCTTCCTCACCGATCCAAATCCGCTTTTGAAGTTGTGGCATTTCCGATGAATCCTTACACAGGAGACTTCGCCATAGCCTCCCGCGTCCCCAACGTATGGCCAAGCGTCCAGATATCCAGGCACCCCAGGTGTGTTATTTTGCCGCATAGAACTCTTAACCAAAGGTAAGACGACCCGGCGATCGAATTCCTCGTGTCTACCATACTCCAAGAATGGGACATTCATTCTCCATTGCCACCTTCCAAATGCGTCATAGTTGATTCGCTCCCAATTAAGGATGCATTTAAACGGCTCAGACGATATAGCATGATCCTCGAGAGGGGCCATTGGTAATTCCTGGTCACATAATCCCCTATCAATGAATTCGAACACGGCCGTGGGCTTAGCGGCTAGAATAAGTGTAGAAAATAGCCGTATATACGTCTTGTGCCCACCCACAGCCGAGTGTTTCGTATGTTGGTCACCGTTGCAGATGAGTCGAAGGTAATGGTCCATGGTAGAGTGTCGAGGGTAATAGCCGGACTTAGTGGCGTCATTGAAATACCGATCGAGGCATTCTCGTACTCTAGAAGCTGGAAGGAGGTTCCCTAGGCAATCTAAGCTTAAAAAGCCTTTATCGTAACCGTCTGGATGGTCGTTCAAGTTCTTATGGAGGAGATCGTCAAGAGAACTAAACGAGTCAGGGTCAGCCTTGCATTTAGAATTCTCTATACCAGAGACATTAGTTTCGGTGGCCCCTGTTGGGCTTGTTACACTAATAAACGGGGTCGGTGTATTGGAAGTCATAATTTGCTATCGGTCTAGTTGCGGCGGGCAAGGCTGGTGCAGGAGCATTAGATGAATGTCATGGCTATATAAGCAATTCCCACTACGAGAGAGTGAGAAAGAAAAGGAAGAAATAAGGAGAAATACAGTATGCAATTCATGACCTGTACTCGGCTAAGAAGGCTGAGCATCCCAAGAGATTTACACGATTGCTCAGAAGCATGATCCAAGCCTCATTCACAAGGCCAATTAGGAGATTGGTAGAAAGAGGCAACTAGGCATGCCTGGTTGCCTACCTCTCTAAACCATACATGTCAATGTGCACGAGATGAGGGCTGTATCTGAAGCTTATACCATCAACTATACCCCTTCTAAGACAGCTGATGCAAGCCATTTATGCATGTCAGAAAGCCTTTGCATAGAAAGCCGGTCAAGTAAAAAACGAGGTTGTAAGATACTCTTCAGCAGCGCCACGCAGGTGGCATGCATAGCAACGCATCCTTATCTCCAACTCTTTATGCATATCTCTACACCCTCTTAGTAGTCGTCCAATTACATTCATTGAATTAAAAGAGGCTCTCGGTATGTACAGGTTATATTATTACATTATGTGCAGTATGGGTATCGGATGCAAGTCGGCTGAGGGAATTCCGGCCTACTGCAATATATACGAAATAAATGACTTTCACAACGAAGCCTCATTCGGCTCCTAGTCGCCCGAGGCGAAGTTGGTCTTACCCAAAGCACCGAATCAGACGTCCCAAGTATCCACGCACCCGTTTCCTCCTTGACTTGGGATGTATCTCAGCCCTTTCATCATTCGGAGGTAATAGTGAAGAAGATTGAATGCGGTCGCCTGGCTGGATCGAGAGCGCTGATCCTGAATCACCAGCGTCAGTATTATGGCTAGATCCATCATTGTTTGGTGTGCCGGCCTGAAGTAATACGTTCCGGCCCCGTTGAGTCGCAGTGGTCGAAGCGTCGCCTCCATCCACCACCGTACGGACACCCGGCTCGCCAACACTGATGAATTTATTACCGAACTGTGAGAGCTCATGTTTTTCAAGTTCGCCTCGGACCATGCCTCGCCCCGAGTTCCCTGGCTCCGATGTTGGCTGGAAGGTGTGAGAAGTCGGACTTCGCAGCAGCGGGCTCTCGGTCATTGGCGGACGCGCTTCGTCTGACACTGCATGATGATGATAACCGGGGCCATCCATATTATGCTTGCCGTTAGGCGGAGAGACAGAGCGTCCATCTCGGTTCGTTTCATCGCCATGCTCACACATTAGCTTTTCAGAGTCCTCCACAGCTATCCCCGCAGGTACTTGTTGAAAAGCTTTCCCTGGCAACTTTATTACTGCAGTGTCGTGGGGGCCTTGACGGTCAGAATCATTTGTCCTCCTCTTCCTATTCTGACCGTGGGCGGTCTCAACACAGAAAGTCTTGCCGACCTTACATTTTTCGTATAAAATATCTAGCCGGTCGAATATTTCTGTGCATGTGCGGCGCTTATCTTGTCGAATACGGAGCATGTCGTCCGATATGATATCTAGAAATTCATGGATAAATAACGAGCATCCTTCGGTTCCATGAAGTTTATCAATCCACTGCGCAAGCTGTCAGTTTAAAAGTTTAAGTAAGTAATAGACACTAACCGCAATTACGCTCGATTTGAGGCTAGCGCCGTACCCTGACCCAGTTACTTCACCCAGGTTAAAGAAGTTATCCTCGCGTATATGGGAGGAACTTTCATTGGCTCGCTGTTTCGAGAATTCATCAACTCCCTTCTCCCATCCACATAAATACCAAGTCAAGAACTCTAGATAGAGGCATCCCAAAGTCCAGATGTCCCACGGCTGGGATATTGGATTTCCCAGGTGATTCTCGGGGGCTCGATAGGTAAGAGAGACGGCCAGACCATTCGCATATGTTCTTTGGTTTGATATGTCTCGATGCCAGCGTGTTAATCCGAAATCAGATATTCTCAATTCACCGATATTAGATTGATCTCCATCGACAGAGTCTTCGAAAAAGAGTATGTTCTCTGGTTTAATGTCGCCATGTCTCCCTTTTCTTGTATCACTTGGACTTAACGAGGCCTTGTCGAATTCGCCGTTATGGATCATTCTCAACCCTTCGGCGATACCTCTGCATTGGGATGCAATCCATAGGGCCAATCGGTAGGTTTTCTGCGGTTCTAAATTTCTCTTCCAGAAGTCCACAAGATTCCCCTCCGCCCACGGGAATATCAAATGATAATATTCGCCGTGGCGGTAAGTCGCAAGCAGCTTGATTAGGTGTGGGTGGTTTCCGTTACTGAACCGCTTGAGGGACTCTACTTCAGAGTCAAACTGCTTCTTGTCTTTGGACCGCAGTCTTTTTATGGCGAATACTTCGGGCTACGCCAAATTAGTACAATAACACATCAGGACTATGCCCATGCCATTCATGTTTTACTTACCCTTTTTTTTCTTGAATTATTCGAAATGTAGTGAGCTGGATGAATCGAGACGCGTGAGACGTCGCCATATCCACCAGCTAGAGAGTACTCCTCATCGGGTTCGTTCCCCTTCTCAAAAGGCAAGATAATACGCCCGTGGAGGTGATAAAATATGACTTTTCCATCAGCCATATTGAAGATCGGAGATAACATAAACCACTGATAGTTATAGAAGCAGTCCACTTCGAAACTGCTCCAATCGTTGGGGTTGTTCAGGCACTGAACGATTCGAGCCTCGCTCTGGTGTCCATTATCTTGACATTCCCACTTCCGCTCAGAATTCGGTACAAAGGGAAGATCTTTGTCCCAGAGCTCTTCCTTGACGAATGACTGGATCTTCGCTGGGACTTTGAGGAGAACTAATATGGCGAAAATCTTTCTTCGGGTTGAGACCGTCTTCCTCCCAGTAGTATGGTCGATGCATTCGGTTTTCTCCCAGATTTCATTGATCCAACTCTCTAGATCTTCCACCAACAGTCTCGGTAAACAAGATTCAAGCTCGCGCCGCACACTTTGCCGGGTAAGAATCTCATCAAACTTATCAATCGGGATGAATCCGCCGTCGTTCCCTTTAGGGTATATAACTGCCTTCCGCAGTTGTTCCTCTAGGGAGATATTCGAACCCGAACCAATCGCCGCCAGCACTTCATCTCTGCTCTGCGTCGAGTACGTAGCCGCAGCAGGAGAAGCTGACACGCTCTCAAGATGTGCCCCATCGCCACGGTCGTGGCAGGAACTACTATTATCGGTTTCAGATGGCCTCGAAGACTCACGGATTACACCATTCAGGCCTCTGTTAGCTGCCTTCTGCGATGGATTTTCAACATCATCGAGGACCAGCTCCGGGTTTTGATCTCTCCACGCCGATGCTCCGTTCAAAGATATTGGTCGCTCCGACACCTGCACGCTTTAATGTCAACAGACAATGAAATCACAACGCAGAATTGAATATGTAGGCGCCGTACGGGAGAGATCGTCAGCTCAGGTACTTCACCAATCTGGTTCTTCATTAGCCATGTTTCCTTGAAAATGAATACGACAAAGGCGACAGGTGGCAGGTTTACCCGTCATAGGAGGTACTTACTAATGATTTCGTCATGTTCCATTCGCTTATAGGCCTGAGCCTGATAAGCAAATTTATCCCAGACTAAATTGTATCGTATTCTCGCGATTGAAAAGCCGAAGAGGGGGAGGGGAGTCGATTTGTAATTTAACACGCGCCATGTAGCTCTCTGGAGCTCTCTGGTGTCGCATTTACTCCCCTTCCATGGAACGGCTTTGCTTTTCAACTGAATGGCCTTGTCGCAGAGGCTCTTTTAAACAGTCAAAGACGCTCTCTAAGTATCTAAAAAGCCAGGTTAAGGAGGTATCAAAGATTTGCGAACGGCAAGTGTCAGCTCCGCCCCTTTTTAGAAATATAACCCGATGCAGTCTGGAACTAAAAAAAAAAAAAAAAAAAAAGCTGCGGCTGTTCAGATGAATAGCGGCCGCAAGCGCAGGTGGGCTGCCGCTTAGGTGTAATGGTGTGGCTGGAAAATCGGCCTCGACAATAAGCGCGTGGTATTCATTTTCATGGGTCCATTGGCTTATTCGTCCTACTAAAACGCTCTTCAGAAATGTACACAAGATCCCAGAATGAACTTCATTAGATTTTCATATCTCTGAAGCTACTCCGTACCTTGGTCTGCTTTCTTGCGGTGAGGGTTACGACATGAAGTAAGCCAGATAACCCCCTTTCCCCCACCTGCAACCCTCTAATAACATCACTAGTAACAAATCGGGTATTACTCCAGGTAGCTCGAGCACAACTACATCTCGTCAAGAGGATGGAAGCGGAAAACGGGCAATACGGGATGGTCGCCAATTCATTGCAGCCCAGTATATCGACCCCGCAAAGCTCGCCTCCAGGCTGAAGGAGAAATTTGGAGATGGGTCCTATCAGGTTGAGGTTTGTCTGTTCTAATAATTGTGTTTTCTCTTGCTGACTTTGAGTTTCTGCCACATAAGATGAGGCATAATCAGTACATTATTGACGCCCCAGAGGATCTCACTGAGGTAAACTTTGCCTAACACTATTATGGAGTTAGATAATTAGCCTAACACGAAGCAGGACGACATCAGAGCTTGTCAATATTGATCATAAGGCTTATGCTATCGTCGGTTGCCTATTTAGTCTCATATTTCTGTATTACTCCTGTACTGTTAACTAGAAATATCATCTATCTCCAGTTCCATGTTTGCAACCAACTATCGCGTTGCATCAGATAGCGCTACTTATTACATGTAATGTACTTCAGATCAGTAGGCTTGCCAAGATCAGCCCCTTAAGGACTTGGCATATCACGACCATCCAATAAATCCAAAGCGTCTAACACTTTCACTATACATTTATAGATCGCGCCAGTCGAAACAATTTTAACCCCTCTCAAACCTACTCGTAGATTTACGTGGATAAAGATAGTAGACGCTTTCAATGATCTCTAACGATCTTGAACAATAAGAACGACATCAAGACGTCCTACATGAGGCCTTGGAAGAAGGCATCTCTCCCCCTCTCCTGCTACCCTTTCGTGCATACTTAAGTGAAACCAGCCCCCAATGTGGCCCGGCCTTCCGTAATGGACTGATCACCATGACCTCCTGTACCTCTGGTCTTGTGTAAATTAGGGGTGCCATTCAGCTAGCCGCTTTGCGGCTGAGCCAGATTTTTAATAGAGATCACGCACGGCACCCTATGGTACCTTTTCACAACCACAACCATGATGCATCTGAATTTCACTTTAGTACTCTAGGACTTGGATTATGTGAGAGCAAAGGAAGCAGGCTGGTTTCAGGATGAGGCTATGCCGACCGGTGTTAGCTCAATTAGACTATTGGCCCCTCGGTGAATTGCATTAATCGATGGATTTATTGATGAGTAGAGTCCGAAGACCCGGCGATCGGCCCCCACGCATGAGCTGAGACATTCCATGTTTAAAAGGGATACATGATAGGCAAGACCTGCCACACTCTAGGTCATAATAAGTTGTACAGTTCGCTTTGGACCTCCTTTGCGATTTAGATAATAGCTCTAGATGCCCGTCACGACCCCGGAGGCCTACGTGCCCTTTGTCGATATCTCCAATACGATTTCATATCCAAAGAAGAGTTTGCAGCATGTCAGTAGCCACCCAAACAACGACTTACAGGCCTGAGCATACAGCAGGCTTCGATATTTATACCCCGATTCACTCCAAATATGTACCGAATCCTGGAGAACTCAGTGATATTCTCATTAAAGATGTCGGCAAAGGTGAATTTGAATTAGAAGTATGTTTGTTCTCCATTTTGCTCGCTTCAGCACTAACAAGACTGCAGATGCGCCATAATACATACAATATCAAGTCTAGAGAAAAGCTCAACCGCGTGGGTGTCACCCCAAAGAATACTGCATCTGCGTAGAATAAGAGAGGCTGACACATCCACACGACTAGGACACAATCGACAAGATTCGCAAATTATCCAATGCCAGGGAATCATCGAGATCGGGCCGCCCAGTCACCATATAAAACATCATCAGTGTTATTTCACTGATTTTACTTTGCCGTTACATGCATTTGGGAAGGCTTGTGGGACATAGCGAATAGTGTTTCAAGATAGGATAGCGTAGCGCCAGGAAGGTTTTGATTTACTAGCGCAGAAGAGCTTTTCAATAAGCTTCCACTATGTATTATTAAACTACACCAGTTAGACGGCCGTAAACCCGTATGTTATTCTAAATTTATTCGTATGCAATTGCCTTGCTGCTATATTCGAGTAGTGCACACAGTCTTTGCATTCCTTTTCTTTATATAGGGGTGGTACAGTCAGGGGCATTATGGGTACATCAAACTTACATAGACTTATATACTTGATTTAAGGGCACTCTTGATATCGATATGAATTTTAGACATAATATATGATTATCTTACTCGACGTTTAAGGAGAATGAGGACGCGTAATTCAGCCTCATAGGCCTAGAAGAGGTATGCCTAACCAAACTGGATCCTGGATCTACACACAACTTCAAGATTGGTATGGTAAGTTTAACAGAAGATGAATGCTTATGTTAACATATGTTATATTTCTTATTCACTCCTTCGTCCAGCGATGGATATTTTTCCTCCTTATTCCCCCATTGTTTTTTCCTGCTTCGGTAGTATCCGTTCGGTAGACTCCAACAACGAAATAGGAAGACGGACGTATAAATACATGAGAAAGAAAGGGGTTCCACGGGATCTCGAACAAACAAATGGGGTTAATTCTCTACTATGAACGCTCGTTCGATAATGGTTCATAAGATATCCATCTGTATCTATCTAATACCACTTTAAAGGCAGAAATTGGATGCAGGGCGCATAGGTTCACGGTAGGAACTAAGCAGAGTTGTCAACCTGACCAGCGCTAGAGGAAATTATAAGTATATTTGCACATAAGAAGTAAGAATTGCAACCTTACTCACGAGGTATCTTAGCTCCAAATTTATCCGAAGTGATATATAAGGTATATATAAAGTATGACAATGCCATTAGGGCGTTCGGCAGCACTCGGATGTAATAACCAATTCACGAATATACCTACCACACCGACAGAATATCTAGAAACTTCACCGTATATCCACGGATGATATCCTATCCAATTTCGAGGTTTCAAGCAACAGATAAGACTGGACTCTAGATGTCCAATCTATGTATACCACTGACCTAGTAGCTAACAATCGACTAATAATTCTGAGTCCTGTCCAGCTTAGGAACTAGATAGAGCTATCGCTTTGAATTTATAGGCGGTCGCGGTTTACATAAACACATTAGTTCTATTTGAATGTTTGCTTTTCTCTTTGGCTTCCCCAAAGAACACAGTCTAAGGTAGGTGGCATGTGGTTAGGTGACTAGCCGTTTCAACGTGAGGTACGAAAAATATAACTTTCAACTTAAGTTTCTGTACTGGGTGCATTAAGATGAGTATGTTTAAGGTGAACCTATCATAGATTGGTAGATGCGGGTATAATACCTGCTGTGGGCCAAGGAGTCCTATGGCGAGATATAGTCCTTTTGAAGAGAACATGACGTACTAATTAATCTGGTAGGATTGCGATTATTCGAAGCTAGGTTCGAGCTACGTTTAATAGGTATTAACTGTGCCTAATGGAGGGCTTTAAGTGTCACTGAAGCTTGTAGAATAGTGTCGAGAGCATCTCATAGAGAAAACACGATTTCATCTTGCCTTAAGTGCATCTCATTAGGTTCACTATGAGCCAATGAAGCAAGGGCATCAAGAATGGTCTATTAAGAAGCTGTTACCCGTAGGATATCCTTCATCCCCTGAGAGGGTATGATGGCATGAGTGTATAGTCACCATCGTCCCAAATCGCTAATGAAGCATGCAATTTCCTTGATATTCCGAATTTGATTGATATCTAAATGCCGCTGAAAGACACGTATAATGGATCACTTCGTGGAAACTAGCAATGGTAATGATCCTATTATCATAGGAGAGGTATTTGTTGATTCGTTGATGAGTCACGGAAGGATCACGGCGTTTGGATCAATTAACTTACGGAATCTTACCCTGGGGAATATGGATAATTGGGTCATGCTACTGTGAGAATAGGTAACTTCTAGATATTGAATATCCTCTATTCTACCTATTGCGTGTTGTAGGCTGCAACAATCACTGTAGCCTTCGGTTCATGTTTATGTTAAGTCAAGATGTGGCTTTAAGCCGCGTGGCGGTGGTGGCCCAGCATCTCACCCAGCCTCACCAAAGGTTCAAACCGAAATGAAAAGCCGTGCGAAACCGAAAAGCTCACGTTATGCAACACGAAATCTCAGGGAATTCATTTGCCTTCACCCGGAATTTCAACGTTGCAAAAAGCCGAGGGGAACAAAAAAAAGGCCCTTCATCTATGTAGGTGGGGGGATAGCGTGTGGGGAAATTTCATGAGAATTTATTTTTATTGCTAGGAAGAGGGGACGGCCCTCCGCCGTTGTCGCCGCCCTGCGTCGTCTCCCCACGGGTGGATAGTGGGTTGCTTGGGTATCATTGCATCATGGATTCGCTGGCCCTTGGACTTTTTTTCCAACTGGGGGTGAGAGGGCAGAGGAAAACCGTTCCAAAGAGCCGGACCGCCCTTTATCCAACCCTCATACATGTGAAATCCCTCAGAAGGGAAGAAATGGTCCTTCAAAAAATAAAAAGGGAAAAAAGTTCTAACGCCAAAAATCCTGAAGGAAATTTTTGGACGGCCCAACGTCATCGGACATTAAGCCTTACGGTTTAGTGGAGGATTTTTGCTAGTTTGGGCGCTGGCAGGAAAAAAGTTTCAAACACACATGTGCGCTATGTGAGGGAATGAATAAGTGTGTGTGGATGAGCGCATAGGAGGCTCGGCAGGGCGTAAAAAGCCCACAGGTGATCAACCCGCCGCGTCCGATCTGCGCGTCAGCATAGTTCAAAACGGAGTTGGGATTGTTCATAATGATGATGATTATGATGATGCGATGGACCCCTACTATTCTACTAAATGCCCTACCATAATTCTTTTTGGCGTCAGTGTACAGCCCGCGATGGGAGCCGATTAAACTAGCCATTTTCTCTTTTTGATCCTTCGGTATTAGGTACATGGTGTAAAATCAAAGGGCTTCTTATGTCATATCTAAAGTTGGGACTTTGAGCTCCGCTGGGGTAATAAGGGAGGGTTAATACGAACATCCTGCCGCGGAAGTCGGATGCAGTTGACGGGTACAAAGCATCCGCAAGTGCAATTGCTTGGTCAGCTAACTGTATGGTCAGTAGTGATAGGTTTTGCCGCCCGTCTACCGTAGGACTTTTCAGGTTGGATGGCTGGATGGTACGCTGGGAATAACACTTCAGCCCGCCGTGCGGAGATGCCTTGCCTGGGCTTGTGGATGCGTCGCTGCAAGTGCTGATCGCGAGGCGACGGGTTTGGACGACACTAATGCAAGCTCTTTACCATTTCGTAGCTTCATCCCAGAAAAACCGCATCTGGCCGCAAGCATGACAGGAAGAGTTTTAAATGCTAGATAATTCTATGGTGACCTTTCCCATTCCGATCCCCTTTAACTCTGGAAATTGTATTGGCTCGCTGGTCGTATTAAATGCTTCGTGTCTACGGCGCGGCGGTAACGTTCCGGACGAGCGGTCTGATTTTTGTGATATTGTTGGCTTTAATCTAGCCTATGAGGGCCCAGAGAGATATAAAGTCGACTGGGTATTTAACTCGTTCTGGAAGAAACTGTTAGAATGGCACGTCCTGGAAGTGTACCACCCATTTGGAATTGGAATGGGGTACCCGCCAGGACGGACCACAGACCGGCGTAACCATCTTTCCCATTGTACCGCCGACCACCCGGACTCCTGTGGGTGACAGATTCGGGTATGTGGCGATGGGAACTGGTGACTTAGTGGGGCAACTAGAATCTCGCTGGTGGACACATCAGCCAGATCAACAGCGGCAGAGTTCATCTTAGGTCCGGAGAGGAGCCAAATAATGTGATGACTCCCACACATATGGAGAGCGTTGGCAATCGCCGCGCTTAGATGCTTCTACTACCCCCAAGGAATCACTACGAAGGTGGATCGTGACGAGATAACTGATTTTGTATGGACATTGCTATCCCTGGATATGCAGCATGGATTGTGGGCACTTGCTCGAGTAGGCTGGTGCCTGCGTTTCTTCCCGACCGCGAGAGTATCGCATCTAGATGGCTACCTAGGTATTTTGGATGCTGCAGGTCTGCAGAGTCAGGGTATCTGGAACTACCACATATGTGCTTAGTTGCGGAGACTGGATCGTGAGGGGTTGCGAGGCTGCCACTCAGATTTCAAGGTCTGCTCACACCGCTAGAAAGATTCTTATCCAGTGCTGCATTCTGTTTCTCGGTTACCTTATCAAACCAAAATTTGCCATGCAGTCTTGACGTTGACTGATGGCACGACCCAAACACATCAACCCAAAAGCTAAATGATGGTTACCAAATGAGGCATTTGAGTGTCGTACGGTTGCAGACGCCTTTACCTGTTGAGATTATCGATCGAGGTTCCCAACGCTTAGGTCGGCATACGTGAGATATTCGATGACTGTTCCAACACAGTGGTATGATATCGCTGTCAGCTTCCCATTCCGTATGTAGTACTAATTAGGAGGCGAGAGCACGTGGAAGTGGCCAGGTACTTGTGAGAATATGACTGCCTGGAATGAAGAGCTCGTTTCTAGAGGATCTTTGCTAAATTAACAACAGAATGGGACATATCATTGATGCTATCCGTATGTGCCGTGGTGTTCATCCGAGATATTAGTCGGGCTTGTTGCCTCCAAAGGTGATGGGGGTTGCGCGGACTCCGTTGCTTTAGCAAAGCTTTCGTACTTGAAATTGCAGTACCATATAATTTCTCCTTGGCTGATTGGTGATTGAGATGCTGGGCGTTTTGAGATTGTAGCCGACAGCTCCGTAACCGTAATATATGATACGTAACTCATCGTCTGCGTGCCGGGATTATCTTACAAGGTCGAGACGGACCTTTCCACGCGACCGAAGCCACGGAACTTGTGCACATGCGAGGTCAAGACTGAAGATGCTGCTACTGCAGAACCGGACTCATGTAAAGAAAAATTCTTCTTCGGCCGGGAAGTAAAAAGAGGGGTTAAAAAAGCACCATAGACTAGTGTTGTAACTTTTTCTTGAATTTTCTAAAATTCTATCATCGTCTGTGGAGCCACTATAGAGCGATGTCTGGCCTTTTCGTACGACTCAGTTCCCACGTAGAGGAGAATTTTGATGAACCATCGGCGGCTGCATGTGAGTGGGGGGGTTGGGACACAACCCGCACAACAGAAGACAGATTGTTGTCTAGTAAACTTAGCGGCGGTTGATTTGGCAGGCCATCTAACCTGCCAGTAAGACGGTAGAATCTCTTAGCTTTCACGAGTCGACTTGCGTATGTATGTATGTAGCTAACAACCCATCGATGCACGGCTGCGTTTAATCCTGCGTCGATTGGTAATGACCACGTATAATAAGAGTGGCACAGGACCGTTATATGATCTAGGTTGTCTGGCAATCTGATTCGGTCGCCCAGCCAGCGGACCAAAGTTGACAGACCTTGACAGAGTAGGGGTCCAAAGTGGATATTCATAGTAGCAATCTACGTCCGAAGTCTCGCCAGGCGCAGGGCAAGTGATCCGCCCTGACGACCAGTTCTTGACGTCTTGTTTTTACATAATGGGCTAGATCGACAACCGAAATGGTGAGCAGCTTGCGTCTTTCTATTACCTCATTAGTGAGGCTGGGTTTTGGAAGGATGTTGTTCATTCTCGACAAGCATCTTTACTTGTTTGATCATCGAAAGACATCGTATATTTCTGCAAGTACCGAGTCGCGTCTGTTTTGGCCACGCTGACATATACATAATATGTAATTCCTTTGTCAAGGAGAATAGGTAATGTGGCGGTGACGTATGATCATGATGTACGAATGTACGTATGAAGCAAGGGGGTTGCGAATTATGAGGACCCGGTGATCCGTAGGCTGGGCTTGCAACCTAGAACAAAAATATAAAAATAAAAAATAAAAACAAATAAAATGAAGCAAGACTTTTCAAACGTACGAGTATGTACATTCTTGCCGGGATGCCCTAAGATGGTCGGAATAAAAAAATGAATCGTTGCTCTCGCCTAGCAACTAAACAATCAAGTAACCTAGCTAGGTAGGCAAGTTTACGTCTATCAGACGCTGAGTGGATATGATGCTTCAGCTTAAAATCCCTCAGAGATTCCGAGTTTCTCTAATATTGCCAATTTAAGTTTTCAGAAGAAAATTAGGGGTTGGAGGGAGAAGGGGGGTACATAGTCCTACAATGGGACTCCTTATGAATCCTATAGTTCTGATAGGCTAGTAGTGGTGGGTCTCCGTGCTATTTTGGAAATTATCGGATCGGTACCTGAAAACACAGAAGTACCTCCAATATGTACGGAATACTTATTTTGAAGCTGGTGGAGTTTCGGTTCAAAGATATCTCTAAGCCAACCCTCAACGGCTCGACCTTATTCCAGACGAATATTCAAACAGTCTGATTCAGAGGCAAGGCATTCTGAAGATTCAATATTCCTTTTAGATACCTTCATGTTCTGTGGTACTGCATAGTAGATACAGTAATGTCATCGATTACAGTTTATTAGTAAAGAATGACAGACACATTGGCATCGCATCACTCAGCAGGTAGTTCTTACATAGGAGTACACAGGTAATATCATTACTCGTTCACTCGCTGGTGGAACTGTCCTGTAGTGTTCGTGGCTGCCGAGGGCTTGCTGCTAGGTCACTCAGCGTTTATTGCAACCGTCCCGAGCAAAAGATCCAAGATATCCATGGGATGGGACATGTCAACCGTAACGATTGACCATCAGGGCTTCCTCGAATAGATACAACAAAGGTCGTCGTGAATGCTTTTTTTGTTCCCTGCAGACTTTCTTCCTTGGTTTTCCCTTAACAAATTCCTTAGATGTAATAACAGAATCTTAATGAAGTCGGTTCCTCTCGGGCCTAACTGAACGTACCGTTACCAATCTTAGCCCTGCTGGAAGCATTACGAGTGCTGGAATAACATGATCCCGTACCCCACGTGGGACACCTGCAATCACGATGGCCTAACCCTTTACCCAGATGGATAATGCAACACATATCGACACAAAGGAGATGAAAAGTCCGAAATGAGCAAAGCCCAAGCTAGTCGATGACCCCTTTAATGAATACTGATTAAAAAGAACGGCAGCTTGGAAAGAGCAATAATAATATCCGCATTCAGAGTTAATTAAGGTTGAACCGCAAGTTTTGTTTGACTGGGGTCGCGAGTTTTGTTTTGGTGCATTGAACTTGATAACCTTGCACGTGTAAGAGGTTAGTCCTGAGATTACTTAAGGGTAACATTCTTATTGCTACCTACTTTGGTTAGGCTTTCCCTGTCTTCTAACCCCTTTCATGTAAATATTATAGGTAAGATTTGACTTATGAAGTCAGAAGTCAAAGTAGGAACATTGCACATTTCGAAGCACTAGAGCCGTCTTCGTATCGATAGTCGACCGTGTACATTGCCACAACCGTATCATGAGGACTAAAATAAAAGTGTCGACTAGCTTTCTCACAATAAAATCGAGAGGTAAAAAAGAGGACGAACTAGAACGGTTAGGGGTTAGGACCTCGGTGAATGCCACAGTCTAGTGTCAATCGTTTTGAAAGAAGAGGAAGGGTCAAAAAAACGTATCCAATGGGCTTCAGAACCCCGGCATGACTAAAATAGCTAAGACCCTGCTTTTCGATGATTGATTTTAGTTTACAAAGACATTGGTCTTCGGGAGGACTTTTGAATAGCAACTTGAAAGCAAACCTGAAATAAGGAAACATTGAGAGAAAAAAAAAACCAGTGATCCGAGGATAAACCTTTCATATCGTCCATATCTACGAAATTGGAATAGTTACTACATACCTACCTCATACACACATGGGCGACGTTGCCTTTATGAATATGGACTCGGGCCGTATTGGTGGATTCAAGCGCATTGGCGAGACGCACTCCCCTACGCCAGTCACCAGTCACCAGCGCTGCTTGTTTGGCGAGGTAGCTTTGTATGGTAGCCCAGGAGGTACAAGTCCGTACCCAATGTATAATTCGCACATATTTGTACCGAGTACGAGTATAACTTTTCCAGCAGTTACCTGAATAGTGCTAGACTCTAGGCGTGGGTCCCACTGAAGGAACCCTGGTCCATCGCCTATTGCTAACTTAATCCAACTTAATCCAGGGCATTTACCCAATCAACAGCGCGGTAGACGCCCCCTTGTTTCCACCTGGGGCACTGCCATTTAGTGGCCACTCGCTTTTTCAAGCCCTGCGCGTTCGCCGCTCCCCAGTCTACTAGTTTCTTGCAGACGCTTAGGTACAAGGTATAGATGGCGCTAGCGGTCAAAGGACGTTCCCACTTGGGGTTTTTGTACCGAGACTGGTTGGCTGGTTACTTTTCCCCAACTTGAGGTGCTAAGGGTGTCTTGAGTTGGGTGAGCGTTAGAGGTGGGAAGAGGGTGTGTGTGTGTGGGCTCGTCCTTTTTTTTTCTGTACACCGGGTCCATCAACATCATCACTTGCCATTTCCATTCTCATCCTTCCCCCATCCTTCAACCTCCCAAACACTTCCATCTCTCACCCTCCGTCTCCCTCTTTTTCTTTCTTTCCTTTTTTTACGCCTTGCAATCCTGCCATTCGCCAATCTACTCGACCTCGACCGAAATTTCGATTCTCGGAGTCGTCGACGTCTGGATTCAGGTTACCTACGGTACATTGGAAGTAGAAGAAAAAGAGAGAGGCGCAACGAAGTTGTACTTTGTTGTGCAGGAGAACGTGCTCGCGTTGGAAAGCAACAATCCGGTTTTACAGTCGGATTTGTGGCTAGTTATCTGAAGAACGTTTCTCGCTATCCCGGCGAGCAAAAGCGAAAACGAAGGTTCCTATTACGACGACTTGGACTTACGAACACGAACACCGTCGATTAGGTACAACACGACCGCATTCGCGAACTAGAACTCCTTCGCGAACAGCCCAGGTGCCGAATCGTGTAAACGTTCTGAACACTGCCAACGTTCTTCATACTAGGTAAGTTCTATAACTGCTTTTGATTATCTGATTTTGTTTATTATGCCTTCTTTTGGTGTACTACCTTCCACCACATCATCACGACCTCGTCATCCGCTAGATTCCGACGCATATCCGAGTTTCGATTGTCACACATGATACTTGGTTTGAGATAACCAAGAACATTGTTGTCCGTCCAACTCGCAAAGGGTTGCAAAGACATCCATTTTATTCAACCTCAACCCCGAACTACTCGGAAAGAGTTTAGGTTATCTATTCTGTCCATGATCCTCACCGAAACTGTCGTTTACTATCAGTAACATTGAACAATACGCTTCCCTTAGTCTTACTCGGCACAATTCTCGACAAGACACCAAAGAATTCACTCTTTCAACTAGCCCATTGTTCTAGTCATTGACAATTCTCTTGCTAACATATTGTATTTCAGTTTAGTTTAAGAGGTCTTCACTGCACCTTTTTTCCTAACTTGACGGCTTTCGCATATTTTCTTACCTAGATACGATTTCACCTTTCTGTCAATCATCATTGTTGGCCTCGGCTAGGTTGCATCATCGACACCGCGTCCAACCACTATCAAGTTTCTGATCGCATCTTCGCATTCTATTAAGAGCACAATCCTCGGTTAGCCGGCTATCTATCCGATCTTAAACGGGACTGTTCTGGAAAAGAGAGGACCGATTCATGGCTCAAGAATTCCTATAGGGTTTTCGATAACCTTTCTTTCTTAAAGCCCTCCATCTCTTCGGCCTTCGGATTTACAGCCAGTTGTGTTGTGGTTTTCCCACACGACTGAGCCGTCTCTCCACGTGCTTGAAGCAGAACTCAACTCCTCCGGCAAGGGTCAGGCACAGATCTTTGACGGAGCCCGCCCACCCAACCGTCATCATGCCGGGCGGTGTCTGTGCGGTTCTCGATTACGAGACCGATATGATGGCAGAGTATGTGGCTGAGATGACAGTACGAGTTGTTCTTCCCAAGTCCTCGGTCTCTGGTGCATTCCGGAAATTCGTCAACCAGATCCTCACGTCCACTCGACTTCCTAGTACTACCATCCTTCTTGGAATGAATTACTTGGCCAAGAGAGTGAACATGCTCAACCAGAGCGGATCGTTCACTCCCAATGAGGGTCAGATGTGGAAAATGCTTACTATTGCTCTTCTGCTTGGTAGTAAGTTCCTCGACGACAATACGTTTCAAAACCGTTCCTGGTCGGACGTGAGTGGAATCGCAGTGTCGGAACTCAACACTATGGAAAATGAGTGGTTGAGACACATCACCTGGTCGCTCTACGTTAATCTGGACCAAAGCCGCGACTATAATGCTTGGCTGAAGAATTGGAAGGAGTGGGAAGAGAACAAGAAGATCCATCAACTTCAGCAGCAGCAACAACAACAGCAACAGCAACAGCAGTCTCAGATCGCTATGCGTGAGAGACTGGCGCCTATTGTCACCAATGTTCACGCAGATCCTGTGCGACATCATCCTCTAGCCTACCAAGGCTGGACTCATGAGGAGATCATTGACCATGAACGGTTCACTATGAACGCCAGACTTGCTCATGCTGCGACGACCGGTTACCGTTCTCGGGAGGGCTCATGGCAAAGCCAATACGCGAATGCTTGGTCACAACCTCGGGCTCCTCTGACACCTCCTGACTCAGGCTACGGCACTCCCGAGTATCTTAACTCTGCTGCGTCCGTAAATGGCTCGTATGATGAGTGGTTCGCCCAAGCCATGAATGGCGGCTATAACAGGCATTACAAGCCTTCTGGTCATGGAGGTTATGGTTCCCGGAACGGATCCCATTTTCCCCACGGGTTTCCTGGCCACTTTGGCCACGGTATCTGGGAATCCAATTCCACAGAGTGCAGCTGCGCTCAATGTAGGCCCCAGCTGCACAACAAAGCTACTTCCTACTTCCAACAGCATGGTTATACCCAGGCTGTTATGGGCTAGGCCCAGTTTATTGTTGATGATACGCTTTATTGTGTCGTCATCTTGGGTAGGGCTGGTTTCAGACCAGCCGAGTTGATGATTTGGGAATACTTGCACTAATGTCTACTTCGACATCGTTCAAAGGCATGTTCAGGCACATAAATTTGTTATTCAGATACCCCTCGGAGCTTCCGAAACATAGGCATTAGGAATATGTCACTAAAGTAGGAGAGAGATGGTAGTGTGGTTTGTTCGATCCATCTTAAGCCCACTCTCGAACTCGATATTCAGTCGGTAACATACTCACACTTCACCCGAACGTATTCGATCCGGTCGATCCGTCATACGGGTCTACGAAACTCCTGCAACTAAAGTGGCAACTTCTATTGCCTTGATAGGTTATGCTCCCTTTGTTTTGACGACTTTCCTGCATCGGTAATTATAATGGCGTTAATTGGTTTTGGTATTATCGGGTGGTTCGGTATCATTCTATTTGCAATAGATCATGGCATTTTTCATTTGGGCTCGCATTTCTAAAGCGATGGCGGCAAAAGTCAAGGCTTTATTTGGCGTTATAAAAATAAGAGGTGGAGTATCTGCACAGCCTCGTCGTCCAGTCGCTCATCTACGCTTCGAGTCTATTCTATTCCCAAGATGGATCTCGCTTCGTTCACAACACTAGTCACTCCTCGAGCTGGTGGTTAATCCTGTCGGATTGCGAATTTCAATTTGCATTCAATGCACTCTGGCTAGGATAAAGATTGCCCTTTTCGAACTCTACACGATTTCTTTTTACGATTTTTACGTTTATTCGATTCACGACTCCTCATTTGACGCTGGTACGACTAATCAGCTCGTCTGGTGTCGGGCTGTCTCTTCTAGACGGCTTCGACGCGCCAGGGAGATACCTCCAATGTCCTACGTTCCTTGTATGGTTCTTAGGTTCGTAGAGGTTCTCCAACATGTTTGAGGACTCATTCTGTGGGGTCATTGGGTTTCCTTTTTTTGGTTCAAAATAAAGAAAATGGGCACTCGCACCACCGTGAGTGGCAGCATCGGGAATGGACAGAAAAATTCGGGGTTTGCGTCCGCATTTGCAACATTGAATTCCTTTTTTCGAGGTTAGTACGAAGTTGATTCGGGGTCCTGTCTTGCCAATGTTATCACAAAGCATGGAGACTCGGCACCCCAGTTGGCGACCGCTACTTCTAGACATCACAGCATTCAATACTACCATACGGCGGTTTCATTATCTGACTACGAGAGGGGAAAAAAGGCAATGTTTGTGTATTGGGCTTTTTGAGTGTGGGTATTAATAGTACTGGGGGGGTTTGACATTCTACTGTTCTCGACCCTTGAAATAGGGCGTTTTTTTCGATTGAATTTCTTTCACGATTGCCATGACTACAACCCAGGCAAAGGGCTAGGTTGGGGTTACGGATTGATTGGCTTGGGAGGTTTTTTTGAGCAGAGATGTCATTTCGAACATTTCGCACACATAGCCACATAGGAGGGTTTGGCTGTCTGAAGTTTGCATGGCCGTGGTCACTCCCAACAGATGAAGGATACCGATGGCCGACCGCCCGTTGAGCTTCTCTTCTGGCTTGTTGCTACATATAACCGTTAAACATAGACTAAAAATATTAAACAATGCAAACTTCACATCACAATTGTCTCAGCTATGATCCCCAATGTATGGTGATACTTGGGCATGGCCATGTTGATGTCCATGCGTCTTGAATACACTGTCTAACAAACTATCTTGTACGGAGTATTCAGCAAGGAGACTGAGGGACCCTCGAGTTTGCTTGTGGATCAATTGTGTGTGAAAATTTCTGTGATAGACCTCCATGCAAGGGTAAAATTACTTGACCATTTAGAGCCAAGTCAATGATTGATGTTTGCTGTTATTCGTGCTACTAGTTGCTCGTCATCTGGAAGCACGTCCTATCAAGACGCTTGGTTGATATTGTCACTTTTACAGTGGACGGCAGCAAAATAACCTTATGTATTATACATTCGGATTTTGACCAGTACTTCATATATCATCTTAAATAGGCATAGGACTTTTTCTAGCATCCAAACGTAGAATTTCAAGTATGGAGCTATGGTTTGGTGTTGGGCCGACTCTGGGAGGTGTACGGGGGGTAAAGATGCCGGCTACCTGCTAGGGACACTATAGAGCTTATCGATAATTGCATTATGAGCTACGTAAGCTTCGGCTCTAACGATGAGACTTCAACAGCGCTCCGAGTACCACATGCATGGAACGGCAATAAGCGTCCTCGAAGCTTCCTTGTACACCAATTAATCTGCGTGCATACCTACCTAATGCACTAATTTCATTCTATGATCCCCAGTCCCTACCTACCTACATAATTAGGCGCATGATAAAACCCCAAGAAACGTCCAAGAAATGACATCCCGTTTCGTCTCCGGCGGCACGATCACCGGCGACGGGGGCCACAACAACGAGCCGCAACAACAACAACCGACATCTACATCTACATCTACCTCGCCGCCCCCGAGAACGCAGGACGCGCAATGGGATAAAGAAGCGTATAAGAAGAACGCCGAGTGGGAGGCCGTGCAGAAGGACCTAGAAGCGGAACGGCGGCGGCGCGAGGAGGCGCGCAGAGCGCAGGTCGAGGGTGGAGGAGGGGCCGGAGGCGAGAGGAGCTTGTATGAGATTTTGCAGGCGAATAAAGGTGCCGTGCGATTTTTCTTACCTCTTGCCTCCTTAATCATTCCTCTTGATCTTGTATGAGAATAAAGAGAATAAAGTGTGAGAGAAGTACGGTGTAAGGTGTCGGGGGCTAATGCGGATAACAGCGGCGAAACAAGCAGCCTTCGAAGAGCAGAACCGCATACGCAATCAATTCCGCGCGCTAGACGACGACGAGATCGAGTTCCTGGACGGCGTGCGCGATGAACGGAGGGTTGAAGAAGAAAGGGTGAAGCGGGAAACGGAGGAAAGACTTGCGAGCTTTCGGCAGGCGCAGAAGGCGGCTGGGATTTCTACGTCTGCTGAAGATGCTGGGGATAATGGGGGTGGGGAGGAGGAATCTGTTACGTGGCGGGGCCCTGCGAAGAAGCGGAAGAGGAATGATAAGGAGACGAAAGGTATTGTTAAGGGCGTAAAGAGAAGGGCGAGTGAGCATGAGAAGGAAGTTGAGGTATCGGCAGCAGCAGAAACCAAGGCAGAGGATGCAAAGATGGATAAGGAGACGAAGGACCCTAGTGCGGATACCGACTCAAAGTCTCCGAAAACCGCTGAAGCAGCTGAACCTCCGGTGTCGAAAAAAGTTCTAGAGAAACCTAAGCCCAAGCTTGGCCTGGTGGACTACGGGTCGGATGAAGACGATGACGATTAGCCCGCCTTGGTGGAGAGATCATTCGATTATGATGTTCCGTATCTCGAGCCTGGGTTTGTAGACCTGTGCTAGACTTCCAAGTGAGCTGGCGTGAGATCCGTCAAGTCGAGCGGGAGTCGGGATGATGACGATGAGGACTAGCCCGGGTATACCATTGCAGTAAGTTCTACGACTGTAACCCTATTCTTACTCCGACACGAGATCCATCACTAAACGGAGAGTTGAGTGTCTATCCACTTGGTTGCTATAGCCGATGACACGTGTCACAGTGGGATTCAGTTCAGCTGGAATGGAGATCACATCTCGAAATGTGGAAAGTGACAGAAGATGCCGAGGGGGGATCATGCTCTGAAAGTAGAGTTGTGATTAGTTATTTGCAGGCATGACCATAAGGTCTTAACCGCCTCATAATCCAACATGGCATTTTGAACATCATGCTCTCGTTTCCCCAGTGCTCCGCCGAGACCTTCTATATCCTAATGCAATGCCATATGCTTTTATTGTACAGGCAGATTCCGTCCGCCGGGTAGATGCAGAATATGGTATCCTTCTTTGTTATGTTACACTTTTCTTGAACTTTCATGACCGTCACACTATTCGTCAGGCCATGAAGGGTTGGGTTCAGGTTTCGAGACGGCCCAGCGGTATAGGCTTCGCAAGCTCCCCTTAGTCCAGCCTTCGACCTCCTCTTCGGGAACGACGATCTCCCTAGCACGCGCTTCTTCCTCAGGCTTGATCTCGAAGCGTCGCATGCGCATCGCTATGCGCGGATCCAGTACTATGGGGTTTGCCCAGATCTTCTCCGGAGGCGGTGTTTTGGCGGCGACTTTCTCCTCGTCCTCCTTAGGCTTCTCGTCTTTCCATACGGACTTGGGCCAATCTCGCTCCTCATGTTCGAGAACAGTCTGTTGCTCAGATCGCGTTAAATCAGGGTCTTCGCGGTATTCGCGCGCCGCAGCGAGGCAGACAGCCGCCACCTCGCGGCCTATGTCATCCGCTAGATATCGGCGATTGAGGAATCGCCGTAATCGGGTGGGAGTATTTAAGAACCCTAGAATATGAGGAAATGGTATAGGGGCGGAGGGTGAGAATTCGCCGGGGATAAGCAGCGGAAGGGGAGAGTTAGGGTAATCCTTCGTTGTGTTGTATGGGGGCGGCTGTGGTGGTCTCTCGGGCTTTTTCTCTGGTTTTTCTTCAGGTTTTTCCTCAGGTTTCGACTCTTGCTTCTCCCCTTCGCTCCCCTCCGGAGCCACTATCTCTTCAACTTTCTTCACTTCCGGCTCCGGTTGCGGGGGAGGGGTGAGTGGTCCTAACCAACCCTCATGTATGCCTCGGACGTACTCCTTCCACGTGTGTCGCCCAATCACAATATCGCCTTGAACGCCATGCCACTCAGGCGTGCCATTCTTCTGCCTTATCTCTTGTACTATCTCGTCTTTTGTCTGCGACTCTGTTTCTGGTTGCCTTGTCCTTCGTATCCTCTCCGCCACCGCAGCTCTAATATCACCTTCTTTTCTGCCTTGCACGAACTCCCAATCCAGTCCCGATGCTGCCAATACAGGCTTGATATATTCGGTAAAGTGATCCTGTGCGACTCGTAAGCCGTCGCCCGGAGGGCTCTCAAGGAAGATGGTAAGTTTTCGTGGTAGCTGATTCGGATTAGGGAGGGGTTCGCGCGCAAGGTGTGACACAGCTTTGGACCACCGTGCGGTAGCGCGCTTCTTTTCGCGCTTGTCGTATATTATGGCAGCGGAAAGGGAACCGGTAATGGCGAAGAAAATCATCCAATTGCGAGAGGGTAGCTTCTTAGGCAAGACTGGAATGCCCATCATACGAAAGGCTGGGTTGGCCTTGGGAGCTTTGTAGGTAGCCCCCGAGCTTGCTGCACTTGTAGTCTGTCATTCATGGGTTAGTTTGGAATTTATCCAAAGCGAGGGAGCGAAGCTTACAGAGGTAGCTGACGTAGACGCAGCTCCTTGAGCCGAAGGAGGTTTTGAATCCGCCATAGTGAATTATCGCGCATGAAATGGACTTCTTGGACAAACAATCTTACCCCTCTTAAATTCCTCAGGCCGAGGTGTCCATGAAGACTACCCGGTCAAGCTAGAGGGCGACGATTCCACGAAACAGCAAGACAGACTCCCGGGACAGGAAATCGTGGGTAGTTTACCTTAGGTTTCGTGAGGGTTCGATTCCCGATAACAAAATTTCGACGGTTCGGATCTTTGTAGATCCTATCGGTAAGCCCCACCATGCTAGCTGAAGTTTACCGATTTTGGCATGCTCTATCCAATCAAAATGCTGGATCATATGACCAAGGCACCTAACGTTCAATGCCTACCCGTACCGTACGAACAGTCATGGATACATGCATTAATCTACTGTTTAAACTGATCAATTATTTGTCTTATCTTCTGCTCCCATATTTTTTGGAAACTGAGGCATGTGAAATCGAGTGTTAAGTGTTGAGTATTTGTCCTTTTATATATCAAGTAACTTACACTGTCACGTGAGTTGAAACGAAGCATTTCCCAACACGGTATGAAAATGGTGTAATGTCGCTTTTATATGACAAGCCAATCCATCATCTAGGGATATATATATATAGATAGCACAGTAGAATGCTAATGTCGTCTCTTTAAGGTAGACATGCATTGCATATGAAAAAAAATATGGAGAGATGGGGTGATATAAGTCGGAATTGAGTTTTGAGCTTGAGCTTTAGAATGTTACAAAACATGCAATCACAACCTCACAATCCAAGTCTTTGAGCGGCTACTTGCATAAATACCCATCCTTATGCATCTGGCCATTCTCGAAGGAACAAACGAAGCACCCTGACCCTGAATAAGGAGACAAGGGACCACCCGGAGTCTTGGCACCTTAGTCTAAATTGGGCTAATCAGTACACGATAGCGCCCCTCCCCAGGCGGTTGGACCGCTGGCGAGCGTTTTCAGGGGCTTCATTGCACCCACTTACCGTCCTGTTTAGGGAATCACCTTGACCAGTAGCATTTTGTTCCATTCGAGGGTTGGGGATCCATCACTCAACTTCATATAATTCTCAAAAATCCCCCCTCTCACACCTCTTCACCTCTGTTTCCTAGCAGGTCAGGAAAGTAAACAACTGTGTTGTTGTATACCAATCCGTTCGTCTATGCGCATAGGAGAGAGCTGAAAGAGCACAAGGCTTGGTACCCCTCTATCGACGGCGGCGCATTCTCGCGTGCACAAGAACATTCCGGACCGCAATTCTAATTGGGCACGTCTACCGTCTTTTCACCCCTTATCAATAGTCGCTTTCTTCGGACGGTTGTACCTGCGGTAAAGCCAAGCTCAGGGGATCAAAGACATTCTACTAAACAATAGGATCGACTACCAGCTAGCTACTCGACCTCCAACCGCGAATCCCAAACACTTTGACCTTGACACCTACGCCAACCACAACATCTTTCCAGCACACTCGTACGGGTGAAACTTGACGGGAAGAGAACATTGTCTCAGAAAACATTTATCACGAACGGTCCGACGCAATTGCGATCAATATGGATCCCAATAATCGCCTGTACCTCAATATCGGCAATAACAACGAGCGGCTTGCCTCCTCCGACCGACAATACCCTACCACGCCCTCGACTTTCCCCCAGCCAGTCTTCCCAACATCCTCCCAACAGCATGGTCAGCAGCCTCAAGGTGGCCAGTATGCGGGCGGATACGCTCCTGCCAACAGCTACTTTCCGCCGAACCAGTACCAATCTCCTACCGACTATGGTAATGCTCAAGCCTACCAGCCTCGATCCAACACGCCGGGCACTAATGATCCCAATGTTGGTCTGGCCCACCAGTTCTCCCACCAGAACTTAGGAGGTGCTGCTCGAGCCAATGCTTATGGCGCACGCGGGGCTTCGTCTGGTCAGCGACCTCGAACCGCCGGTTCCTCTGGACAGCAACCAAGCTATAGCTACCACAACGCCCCGATGCCTGCTCCACCCTCCCGCCAACCCGACTTCCAACCTGCGCCCGAGAGAAACCCAGAGAAATATGGTATCAATGCGAACAATAATCAGAAGAAGTGTTCGCAATTGGCTGCTGATTTCTTCAAGGACAGCGTCAAGCGTGCTCGAGAGCGCAACTTAAGGTGGGTTGTTTCTATCTAACCTTCGTGGCACCCGAAAGGGTGCCGCGATCGTCGATCCATATTGAAGATGAAGCTTATATAATCTTGAACAGGCAGAGTGAGATGGAACAGAAGCTCCAGGACCCTAACCAATCCTCATCGAGGCGAGAACAGATCTGGCAAAACGGCGGCAAGAAAGAAGCCCGCTATCTGCGATTTTTGCGCACCAAGGACAAGCCTGAGAACTATACTACTATTAAGATTATTGGAAAAGGTGCCTTCGGTGAAGTCAAGCTAGTACAGAAAAAGTCCGACGGTCAGGTTTATGCGATGAAGTCGCTCATTAAGACCGAAATGTTCAAGAAGGATCAATTGGCCCACGTTCGGGCCGAGAGAGACATTCTAGCCGAGTCCGACAGTCCCTGGGTTGTCAAGCTCTTTACGACATTCCAGGATGCAAACTTCCTCTATATGCTTATGGAGTTCTTACCTGGTGGAGATCTAATGACGATGCTCATCAAGTACGAGATTTTCTCCGAGGACATCACGCGGTTTTACATTGCTGAGATCGTGTTGGCAATCGAAGCTGTTCACAAACTTGGTTTCATCCATCGGTATGAATTGCAACCCTTGCAATTATGAAATTTTGAATTACTAACCAATACTTAGTGATATCAAACCTGATAACATTCTTCTTGACCGAGGTGGACACGTGAAGCTCACAGACTTCGGTCTATCTACGGGCTTCCATAAGCTTCATGACAACAATTACTATCAACAGCTTCTGCAGGGAAAATCTAGTCGACCTAAAGATCGGAACTCAGTTGCTCTTGACCAGATTAATCTGACGGTTAGCAATCGTTCCCAAATCAACGACTGGAGAAAGTCTCGAAGACTGATGGCATACTCCACCGTCGGAACACCTGATTACATTGCACCCGAGATCTTTACTGGGCACGGATACACGTTCGATTGTGACTGGTGGTCTTTGGGTACCATTATGTTCGAATGTCTCGTCGGCTGGCCGCCGTTCTGCGCCGAGGACAGCCACGACACGTACCGAAAGATTGTTAATTGGCGGCAATCCCTCTATTTCCCGGATGACATTACACTAGGAGCCGAGGCCGAACATCTGATCCGAAGGTAAGTTGGCTCTATCCAATTGGCTTTACACATGCTAACTCGACGATAGTCTCATCTGTAATACTGAAGTACGACTTGGAAGAGGTGGAGCTCAAGAAATCAAGAACCATGCATTCTTCCGTGGCGTCGAATTTGACAGCCTTCGCCGCATCCGCGCTCCATTTGAACCTCGGTTGACATCAGCCATCG
The DNA here is from genome assembly GCA_023628415.1 of Hypoxylon sp. PDH2405. Taxonomy (NCBI): domain Eukaryota; kingdom Fungi; phylum Ascomycota; class Sordariomycetes; order Xylariales; family Hypoxylaceae; genus Hypoxylon; species Hypoxylon sp. PDH2405. The sequence continues at coordinate 42,542 of JAMAKT010000027.1, forward strand.
ATACCACCTACTTCCCGACGGACGAGATTGATCAGACGGACAACGCGACGGCCTTGCGAAACCAGGCTATGGCAACCGGGAAGCAGGTCGAAGAATCTCCGGAAATGAGCTTGCCGTTCATCGGATATACGTTCAAGCGGTTCGATAACAATTTCCGTTAATCGTGTAACCCAGCCCGGTCTTGACTAGTTTGGCCTTATAATAGTCCTTTTCATGTTTAAGCTGAAGTCAAGGCGGCTGGGAGTTACGACATCATCCGACCCCAACTCGTGTCTACTAGATCGTCTGGCGCGTCCTCGAGCCCCAGAAATAGAGCTGTCTACGAGACCTGGTAGTCTCGCCTGAAAGAAATAATAAGCTATATCTAGAGAAAGAAAACAATGCTGGTCTAATGACATCATTTGCCGCGGAGGACCAAGACAGGATTCTTTGGATCTTGCAGTCATTTTTGTTAAGCTGTGTACTAGATGACAGACCCGATGAAACTGGCTACGAAGAAGTCGGGTGGTGTGCCGACCGGAGGATTGCTATATCCTCCCAGAAGAGCAGTGGATGCAAGATGCCTTATAAGATAAGAAACGCAAATTAGGTAATAGACCATGAAACCGTTTGATCTCGGAATAAAAACTTTGTTGCTGTGTTTTCTGTGAATCCAACCGTAAGATTGAAATTGAATAGGGGGGAGATGATTACCTAAGATAAATGCTTAGTAATATGACAGCTGTTGCCACCCGAAGTTTCTTATCACATCTCTATCTTATCTAAGCTCAATCAAGCTTGTAATTATGTAGAACTTGCTGCATAACTTCATACTTCATACTTCCATCTCTCATACCACATCCAACGTTAACAACCCTTTCCATCCATTCGCACTCTTTCATTTTCAGCGCAACCAAAAGTTCACAAGGACGAGAATCATTGAATTGACTATCAATCACAAGAAAGATATCAAAAGGATAGAAGATGGATTACCAGAACCGCGCGGGCTCCAAGTTCGGCGGCGGTGGTGTCGCCTCGCACAGCGCCACCAACGCCGACCGACGCGAACGGCTGCGCAAGCTCGCCCTCGAGACCATCGACCTCGACAAAGACCCCTACTTCTTCAAGAACCACGTCGGCTCCTTCGAGTGCCGTCTCTGCCTCACCGTGCACCAGAACGACGGCTCCTACCTCGCCCACACCCAGGGAAAGAAGCACCAGACGAACCTAGCGCGTCGCGCGGCCCGCGAGCAGAAGGAGGGGAAGGGCCAGATAGATCCGAATACGGGATTGCCTGTTGGTGTTGTGGGAGCGGGCTTCGGCGCGGGCTTGGTGCGCAAGAATATCGTCAAGATCGGACGGCCCGGCTACAAGATCACCAAGATACGCGACCAGGTGACGCGGCAGCAGGGTTTATTGTTCCAGCTGCAGTACCCGGAGATCGGACAGGGGGTCACGCCCAAGGTGCGGTTCATGAGCGCGTTCGAGCAGCGCGTCGAGGAGCCCCCCGATAAGAACTTCCAGTACATGCTCGTGGCCGCCGAGCCCTACGAGACGTGCGGCTTCAAGCTGCAGGCGAGGGAGATCGACCGCTCCGGAGATAGGTATTGGACTTGGTGGGACGCTGATCTGAAGGAGTTCTGGGTCCAGGTTATGTTCCTTACGGAGCGCGAGGAGAGATATGTTGGTGTGCCCGGTCTGCCGGGACGGAGATGATTTTTGGTGGACGGATGGATGGATGGGTTGGTATGCTAGAGAAAGGAGATGAGTTGGGAGATGAAACCGAGGATATACCCAGAACAACTTGTTTGGTTTAAACTGGGCAGGCGGTTTACCGGCTTCTTGATGCTTCATATTCACTTCAGTGTGGGTGAGGCAGCGATTGAATTGATAGTTTGGTTCTCAGCTTGTGTAAGTTGGTCCGCAGAGGATACTTGTGATCTCCTGCTGACTCATAGCTCAGTCATGCCATGATGGCCCTACGGAAGAAGGAGAATGATATCATGGAACAATAGGAATGCCTTTTAATCGACTTTATAATCCCTTGGAGTTCTTAATGTCTTGCTAGTGGTTGATGTATGAAGGAGACTTAATAGAAGGGCGCGATGTACTATATTACTGCGTTAAGCTACCTATATGCTTCCCTCCTGATCTGCCAAAGTGACGCAGTATGAATGACTTGACAGGGCAGTTTTAGGTGATAGATTGCATCTCCGTGAGATCTTATAACCTCTCCAACACACTCTTGTTTTAATTCAAGCCTAGAATATCCCCGCTTCGAGGCAGCGACTTGCCATAACTCGACCACACGAGGAGTCAGCTTTAGATTCCACGTTCCGCGCCAAGTAACCGAGGCAGTATCCCTGTCTATGCGATATATGAACGCACAAGCATGTCCTTTCCCACCGTTCCAAAGTGCAAACGTGTGTATCTTGGGCATATTCTGTATAAGGACACCGGCTCGGCATAGCAAAGCTTCAATTTTGTCTCGCTTTCCCCAGTCGTCTTGCAAAAGCTGCGATGTAAGCGCTAAAGATTGTAAATGTGACCAGGTCCATGTCGATTGACATTGGCGAAAGAATTCTTCGGCATTGATCATGAAAGAGATGGCAAGGTGTTGTAACTCGAGACTTTTAGCTGCAAAAAGTGCACCAAGCCCTTCGTTAGGATCAACCAAGTTGAACCAAGGTATATGGACTGCCCGCTTTGGAAATGGATCATAAAATTTATATGAGTCTTCAAATATCATTAAACTGTTGAGAGTACCCGGAAAACCATTTCGCATTGAATAAGAAAACTCTATTTCCAAGTATTAGCCGTGAACGATCAGGATGTATTTAACACGAGGGGAAGCCCTAAGCGTGGGCGCGTACCTCGCTCATGAAATTCTTTGTGCGTAGCCTCATATGGCGCCCACGGCTCGTAAGACATTTGCTCTAGACGATCAAGTCTGCTGAGTAAAAAGGCCAATCCCGACGGCGAAATACAACGGCGGAGTTGTCGACGGATAATGAAGCAGGTGACTGCTTTAACTCGAGGTAACAATTCGTTGAACACTAGCCGGATAGGCCGAAAAAGTCGTAGCATAGCTGATCTTGGAGGAGCTTTAACTTGTCGACCATGTATCCAGCCATGCCGTGGGTCATGAGATCGGCTCTCCCATGTATTTGGCATTGAGTCCACGTCATGTTCACCATCATCGGAGGACAGGGTTTTGAACCAATGTTCGAAGTCGCTAGGAGAATATGCACTGATCTCCAATGCCAAGTCATGAACCGGTTTCCAAGAACTGAGAATGAAGAAAAGCTTTCGTATCCCATCACTAACGATAGAATTAATGTTGACCGTTCGTGAGCGTCGTTTTCGTTTCGAACAACATATAGGAATGTATCGTGGTAGTTCAAGGTTGAGATAAACATGATAAATCAACTCTCTTTTCTGTGGCGAGATGATGGATTCGAAATCGTCAAGACAAGATATTCCAAGCGTTATTTTATAGAAATTGACCTTCTCCAAAACGTATTGCCATTCTTTGCACACAGACGCAAAAGAAGCCCAGCCAGGATACTTTTGATCTGCGATCGATTCCAAGATCATGAGGCGAATCTCTGCGGGTAAAGATTTCCATTTTAAGGCTCTTGACCTTGTCAAACGATAGGTTCTCATTTTGAGTCGCGTAAAAGCGAATCAATAGGCGGTAGACACGAAATCTGATGTCAAAAGGGGTTGAAGGTTATTTTATGTAATAATAAAAAGGGTCGTACATCTCTGAAGAGTGCTTTTGCCTGCCTGATCGAAGATTGGGATAATAACCTCTATGGATTGATGAAAGCTTGAATGTGCTGGAAAAGTTGAGGAAGTTGGTCGGGCTCTCAGATGGCGCAAAACATTCTTTTATGCTCGCAGGAGCTTGCGACATAAAAAGTTTGATGCCGACTAAGGCATCTTGTCGAACCTTGATTGTGCCTCCTGTACCAGTCAGAAACGGCCTCGGCGTCTGCTAATATGGTATCTAGGTAAAGAGCCAATTAATAAGCCCGTACACGTAGACCGTTAGCCCAGAGCTACTGTTTGACCATATAATAGGAAAGAGTAAATAGCAGATTCCCGGTGATTTGAACAATTTGACGGCCGGCCTTGTAATATGTGAAATTATAGATATATATGACTACCTAGGTATTAACGCTTCCCCCTTTATAAATCACTCGTTGCGTGGAGCCCCTTATCTATAGTTTACCACCTGACCGAGACCCACTTTTACCCCTGACATATTTCAAAGGTAAGAGGCTTAAACTTCGGACACACCTGAGCCAGAGAGAATAGATGTCTTCTCTATATCCAACCGCAATTTTTATACTATTTTCGGGTGGAAAAGAATCTTGGTTTAGGAGCTATGGGCGGTAGAAAATACTATATTTAACATCTTGTCCCGTACCTCTTCAGTAAAACCTCCCCACGCTCCTACCTTTCATATACTCATTAAGAAAGTTCGTTATGAGAAATTTCGGGCTTGTCTTCAGCGACCTGATGCTTGAGGGCGACGTCAAAGGCGTTAACATCGGCCGTCTTGAACCTCCTGGCCGGAATGCGGCGTTCGAAGAGAATGTCCATCTCGGCGAACGATCTTCCGGAGGGCTCGGGTAGACGGAAGTAGTGGTAAATGAACATGAGGAAGCATGTACCAGCCCAGAAGAAACCGGAAAAGTTGCCCCAGTTCCAGGCGGTGGGGTTGATCATGTAAGGGGTGAGGATGTTGGCAACAATAGCGGCCAGGTTGTGGGCAATGCGAGACAAGGCGACGGTCTTAACTTGCAGACGACGACTAGGCATTTCAGCTACAAGCGAGAAAGCGACAGTACCTACGGAGAATTGGTAAAAGGCTGCCCAGACGAGCATTAAGGACCCTGTCGCGAGCGAAGCGTCGTTCTTATGATCCTTGGGCACGAGACCGAGGAAACCAATCGCGAGCAAGGCGCAGGTCAAACCGGTAAGACCGACCAGGTATAGAGTTCGGCGACCGACGCCCCAAGCCATGAAAGTCCAAGTTACAAAGGCACCAATAGTATTAAGGCCGTACTGGCCGAGGGCGAAGTCATAGGGGATCTCTCCAGTCAGACCCGCCTGCTCGAAGAAGTAAGTCGAGTAGTTGGAGAAGGTGTTCCCAGCGAGGTTCTGCGAAACGAAAAGCATGCATACGATCTCGGTTCGTCGCAGATTGGTGCCCTTGAAGCAGTCCAGGTAAGAGGCACCATCGGTCAAGTCCTTCTCAAGCTCGTTTGTGTGTCTGATCATATCGATGGTCTCGTCGACATTAAAAGTGGGGTCTCTCTTAGGCGAAGTGAGACGCAGTAGAGATCTTTTCGCTTCCTCAAGTCGTTCTTTACGAACCAACCACCAGGGAGACTCAGGAGCCAGAATAATACCAACAATAAGAGGCGGAAACCACATCCACTCGAAGAAATTAAATGAGGCTTGAACAAGATTATGGGAACAACTAACGTACCTGAAGGCCATAAGGAATGCGATATGCCCACTGGTCGTCTCTTTTGAACATGCTCTTGATAACGGCGATAGCCAAAAGCTGGCCAATACCCCAGCACGAATTTCCCCAAGTGGTAAGATAGCCACGAAGAGCGACAGGGCAGACCTCACTCGCGTAAGATATGGCAACTAGGACAATCAGATTCCCTACTCGCTAGAATGCTATCGGGAAACCAACCTGACATAAAGACACCAAAAGAGATACCAGCAAGGCACTCGGCCAAGAGAAGGATCTTAACATTGGGAGCGCAAAAGAATATGGTGGTTATAGCACACTGGTAGATTAGGCAACCGAGAATGAAAGGGCGGTAGCCGAATTTCTCGACACCAAAGCCAGTAACTTGAGAATCGTAAGCAGCCGCGCTAACGCGGGTCAGGGGAATAGAACGCACGCAACAGGCCGATGATCTCGCCCCCCTGAGCACCGCCGGAGATACCAGCTTGCCACCTGGCGGACACCTGGTAAGTCCCGTCTGACTGAAGCTCACCATACTTGCGATTGAAGGGAGGAAAGGCATAAAAGTTGCCGATAAGAGCAATATCGTAGCCTTCCATGACGCAGCCCATGGAGATGACCGCGGCCCAAAAGATGGCCTTGGGATAAAGGCGTACACCTTGACCCAGGCTCATCTTATGTTCCTTATCTAGACAAACTCAGCGAAGCATGCATAAAGGGACATGACATTACTGACCGGTGGCTGAGGCAGCGTTCGTAAACATGTTCGCAACCACAGCGTCCTTCACCGGCTTCTCTTCATCCTCGAGAGAAGGCGGTGACTGAGGCTGAGTCAGTTCAATGCCCGCCATGTTGAAATCCTTCAATTGAAACCGTCTGCGTAGGATGAACTGTGTTGGTTATTAGATGCGAGTAATAGGCTCTCTAAGTTCCTTAGTTGGGTGTGAGAAAGTACTGCCTTTTAGAGTAATCAGGACCCCAGGCATTTTGCGGAGCTACCCCGGACGAGGTGATCAAAATCCGGGGAGATATGCGGGTGTCTTTGTGGAGGCGGGGTGTGGGGTGTGGAGAATCATGCCGGACATGATGGACCACCGGAGATTGTCTTCAATGGGCTAGACTCTAGATCGGACATAAGCTTGGGAGATGGGCGGAGAATGTAAATACAGCCGGTGATTCTTGCGACCTTGTATTTCCGGTTCAAGATGTTGGCAAATCACAGTAACTGGTGACATAGACTTGTTCGCTGCATGTGAATATGTCCTTGGGATACCGTATAATTGAAGACTACCTATATTCATGTCTACGGCAGAGATAGGCGTCAAGCTGTCAGAGATACGTTTATATGCTACTCTAGCATTGTAAATCTGTTTGGGGTTAAATTTCGGTGTGCGCCCTTTTCTTTCCTTCGTTTGAAGGGGAGATCCCGGTCGGATGATGAGTAAGGGTGTATCGAATGTTTGGGTTCTATAGCCAGACGGCGTGCTTTATTCCACCTTCTAAACCTTGACTTAAACCGGCGACGAGTGTCCATATTTCGCCTCTCTTCCCACTGATTTCATAGATCTCCGCTCCGCCGCCCTCCTGCCCGACCGCCACGACAAACCTGCCATCGTCGCTGAGCCGCATGCCACGAATGACGTCGACACTAGTCCGTATGTGTTTCATACCTTCCACACTTTTTCCATCGTTTGAGAGTAGAATAATGGCGATAGCGTCTCCCGGCGCCGGTTGCTCGGGAACATTTCTAAGATGAGCTTCGCGCTGCGCAATGTGCCTTTCCCACCTGTTGCTAACATACAAGACATTCGGTATGGTGGGGTGGAGGCAAATCTCGGCGGAATCCATCATGAATTGGTGGTTTGGATGAACAGTTGAAGGAATGATGTTGGGTGCAAAGTCATCGATAGGCTGGATTGCTTCCGCGGGTGTAACTGACAAGTCGAAGGCGACGACAGTGTGCGAGAGCTCTCCGATGACATACATGATCGTCTCTAAACCTTATTAGATGGGCTGTAGGACTGAGCGGGAAAATCATACCGCTAGGATTTAGTACAGCATGTCGAGGACCTGTCCCGGAAGGGCACTGAAGCCAGCCACATACTTCAAGCCTCATTCTATCACGAGACAGGATCCAGACGCGGTCAGAACCTAGGTCCGGAGCATACAGAAAACCCTTCTTATCTTCAAGTATCTGGTGTATGTGACATTGTCGCTGTCGGCTTTCGATTGGTCCATGCCCAACCGACTCGTAAGAGAATTTCGGAAAGACCTCCGTCCGAGGGGCATTCGTAAACAAGAGCCCATCCGTGTCGGTCATTGAGATAGGATATAGGGCTACGGAACCTCCCAGATACTATCCAATATGAGCGCGAGCCGTCAGAAGTCCTTCAGCACTTACCGTAGCAAGCGCCAGAGCAGAATTATCGTGCAGCGTGGTGACTATCCCGGCGATATTAATGACAAGATCATAGATTATAGTGGCACATACTCACAATGAGCAGGTGCCCCCAGAGTTGGTTGTTGACTCGTAATCTTACAAGCCTTCTGCGTGTGGTCAATCTCAAAGCTGTACAGAAGGCCAGACTCATCACCCTCGGATAGCCCAATCAGACGGTTAATGCTCCCTTGCGATGATGAGAGCTCAACCCATGAAGCATTGAAAGGCGCTGCATAATTGGCGAGAATACTTAACTCCTTTTTGTCGCGGTCAAAGGCTAGTATAGTGAAGTCTGCCCGCTTGCCAGAAACCAAAATTTTATGTTTCATAGTGTGTTCAGCGGACCAATAAGTGATATATTGCTGCGAAACTTGTGCCGTTAACCGCACATATGGTCCGACAAGTTTATGAGCTGGATCTGATGATTGGTCGGAGCTTGTTAACTTAGACGACCACCTAGTTCTGGCTTGGGGGGAATGTCAGGAGCGTTATTGCTCACATTAACAACGAATGGGGCCTGTCTGACCTTGTCTTAAGCAGAACGCACCGTATAAATCACTTTGTCCTGATCGTGTAATTGATACCGATGACGGGAATCAACTGCCCGTCCACGAGCCGGAAATGACTGGGCGCTAATTGGCCCACTGAGGGGAAAATGTCCGATGTGCGACTCCCCACACTACGAGAATATGTGTCCGATGGAAAGGTCCGTGTTTTTTCTATCCCGATCATCTTCTTCGGTGCTATTCACATATAGTAACCTAGAACGATAGTCACGTTCTTTTAAGAGATTGCAGAATACCTATCTTTTCTCTGCATCATCATCGTTCCGATTCTACCTGAAAAAGGCGGAGGGGTCAGTACTGCTGAAGCAAGATGGCTACGCCGCCTACTCACTTTAAACTTAACACTGGTGCTCAGATTCCCGCTATTGGTCTCGGTTAGTCCATATGCTCTCGTGTCTAGTATAGTGGCTAATGCCATGAACAGGGACTTGGAAATCTGAACCTGGAGAGGTTCGAAATGCCGTCGCCTATGCCTTGAAAGATGGATATCGTCACATCGACGCGGCATTGTGAGCCTTTCACTATTCTATGCGATGGTCCCGCTGACAAGATGCAGAATTTATGGTGAGTGGTCTCACACAGGTTGGAAACCGGCCTAATGGGATTCCCAGGCAACGAAAATGAAGTCGGCCAGGGTATCAAGGACAGTGGTGTCCCTCGCGAAGAGATCTTCATCACCAGCAAGCTTTGGAACACCCATCAGCCCAATGTCAAAGAGGGTCTGCAGAAGACTCTTGACGCTCTGGGCACGGACTACCTCGATCTTTATGTGCGTCGCTGTCGCGTAATACCTCGCATAGCTCGGACTAACAAATGATCAGCTTGTTCACTGGCCAGTCAGACTGGTACCGGTGAGAACTCTCTTGCTCTTCGCTCTAGTTTTATGTAGCTGATTCATTTGTAGAACGAGACGAGCGAGCTTTTCCCGGTCAACCCAGATGGTACGCGCGCTGTCGATCGATCATGGGACCAAAGTGAAACATGGCGCCAGATGGAAGAGGTCTACAAGTCGGGCAAGGTCAAGGCAATCGGTGTTGCCAACTGGTCAATTCCCTATCTAGAGGAGCTTCGCAAGAAATGGACTGTTGTGCCTGCTGTGAACCAAGTCGAGCTTCACCCATTCCTTCCTCAGCACGAACTCAGAGAGTACTGCGATAAGCTGGGCATTCTGCTCGAGGCTTATTCTCCTCTTGGATCTACCGGTAAGTTTGAATTAGGTTTCATAAATGGTGATGTTTGCTGAGTTTGCTAGGGGCCCCAATCATGTCGGATCCCGAAATCCAGCAGATTGCCGAGAAACATGGCGTTTCGGCTGCCACAATCCTCATTAGCTACCATGTCAACAAAGGCGTCGTCGTGCTTCCTAAATCAGTTACCGAGAAGCGCATCTCCAGTAATAAGGATGTAATTTTTCTTCCCAAGGAGGATTTGGATGTGCTCGACGGTATGGCCGCCAAAGGCAAGGCTAAACGATTGAATACGCCGTTGTGGGGGTTTGATCTCGGCTTTGCTGACTGGTACGGTCCCGTCAAGTCTCAGTAGGCCAATGTTGAGCTATTCAAGCTGGGGACTTATGAATTTTTACATGCTTTGGAATATATATATTTTATTATACGAACAGCTTACGTCGTATCCGTCGTTAAACTACAAGTTGAGTGTTTGTGCTTGAAGTTGTTAAAGTTGTACTCCGTATTACAGGAATTGTCGGGGCCGCGGGGTTGGAATATAAGACCGATATCCCGTCATATGCACGGGCCATCTATTGCGGGGCATTGTCATAGGGCAGCAGAGCTTTTGGGAACAGGTCTGCGGGTCTAGCTTCCCTACCTAATTTATCACTTACTTCTTTATCTTCTCGATTCCGGGGCGATTCATTTGCAGTGTAATACCAAGCTACCTACATGATAACGGTTTATATTATAGATAGATGGCCGCCAGCATAGTATGTAAGTATCTACGATGTTTACACCTTGTACGGAGGTAGAGCGATACCCTCTTTCAAAGCCTTCAATCGCATAGCAAGTAACTTCGAATGAAATCGCGTGTACGGAAGGTAGCCGACCATGATCCAGAGGTTAGGCACTCCACTCTCCCGCCAAGCGGTCTTGAACTCGCCCTCCTCGTCGATACCCCAAATGGGACCACACTGGTCGGTAATTTCGTCGCCAAGGGTAGCACGAATAGAGTCAATAGTGTTAGAGAAGCCAGTGGCAAAGACGATCAGGTTGAATTCGCGCTCGCGGCCGCCGTTGAGGATTACCTTGTCCTCCGTAAAGCGCTCGATGTAACCGGGCTCAACTTTGATCTTGCCGTTGATCACGTGCTCGCAAGCGCCGGCATCGAAATAGAAGCCACCGTTACGGGTCTGGCCTAGGGTTGCACCGCCAGTGCCACGCTGACCGCGCCATGTCCTGAGGCCGCGAGCATTTAGCGCGTCAAGCAGGGGCCGGTCCAGGTCTTCTATGACTTTGGCGTTACGCCTTGCGAGCTCCTCGCCTGGACCGACGGGCGTGGCGAAGAAGAGGCGGTCCTGCTCTTCGAGATCTGGCCGCTTGCCGTTGGCATCTGGTGCATAGTTGCCGATCATGCGAGGCACAGAGTGGGTCAGAGACATGATGTAGGTCGGAGACCGTTGGAGGAGGGTGACGTCGATGCCACGGCGCGAACAGTCGAAGGCTGTGTCGAACCCCGAAGATGAGGTACCGACCACGCAAACCTTCTTTCCGACAAATTCACGGGAGCTATCGTGCGCGGTTGAGTGGCGGATGACACCGCCTTTGAAGTCTGCCATGCCGGGAATGGCAGGCATCGTAGGGACACCGCAGAGGGACGTAGCCATGACAACCTGCTTTGGATGTAGTGTTCGGGTTTCCTTACCCTCCTTGTTGATCACCACTGTCCAATTACCCCGGTCGTCCTGTTCGGCCTTGACTACTGACGATTTACACCAGACATTGAGCTCAAGGGCCGACGCGTACCACTCCATATAGAGGCCTTGCTTCTGAGAAGGGGTGTATGTGGGCCAGTGATTGGGATAGGGGAAGTAAGGTAGGTCATCGGCCCAGTGGGGGAAATGGAGCGATAGGTACTCGTAGCGCTTCTTCCAGACATCACCAATTCCCTCGCTCCGCTCAATGATGAGGCTATCCATGCCGAGTGCCTTGCATCGAGCGGCTAGCGCTAGACCACTAATTAACGTCAACATTTATAGACGAGGCCAGAAGATTCAGAACTCACTTTTGACCGCCACCAATAATCAGGATTTCGGGGTTGGCGGCATCGACATCCTTGGCCCTCTGTTTCTCCCAGCTGATTGGACCTGTCGAGTGCCCGTCGGCAGGGGGAATCTCGGGGTACTGCTTCAGTCTTTCGGCAACTGTGTGCATGGTATAAATCTTCCAACCCTCCTTCGTGAGAACGGAGTTAATTACAGCCGAAGCAACAACGACATCGGTCTCGAAAGACACGACGAATTGTAGCTGAGAAAAGTCGGGATACGGCCGGGCGATATTGGGGTCCGGCGTTAGGAATTTGAAGTTGATGGCCCTAGTTTTGGGGAAAAGGTCCGTGGCCGCCTTCAAGATTGCTGGTTTGAAGTTGAAAGTACGATAATCCCATGTGAAGGACAGCTTGTCGCGCCAAACACCTGCACAACGAGTCAATTCTATCCCAACGCTTGCCTTCCAGAAAACTCACCATATCCAAGAAACATGTCGGTAAATCCGTGAGCATCTCCTTCTCTCATTACTTTCGAGAGGCGTGCCACAATAGCTCGTGCCTCCTTTCTGGCATTGCAATCGGCAGGAATTTCAATCCCGAGGACATCAGATGTGGGCAGAGCGTGGTTGTACTTGAAGTCGTACATGAAGTTGTCGGCAACAGGGGGTTCAGGTGCAGCTTCCAGCTCAACATGGTTGATGACGACTTTGGCTTTGATATCGCCAATGCCGACGTCGTTGTCAATGGTAGACTCGTGAATAGCTATGGGTGCCATTTCTTCAGGTGTACAAGTTTTCGAAATTGCCCCTTTCCATTGCCTACTACACATCTATGGTCATTTACATAGGCATGGCACGCCCGATTATGTCCGATGAGGCCACTAACTCAACCTAGGCGTCTATTGGTGGACCTAGGATAGCACCCGCTCTAGTTACCGTTCTAACCTACCGGGCTTCAACACAAAGAATACCTAATTATCCCCGTCTTGGCGTATCACATGACCGGACGAAACGGTATTTCTCCTCAAAGCCGATCAGGCCGGCTCAATAGTTGCTCGTCCCATCTCAAGTTGTTCACTTCGGTCGTCATCTATGCTTACGGACGGTATAATCCGATCTTACGACTAAACGAATAGGACCTGGCCAATCGGTCGCATCGGACGAGAGACTATGGATGGTTCGCATTGCGATGATAACCCTGACGAAGCACAGAGGCCCAGCAAGAAGCAGCGAAAACAACGGCCGTGCTACAGTTGTGAGGGTGAGTTGATACCTCAGAACCTGTAGACTTAAGATTAGGTAGCTAATATCCAGTGCCAATTCCCAGAATGTCGCAGACTCAAAATGAAATGCGATCGACAAGGTTAGTAGCATGCCATAAGGAGATTGGCCACAGGCTAGAACAATCTTGCAGTGCCGTGCTCAAATTGCGTTCGTCGACACCGGGTTGAAATTTGTAATAAGGCTGCGACCAGCCAAACATCGTCTCGGTTTGTCCGTAGCCGTGATAGACATGCAGGTCGAGAATCCGACGTGAACTATGAACAAGAGCAGACCGGGGATGCAAGACAAGCTCCACAGCCGCAGCCATCCGTTGAACATGTCCAAAACATACTGCCTGAATTCCTCGGCTTCGATCGTCAACGCCCACAGCAGGGACAACAGCTACACCGCCGTGATCTGCCTCAGCCTCAGCTTCAGGCCAGGTCATCGATACCGTCGCAAGGGGGCGCTGACAGCCCTGGTCGTACCACAATACATCGCGATTATGGGAAACAAGATAAACTTGAGCAACTCGCCCTTCTCGCACGGGCCCTCGGACCATACACTGTCCAAGGCACTCATTCACAGAGCTCTCCTTCGGTGTCTCCGGGTGGGGAGCCTGGACTTTTGAACGGCGCTCCGAGAGGGTTCGGCGGTTCCGGCAGTCCCACCTTGCAATCTACTGACCACGGCGAACAGAACGGCCCTCATGGCACATTGATGCTGTGCAAAGGAGGTAGATCTAGGTATCTCGGCCCGACAGCAGGTAGTGAATGGCTAAAAGATGTATGTCGTCTGGCTTCAACGTCGCGGAACCAGCTAAACCGTTTTAGTCGGAAACGCGAGATATATCAATTACTCCAACAGTCACTCGGGCCCCCTCGCCGGAAATCCCCCTAAGTTCGGTTCCCTCTCAGCGCGATCGTGTGGCTTTCAGCGCCATTCCTAGTGCCTTTCCCTTCAGCGCCTCAGCGGCCCATATCAGGACTAGGGATCTACTTTCGCGCCTACCTCCAAGAGAGGAGACGTGGGAGCTAGCCGAGTCGTATTATCGCTACTGCGCTTGGCAGTGAGTCCATTCAAAAAGGGAGTTGAGTAACTTCTGACAAGGCCTAGTCATGATGTTGCTCCTAAGACCAGGTTCCAAAAGACCTTTGATCGTGTCTATGCGCTTTTAGATGACGATTGCCAGTCTCCTACGGTCAACCCCCAGGAGATTGCACTTGTTTTCATTATTATGGCTCAGGGCACCATGTTCAATATTGAGATGGCCAACAACGATTCGTCTGCCGAAGAGTGGTTACATCTCTCGGAACTAGCTTTAGTCAAGGGAGACTTTCTATCGAACAACATGGTCGCTGGACTGCAAACTCTAGTTGGTCGACTCTAGGATCTCCGCTCTAAATCAGTCGCTAATCATCTCAGCATCTAATGGCGCATCTGCATCTGTGAGTAACTTGATCTGCTCATAGCTCCATCGCGTTTCTGACATCTGACTAGACAGTTGGATAAAGGTCGACGCGGTGACAATGCGTGGCCGCTGTGGGGATTGGTTATGCGTTTGATTCAAGCGGTAAGCCTTCATGGCTTTTAAATTGAAGACACGGGATTGATCAAAAAGTATACAGATGGGCATGCACCGGGATGGCACCCGCTGGAATTTACCACAGGATGTTGTTGAGGAACGACGAAAGGTGTTCTGGGAGTGTAATGCTGCTGATACGTTCCAGGCGCATTGCTTCTCGAGACCGTAAGACCTATCTACCCATACATGCCGGGAACATAGCTCATGCTGGACAGGTGTGCTATTAATCCTGAGCATTGCGACACCGCATTTCCCACAGAGCCGCTCAATCGCAACGGAGAAAAAAGCTATTCCATACTGCGATTTGAGCTATCTCAGCTATCGTCCGAGTGGGTATCATTTCAATTCTGCATTTACGCCATAGTTGACCAGGTCCCAGAATTCTCAATATGGCGATGAAGGTACAAAGACCAGAGTACTCCAATGTCATTAACCTAGACCTCAAGCTGTAGGTGTTTTCAAAATGCAACTTACTTCCAAGCTAAGAGCTCTAGCTGCGAGTTTGAACGTAACCTTCCATTCTCTCTTCGATGTCGGGCGGCGTTGTTGTCGATGCCATCTCGTTACCCCCAGCTTGAAGCGGCGATTGAAGCTTCCCCGGAACCGTCCCGGAGGTCGATGAGAATTTCATTTCAAGTCCGTCTGTATGCCCCGTAGAGTTCGACTTTGATCTGACTTAGGTTAGCAAACTAATCTCGCGCTCAATATCTCCGAGACGATCATTAATCTTCATCGGCCTTATTACGCGAAAGCACTGTATGAGGTTATTGATGATCGCCTCAAGTCCGTATATGCCCCCTCATTTTTGGCTGTGATAGAACGTTGCGCAGTAAGGCTATTCTTGAATCGTCCTACAACCACGATCTAATAGTGATAGATTATCATTACCATTGTCACCGACATTCATACTCGTTTTCCTGCTGTCAGTACCCGGCAGTGGAACTTCTGGGTAAGATAAGGTTCTTCCTCGCTTAGGTCAAGAATCTCACAAATGTCCTAGTATCATGTATTCGGTTCAGCTCTATGCTTAGGAACGCTAGTATTGCGCGATCCCGGCAATGCTATGGCTACCTTTGTCCTTGCGCAGATTGATGCTGCTATCGGGTTGTTCACCTCCTTGATCCAACTTGGTGCCAGTACTCCTCGATACCACCGTAACTTGCAGTGGCTATTAAAGCTACGCGCTCGAGCGTCGTCCAAGATCTCTATGTCATCTACCACAAAAGAAGGCAACTCGCAGCGAGACGCTGATATGGATAGCCTCAGATCAATGAGGGAAAACAGGGAAGAGGGTGAGGATGTAGAGCTACTCGGTTGGCGGACCAGATTGATCGAGAGGGCGGGTCAGGATCATCAGACTGTCAAGACTATTCGGTTTGCTTCCGCACCACCAGGTTCTAACCGGACAGATATTTCGTATCTGCATCCCGACAAGACCAACCCTCGCGGCTCCCGAGACCAGCTGGACACGATGACGCCAAGCGCACCGTTTACATTTGCGACCCCTGATTCAATGGACGACCTTGTGAGACTCATATATGAACTGCTGTCGACTTGAGCTAACATTACTAGCTGCACGACTTTTGGGATCCAATGCTCCCGCAGGATATATTTGGAACTGCGCTCGACCAGCCAAGTGTGGGTATATACCCTTGTCCCTTTATTTCGTCGGCTAACTAATAGTATAGTCTCTTATGAGCAACGGACTCTCCTGGTGGGAGGATACCACAAACACTACGCGACCACAGCCCTGACCAGATATAACATCTGCATACCTACTTCTAAGCTACCACGGAGAGCAAGTAATCATACGGCTACCGGCAAAGCACCGTTTAAGTTTAGTTTAATGTATATGTCTAAGCTCAATCTTTCAGATGACCGTGATAAATAGGTATCTACAGATTAAGGCCACTTTCAAGTAACCCATTCTCGTGAACTGTCTCAGCTACAGCTCAATGATCATTCATCTTCGCAGCTTCCATAATAGGCAGACCATCGTCGTCAAAGTATACGGGCACGCCGTTACGGAACGCGTACTGCAGAGCGGTTGCAATTTTAGCCGCCTCGTATGCATCATCTGGAGTGCACGTAAGGGGCTTGTTGTCTAGGACGGCAGCAGCAAATTCCGCAAGGTCGTTGAGGAACGACTTGTCATAAAGAACAAACGCATCGGCAGTAGTAGCTTTACGCACCCCATATGCATCACGAACTTCGACGCGATTAACCGCGGAATCGCCGTTAATCACGGAATGGCCCTTGGTGCCGCACACGCGGGTCGTGCCCTCGAAGCCGTTGGTAAGTGTGCGGCCTACGTGAGTCGTGAGGACCTTGCCGTTGGCGAACTCAACTAGACCCCATCCGTTGTCGCAGTCGCCATATTTGGCGAGATCGCCGTAGACGACCTGTTGGCCCATGGCAATGACTCTGTTGACTTGCTTCTTAGGGTTGGCGAGCTCTGATTTGACGTCGAGGAAGTATCGTCCTATGTCAATCTAGTACAGTATTAGTAAGGGGATCTCTACCTCGGCAGCTCGAAAAGGCAAGTGACCTACGTCATGAACACCCATGTCCACAAAAATGCCGCCCGACTGCGCAGAAAAGGTGACGAAGAAGCCTACAGGACGATTAGCTGGGTTTTAGTAGAGCGAAAAGCCGGCGGAATCTGCTTACCAGTGGGGTCCTGCTGGTCAAGACAAGAGGTTTCTACCGCGTGGATCTCGCCGAGCGACCCATTCTCGACCAGTTGCTTGGCAGCACGGTACGAATCATCGTCTAGCGCAAGTCAACCTCGTATAGTCGAGCGCATATACAAAATACAGATACAACTCACATCGTCGACAGAAAGGAACCAGGAACTTGAGGTCAGGCTTGGATGCTGCCTTTGCGAGGACCTCCCCGGTGGTGATGACATCCACCGAAATGGGCTTCTCGCACATGACGTGCTGGCGGCCGTTAGCTTCGGGTGCTCCTGGGAGTATCAGGGATACTTACCAAGCCCAGGTCAAGACCCCGATGAATCAGGGGCGCGTGGGTCGCAGTCGCGGTGGAAATAAGGATGGCCTCGGCACCGCTGTTCTTCATGCAGTCCTCGGGGTCCGCGAAAAACTGGACGGAAGGAGGCAGGTTGGCCGCGGCCCATTCGTCGGCACCGGGCTTGGTGTCGCAAGCAGCCACAAGCTCGATCCGAGGCTGCTGGGATGTAAGGATGCGGGCACGGATGACTCCTAGACGGCCGAGGCCGATCAGGGCGAGCTTGAGACGGCGAGGCTGAGTGGTCATGTTGTATGTGTGGCAATTGTGGTAGTATGACTTGCTAGGTGAGAAGCAGAAATAGGTTTAGACTCCATGGATTCCAACTCCCCTATCTCGAGCTTTTCTAAGCTGGCCCTGTCGCTACCCGGCGCCCTAGCTTGATGTCCCAAGTCCGTCATCTAGAGTGCGTTATAGCACCTATGCCCGACGTGGTTGGCAGAAAGGGAAGGGCAATCATCCGAGGGATCACTGAAACAATGTTTCCGGACATCTTTTGGTTATGTCCGATTGGCGATTACATAAAGGGGTGATCGGAAATATTTCTGTGGGTCATTTGCATTGACCCGACCCGGCCCGCTCCGGCGATAGGGCTATGGTCGCATCGTGATCGGGCCTGCCAGTGTCGGACATGGAGCACTGGGACGGAAATATTCATCTTTTTCAACAATTCTAGTTTCAAGTCCTCATCTATCTATCGTTCTTGCTCATCTATTAGAGGTTTAATCCCATGTTTCGGTTCCGTTTAAGTCCCTCAGCTCAGATCCTCTAGTATTGTTTGACACTTCCACGTATACGGAACCTACCGCGCGATGCAAAACCGGTATACCTTATTTTCACCTCAGAGACCATCTAGACGCCTTCCCTACCCATACGATGCGCAGAATCTCATACGAATGCTTTCCTGAGACTCTTCTGTACCTGTAAATGGCCAGGCTCCTCCATCCACGAACAATATTTTAACGTACATGCAAAAATGCCAAGACCTTCTGCCAATGCCATGGGACCAGAGCCCAATGACGCTTCACTCACCAACGCCCATCATGATCCTAAGCACCATTATATATGGCTAGTGACTGGACCGGCAGGGTGCGGAAAGAGTACTGTTGCCAAGCACCTAGCTACCGCTCTTGGCTTTTCTTACGTCGAGGGAGATGATGTGACTTCATTCCCCCCTTTACACCCTTAATACACTTTCTCACATTGTCCAGTTTCATCCGCCTGAAAACATTAAGAAAATGAGGAATGGCATTCCTCTAACGCATGCTGACCGTTGGGAGTGGCTTACTACTCTCCGAGAAGAGTCTGTTCGACAACTCGATGCCGGTATTAGTGGCGTAGTTCTGACCTGCTCTGCGTTGAAACGCAAGTACAGAGACGTTATTCGAGTTGCCCCCTATTTCTCGCCGGATCTGCGACTCAACTTTGTCTACCTACATGCCCAAGAAGAGGTTCTTCTAACGCGCGTCACTGCACGTCACGACCATTATATGCGTGCAAACATGGTACACGGTCAACTCGACATTCTTGAACCCCCCACCGAGGAAGAAATTGACGTCATCAGCATCGATGTCACCCGGTCTATAGATGAGGTAAATGAGGAGGTTCTGATCAGGGCCCTTGAAAAGATAGATGAAGACGAGTAATTTCGCATCCGCTACAACACACGAAATCTGGGCTTCCCCAAAAACCTCGTCTGTATTTTTGACAAATATCGTTTAGATTGGTGAGCGGCCTCCCGAACCAGCAGTGTCACTCGTCTACCCCACAGTATCGTTGTAGCTCTATTCATCCCGTGAGGCTGAGTGTTTCTCAATGGTAAAATTAGATGACCTAGCTCTTCGGGGGAAATAAGTAAATAATATCAAATTTTTGGGTAGGTAACCTAATAATGAAAGTAATAGTAAAACTTTATTCGGTTGTCTTAGTTAGCGAGATGAATACCGCAGAAAAGCCAGTCACAGTTACCAAAATCATCGTGCTCCGGCTGATGCCAGAGTCTTAAGAGATCGAGAATTTCCTTCTGAATGGGATATCTTCTAAAACTCACTTGAAGCATATCTGAATATTAAAATATTATTTAATCATAGGTCTATTTAACCACCGTAACTCAACGGTGGGCGTAACGTTTCAAGAACTAATCAAAGCATGAGATCGTATTTTTCTGAAGAGATTCAATATACAACTGCCCACCCGAAGGCCCTATGAGGACCAGTTCAAGAGGCTATAGAACCCCTTGCCGCGCCAACGTACATATCCCTAAAACTTGGTAGAATTGCATTCCGAAGGTACCTTACTTATCCGAAGAGACAGTCAGCAACAAAAACTTAATTCTTTCTAATACGGCTTTCCCTATGGTTACGTGTGCCATCAGCCACTCTTCCAATTCATATAGCCGGGTAGATAACGTCTGGAAAAGGTTCCGAGCGATAGTAGCGAAAGCCCTAGCATCAAGATGGACTAGGGCTTTCCAGCCGGACTATTTTTGACGTTGTCTTGAACCATGGGTGACACAAGGCGGCCTCAGCACAAATTCTCTTCGCAGGGTCGTATTTCAGCATCTCTTTTAGGAGATCAGCGAGCATTAATACCTCGTCCTCCGGATACTGGTATATGATATGCTCCTCTTGTTGTTCTAGGGGTAGGTGCTCAGAATTAGGAACTGGGCGACGATAGTGTCTTTCTTCCCTGAGAGACTCCTCAAAAGGGCACGGACGATCGCTGTTCTGAGTCGATGGTTCGGTTGTCGATCCTCCAGGTATCCTTGGATATCTTCCATATTGTTTGAACATCTGGTTACTAAAGCTTGACCTATATGGCTCTGGTAAAGGCCCTATATAAGAAGTAATAGCCCCGAGAAGATTGGATATACCATTTCCCCAAAATGACGAGAACAGAGCGTCGTCGGTCTTGATCTCGTAGATGGTACATGCCAGAGACCAAATGTCGCTTGCAGGCCCAGGAACCCCCTCAAATAATGTCTCGGGTGCTGCGAATAGGTCTGGAATGCCAGTTGTCTTTGGAGGACTTTTTGTATGAAAAGCCTCACCAAAATCGCCAATGACGATGGAATCCGAGATTAAAGTATCACACCATGTATCGGATATCTTTCTTACACAGTACCTGGGTGCATGTGGCTGGGGATCTTCCCCCGAGACCGTTTGAACCTCTACAATTTCGGGTTCACCTGTTAGCTCCAGCATTTGTTCTTTAGTAAGCCCATCGAGACTTCGTAGCTTCATTAGAATGTTTGCAGGCCTGAAGTCTCCGTGGCTAATCCCTTTACTGTGCAAAAATCGCAACCCCTCAACGATCTGGCGACAAACATTTTTTATGGCAACTGGGAGACTTTCGTCTGTTGGATCCTGAAATAATGACCAGGTAGAAACGTCCCCGCCGTAGACATCCGTAACAAAACACAGATGCCGTCCATTAGGTCCCTGTATCCAGAATTTCTCATGTGGAATGGCGATGTGACAGTCCTCGAGCTGCTTTGGAGATGCTTCTCTCTGTAAATGTTCCACGACCATGATGTCTCTTCCATTTGATGAATGGTCCGCAGTCATGATCTTCAAAGCCCTCCATCTTTGGCTCGTTGTATCTAGACAAAGCCAAACTGTAGAGAACCCACCTTGCCCGAGTTTATGAACGACTTCAAACCTCCCATCAAGTATGTCGCCAAGATGGACAGGGTGGCACCCACCCTTGTTGTAAACGCTAGGGGTTTCGGTGCATGCCCACTCGCCTATGGGCTCATACTCGATTTCGTTATCCTCTGTTGGGCTTCCACTATCTGATAGCTGTTGGTTCTCACCATTACCGTCAGACATATTTTTTTTGTTACAATAAGATTCAATTTATGAATAGATGTTGTTAGCTATTCTCGCGAATGAATTGGGACCTGTATCTTCTCGAACAAATCCTTAGCGTGCTTGAAGTTGTTAGATTAAAGTTCCTTTTCGAAATGAACTCTCAATATATATTGTTAACACTTCCTTGTCATCTGTGTTCTTTGTTCTATTTACAAGCTATGTGCCCAGGTGAGTAGGTAGCTAACAACAATGTCGGAAACCTTTGTTACTAAGACAATGAATCTCGAAGACTTTGATCTAAGCGATTTCAATCACGAATACCCTAAAGTCCATGATGTACCAACACTATTGTTAGGGAACCGATACTTTATGGTATATCAAAAAGTTCATGAAGCGTTTATTAATGAAACTGTATTCACAGATTAAATTAACGTATGCTTAGGGCTCACCGGTGTCGAAAATGACTTATTCTTCGCGGGGATTTTATTCTACCATACCACTTAGTTAAACTATAGGTACCTTAATCATGGCTAAGAAAAATCCTCATGGATAACTTAGTTAACTAGATACCTTACCCATGACCAAGCTCTATCTAAGTATGGGAATGAGTGCTACAAAAGCATCTATCCCAACCCAAAAGGCACATGTATCTCATGGACAACCAAGTTGAAACAAAAGTTGTCTTTGTAACTAAAACTTGATATGAGAGTGCAAGAGAATGTTATTACTAGCCTCTTTATGCTAGCTCGACCTTTGCCATAAAAATCTAATATATAGATGGCGTTTGTCTGACCAAAAAGTCTATTCCCAAAGTAAGAACGCACTATGATACAGCTTAAATACCAACACAATGCCTAAAGATGAGCAGGTTGTCTGGGTTGAGGGAATGGCGATCCCTCGAGGGAAACGGCATGATGACAAGGCTGCCAGGGCAATACGCAAGTCACGCAGACCGGGACCGGCTCATGGGACAGTAGAAAACCCGAGTGTCAGTAAACCCGTTACCCTGTTGAGTGAATTGAATTAAATGCTAATATCATAATGCACCTAGGTAACTTGGGCTTATATGGTTCCCAAATGTGCGGATATAGTAACTCAGACAGAGAGAATTGTTAAAGAGGAGGCCAGTCGATATGGGATGTCGTACGTATGGATCATGTATGTACTTAAATTACCATAGCACAACCGATGGAGGCTGTACTTTGCTAACTTAATGACAGGAAGATGGGCCATGATGAGAGTACAGTAGGAATGACTGCCCGAGGTAGGACGATTTCTGATGACGACCATCATATAACGATTCGAATGGGCATGTCCCAGGATATTTGCAATTTGCACGGCCACTTGTATGTCATTTACGAAGATAGAACGCCACACATCGCCGAGAAAAAGAACAAGGTCTTAGTCCCAATACGTATGATGACTGAACACGAACGGGGAGTCATAGGTGGCAAGAACCCCCAACTATGGGTTTGGGGGTCGTATCCCCCGCCATCGAAGCAATACCCTCGTGCACCCTTCGATTACCCTCAAACCCCTTTCGAAATCAAGCCAGGTTCGATTCTCGAACAAGAGTGTTTCCCTTCTAGTTACGATAATAGTAACTATAATAGTGACTATAACGGGTACTATAATAGATACTACTAGGATGAAGCATTGTGTTCAATGCCGTATCATTCCAAGTTTGCGGTTTCAAGCACTGTAAAGTAAATTAATATATTCTTTTCCCCATATCTTTAAGATTTCTACCTCGCGAAAAAGATAAATTTCGTGAAACATTAATAAATGCCTAACCAGGTTGTCTATAATTATATCAAATATTTTCCTCGTCGTTCGTTAATTCCTAAATAGTTAATTCCTTCGTTTTAAATAGTGAAACTAACTATACGTCAATTCTCATAGGTACACTCAGTTGTCAGTATAGGTTCTACGTAAAACATAGCAGACGCTAAATCCCTAGAAATAGTGAGTTTCGTATGCTGTGAGATTATGCTAGACTAAGTAATGTGACTAATTAGGATTGAGCTTATTTAGCTGGATATCCCTATTTGTGCCCCTTACGATGATGCTGATATATCCCATATATCTCTCTTATCATAGATGGCTATGTTCCATTGTTCACTCTATTAGGATTTTGACTTTATACGATTTAGATCCTTGTTTGGAGTTATTACCTCTCCCCGACATTAGATGGACTACCTGGTTTCATG
Organism: Hypoxylon sp. PDH2405; assembly: GCA_023628415.1. Classification (NCBI taxonomy): domain Eukaryota; kingdom Fungi; phylum Ascomycota; class Sordariomycetes; order Xylariales; family Hypoxylaceae; genus Hypoxylon; species Hypoxylon sp. PDH2405. Next base: position 66,142 of record JAMAKT010000027.1, read on the forward strand.
TAGCTAAGATTACATGTCCAATATCTTCATAAATTGAGCAAATACAACTCCCTTAGGTATCCGGTCTCCATCTAGGAGGTCAAACGGTAAGATTCTTCTAATGCAAACGTTCTTGCTGGTGGATATTACATGATACCTCAGGGGTCTTGGGTCCACATGACTCTCTTCTCACCTCCTATTGCCTATTGCTACCTCATGATCCAGGGCCATACAATATCTACAGGCTAATGATCCGTTGTGAGTGGACGTCAAGAGACTTCTCCAAGGAGCCACATAACTATTGTAAAGGTCCAGTAGATAAAAGTTGGGCAAAGTACGCGTTGCTGTGACAAGTGAATTGGCAGGAAACATATCACACAGTACGCCCCACAGATACTATGAATAAGGCACTTAATTTCACCGGTAGAGTGTATTGACTACCAGCAAGTACCACCAAGGCCGTCCCTCACGATCATGCCTATTACCTCGCGTACCATCTGGCCCGCATATGTTGACCAAACGCGAACGCCATGTCGTCAATCCCGTAATCCTCCACGTAATTTCCCCCACTTCCATTTCAACCCAAGTCTCCCGTATGTGCACCTAGACTTGGTCTCAGGTGTGAAAAGCAACAGAGGCGTTTAGTTGCTGTAGATATTGTTAGTTTATGAGTTCAATCACGTGATTAATAAGGTATTCTTACCAGGCCATGGGAAACTTGGAATCGAAGAACCGATGGATGAGGTCCTCGAGGCCTGGGGCTCCAAGCGTTTCGTCGGTGAGGTAAGAGCCGTACACCATGAAGTCGTCCCGGCTGTTGAGCTCATTCATCTTGAGCTGGTAAAACATAACTGTGATAGATTAAGGTTAGTATTTTGCAATGCATAACAGCGGTAGTAATGTGGAAGGTTGATGTCCGGATTCCCTTGCTCTGAATGAGGACGCTTCCGACAAAGTTAAATAAAGATAGGATTTCAGCAGATACTTACAATGCCACCAGGGAGACTGGGTCGTGACTAATCATACACATTGCGTTAGTACACATTGGAAGCCGACGAAGGGTTAATCAACATACAGATCGAGTGCCATAGCTCGTTAAGGAATTTGGCAGCGAGCCAGCAGGTCGAGTACCGGCCGCCTCGTCCGTTGGGAGTAGAGTCGATAATGGCGCGAGAGATCATGTTGTTCCATGACTCTTCCTCCATTCCCTCGCCAAGCTCCTTCTCGATCATCGCCTTGATAAGCTGGAATCCCTGCTTGAAGTCGAAGTCCGTGTACCAAGTGTTGAGCTTGATAAGACCGACAGGAAGGCCTTCGTAACGAACGACCTGGCGTGTGGCGGACATGATGTGTGTGTATATGGAGTTGATGAGGTATGTTGTAAGGTGAGAGATGTCGTTGATTGACGAAGAGTTGTTGATTGAGAAAAACTGTTGACTGAGAGGAGCTGTTGACTGTTGTTGATGTGAAGCTGATTTTGTTGGTGTCAAGATGATTTCGTTGATGAGAGGATGTAGATGGAAGATGTAGAGTGAAGATGTAAGTGGAAGAAACTTGTCTGGGGATAGGTCGGTATATATAGAAAACATTGCAAGGGCATATGCACCTACCACCCCCTAGGCCTTGGCCCACTTGCAGTCACTTGAGTCCCTCAAGGTCGATAAAAACAGTCATGTCACTATCTACTGTGCACTGACAGGTGTAATAGAAGATGTATAGAAGCCAGTAATCTAGGTGCCTAGAGAGTCTAGGGGGAAAAACGCGTCTACAACTGTGCCCGCTGACACCTACAGTGGAGCTAATCCAAAGCCACGATGAGGGACTCAAATTAATACTGTGAAGTATGACACATAGCGTGTTACCGCACTTCTTGGTGGTTATTCACCTACTGTAGGCGTTCAGCCTTTGAAGCAAGAGAGACTGGGACATGTGTATAAAGTGGGACTAAGGAGAAGCAACCGAATCTGTATAGGGGGTCTGTGCACGCCTTGAATTAGAATGTGGGTAAGTGTTAATAGTCATTGCTATTTACCACTTGCATACCAGGTGGTACTGGCTAGAAGTGAGCTGCTGTCTCCTGGAAATTACTCCGTGCACGACTTCCATACTTCTAGGGATCCATACTTTCTCCGGCAACTGAGCGACGAACGTGATGGAGCTATCTAAGTAAGTCTACTGTATGGGCCTTGAGGCTTACTTAATACTTCTTCTATCAGGGTGGATATGTGATGTTAGAAGTTTCACCTACCCGGGATACCTGTCTGGATGTCTGGCCTCGGAGGTTAGCGTATTCGGGTCTGAGACAAGGTAGACAAAGAAGTCTCTCGTGTATATACCACAGTATATTATACCACAGCCTCGGTCTATATAGGCTGATAGCTCTTTGGGAACAATGAGCTTCCTCCTATCATCCTAGGCGTGCCACGTGATAAGTTTCTTGATATATCTTCTAGCATGGTAACGGGGTGTTAGAAGTCATCCATTTAAACACTCCCATTTTTAACCGCATTAACCTCGAGGGTACTTACGATCAAGTCATAACTCATTTCCTCCCACTACATCAATTAGCTCTTCGCATGCTTCCACTCAACTTGGCCATAAGATAGGGGTTCTTTCCATTATATTTTCACGTAACCTAGAATCGGAGGATTTTTAAGTCCGACCCAAAAAGGCCATGGTATGATGGTTCGTTATATTAGTAGCATCATGTCTCAGCACCACGTGCTCTACCGTAACTATATGAAAGACGGCATGTATGATTTATATATCACTCTGGCAAATGCCAATATCTTCGCCAGAACGGCGTGGGTGCGAACAAGCCCTGAAAGGTAAGACGCATTTGCATTTGGCAATACGGAAGTGTGAAAACTTCTAGCAATCATGAAAATGTTTTCACTAGCCGGAGTATATATATCCGAAATAGATAGTGGTGATTTGATTGCTATTGATTTGGCAATATAAAGAGATCAGGAGGACGTATAGAAAGATAAAGGGGGATTGCTCACCTATTAAAACAGCATATCTAAAAGCGAGCCCAATTATATGCTCGAGTAGTACGAACGAAACACTACCTAGGTACGTGAGAGTCTACTTGCCTACCTTACGCCGACCATGAGTCTTCTCTTGAGATAGTAGAGCGACCCCTATCCAGAAACCCACTAATTAGGTTAATTCATTTGATGTATGGGTTGAAATGTATCCACTGTATTTTATAGTTTTACAGGGGATTACAGAACTATCAAACACCATAAATACAATGGCCCAGCCAGTGCTTGGAGACCGTTCGAGCGGGGACCTCGTAATTGTATTGGCCAAGAGTTTGCCATGATCAAAATTCGAGTTATCATTGCGGCTGTAGCCTGTCGGTATGACTTCAGCAATGTGAGACTTGGCCGGCTAGCCCTGGACGAGAAGAATCAACCGATGCTCAACGATAACGACATTTATAAGGTCAGATCGCCACTTTATAGCGTAAGTAAATACCAACTACTAATACGTGAATCTAGAATTCAAGCTTCATGAGGCTCACTTAATGCCACGTACCTGACGAGACAGATTAATGCTAAGCCAGTTGACGGGATGAAGATGAGAGCGAAGTCTGCTTTAGAACGTCATCAATGAGAACTTTTGCGATGGAAGCTAGGAAGCTTGATGTCAGCTAGAACAGCTTTAGCTTGACGTTTGGCTGCATCCAGCGGGTAAATGTGTAAATTCTTGTTACTGGCAACTCCGTTCTGTTTTGAGATGGAGGCAAGTTGTATAGATTGATGCCAAATATGAACTACGCAACTTTTCCAAAGTCAACAAGTGAGCAGCACTATTTAGGTACCTGCCCATCCCTGCCTTATGTAAGAACATAAGCCCTGTAAGCAATGTCGTGCGTACCTAAGGTACAGTAGACAAACGCCGGACATCCGGAGAGGCAGGTCTCTGGTCTAGAAAAGAAAATCAGATGACACTTTTCCGCAAGCCCATTGATCATTAAATGGGTTTCTCATTGCTGGATTAAATCCTCGCGCCATTATGAGAATTCTCTGCATTCATGGCAATGGGCAGGATGGGGAGATATACCAATCTGACCTAGGTACGCAGTTGTGCATCGTGGCGACAAATGTTCCCCCACTTACTGACCCTCTAGCCCCTCTATTATCGAAACTACGAAGTTCGCTCACAGAAGCCTCGTTTGATTTTGTTGGTGGTGTTTCGCACCGGCCTTCAGATCTATTAGCAAAAGACGTGCCATTGCACGAACGCCATCGAAACACTTTCTCTGCGACTGGAGAGGTCGAAGATATTCGCAAAGCCGGCGAGCGGTTGGCGAAGAGACTAGACCGTGATGGGCCCTATGATGGCGTTTTAGCATTGTCCCAAGGCGCCGCTCTTGTTTCCAGTTTCCTTCTATATCGACAATGGTACGATCATGAGTTACCACCAGCATTTAAATTCGCTATCTTTATCAGCGGCAACATTCCTCTCAAAGTTTTGAAAGATCTTGGAGTTCCGGTCTCAAAAGAGGCAGAGGATGTCGTGGCCCAAGCGAAGCTCCGGTATGGAGAGGGACTCGGCCCGCTCCTAGCTCACACAACAAAGGCGCGACGAGCTGTGTTCAACTCAGATGACTGTTTTGGGCTGAATCTGAACAGAATCCCGCTGGAGCTGAAGATCAGAATACCTACCGTTCACATATGGGGAGAGGAAGATCCCCTATTTCCAACTTCAATTCAGCTTGCGGGGCTCTGTGACCCCTATATCAGAAAGATATTCGCTCACCCAGGCGGGCACAGAATACCTCGCGAAGAGAAAGACTTAACGGAAATTTCATCGCTGATAGATTGGTGTATCCAGCGAGCTAGCTGGCCAGGCCAGACACTACTTTAGACATAAAAGGGCGACATTGGCGGCGCGATTGTAAATAAGTACAATAACGCCTATTTTCGAAAATGCCATATATGCAGTTACCAAGGGATTATCTCAAATCGCGATTGTTGCATAATATGGTAGTGCTTACTAAGACACCTAACCCAATTTCTTTTTTGAACCCCTTTTGCCCCCTATTCATTCTCAACTAAACAATCTAGGAAAGTGCTCTTATCCCTTCCAAACCGGGCTCGGGGTATCCAAGCCTCGGTATCCTCGTACTCTGGCGGTGAAATAATAGCGACATGCACAAGTTTCACGCCGCATTTATCAAGCTACCTTATATCGACCCTGATACGCTTGTTCTACCTCCGGCAAAGGGCTGCTCGCGAGGGGGGATTAGCTACGGAAAAGGAGCAAAAAATGAAGTTATTGAGCTACTACGCTACCTCCCATATCTAATGGACGCTGTCCCCTGACACATGCGAGATCGCATATCGCGATAGCGAAGTGTATGATGACATAATAGACAGACGAACTGCAGCCAACACCGCGTCATTGGATGTAGATCACCGCGCACGATTCGCGTAGTGTCGATTTGCTACTTGATCCTCACATAGGTCCTTTTTTTCCTGGCGATCTTTCGTTTAGCTGAACATGAAACCAACCAGGTAACTGACGTAGATCGTATCACTCAATGGGCTATGTTGGGCGGGGGCCTGATGTTTCCTGGGACGAGTACGAACAGCTTTCCAGAGAGGATAAGTGGATAGCATATCCAACCTAACCTTACAGATTTCTTCCAACTCTGGCGGGCAAGCTGGGAATAGTCAGTATGGTTGCCTGTACATAGGCCAGTGGGTAGTACGGCTACTTCTCTATGGTGGAACAGGGTCATGCCCGGCTCGGACGATGAAAAAGCTATTTTCATTTCTGATGATGAATTCACACTAGATAATGATCACGGCGATAACGATGCAATCGACTCAAGTTCAGAAGCTGGAAAATACGATGATGAAAATGACGCTGTGCTCTCGGATAGTGAGGTCAGTGATATACTTCAGGACGCTTTTGGCGAACAAGCCTAGAACAAGCAAGTGGAATTCACATCAGGGCAGGATTATGAGCCTTTAGTAAAGAATGTTGATCTTGCTTTCGGGCACGGTCGTTCAACGAATCCGGGAAAGACCCTCGCTTGCTTTGAGCTTAATAAGATATTTGTCGAGATATTTTCAATTTTCTACCACTTTTTATGCTGCTGCTAATGTCGTCATGGCTTCTGAGAAATTTCGATTTTCAACTTATCAACCCAGAATTGTCATGGAGATATAAAGACTACTCGAGCTTTCTAATTGAGGACTTCTAGGTACGAGTCATTGGGAGGAGTGCGTATTAGTCACGCAGAGATAGCGCAGGCCTGTGGTCGCAAAGCGCCAAACTTGATAAATCTCGTCGGATGGTTACCTAGGTATGTTAAATGGAGCAATAACTAGAAGCGTGTGCAGTTGACTAGACTAGCTCCTAGCCGCCAAAGGTCTCGCATAGGAGATGAGAGCCCTCCCTAATTAGTATCCAAGCTCCCAATTGAACACCTAGACGCTACCTAATTCTATATACCTCTTGTCCTTATAGAGGCTATAACGTGTAAGGCAGGTAGGTAGGTACCCGGTATACCAATTATTACATGTCTAGAATATTTCATGTGGCAGGTCTTCGCCTCCTTGCTTGGTATACTAGCTGAAGATGCCAATAACACACTTAGCGTTATCATAAGGAGTTCATTGAGGGCTTTGGCCTTCGACATATTCTTCAGTAGTTACCCCTGGTAAATTATTTACTTCGATTACATGCTTGTTTTTCAAATACGGGGGAATCATGATCAGATTCGAACAAAGAAAAGATTTAGGAGTATATGAATTCAAGGAATTATTATTGAAATATTGAAGATACAGCTGTCATCACTTACACTCTATGGTCTACAGGTTCGCAAAATGGAAAGCCCTCAGGAGTTCGAATGGTGTGAGAAGATAATATAAGCTAAGGGAAGAGTCATTCATTCCACATGCGGAGGTTTCGGATTAATGGAAAAGAATATACTTGTATTTGCTGGAACGGTAACCGTCCCAAAACTTCCAATGTCTTTATCTGTAACATAAAAATGGGTAAAGGAGCTTTCTGTAAATACTGTTGTGGTACGATACGTGTAATACTTAAGTTCCTCGAGTACGGCAGGCTCACACCTCTGTTGGCTGCCTTGTTGGCTGGGTTAGAAGTATATTTAACATCAGGGGGGGCAGCAGCCTCAGCATGGGAGCGCAAGCGAGAAAGGATTCATATTGGGGGTGTCAGCCGCCTCTTCGACGCGATAGGACTACAGCCACATTGCGGTTGTTGGTATACGCCTCAATTTTGTCCACCCCAAATACACTAAATCATCACTGCTGACTCGGTCCTAGCGCTTGCAACCCTACGTCTGCCTTGCGAAAAGGACTTTTCCTCATCAGAGAGGTCTCGTTTATCATGTGCCTAACTGTTTTTATCCTTTTACAGCGAATCTAAAATAGCGATAGGATCAACGTCAGCAATTACCCTTTCGGCTGTGCGGATTTTCCTAGATTTATGTCAGCATCTCGCACTCATCCGTAACCTATGCGGCGAGAATAGTTGAGGACACAGATCATGCCTATTCGAAGAAAAATGGATGACTAGATGTTGACTAGATGCGCATCATGTAATAGAGCGTGACCTCCAGGTCTCGTGAGATGGCCCACAAGACCCCTAGATAGTAGTCGCCTTGCACACATGGACTGTTTTATATAAATAGGAACTCATTTCTCCCATAATTAAGGATTAATATCCATGATATCAAGGACTCGAGTAAGTTTTAGCTGCCAAGACGAAAAACACCGCTCAAAGATTGATACTCGTTTGAAACACCAACCATGTCCGACGGCAAAGAGGTCAAAGACGTTCACTCTCCTCTCCTTACCCCATCATCAAGGACATCAGTTCCTCAGTTAGGGTCACCCTCGGTACCCAAGTCCTCTAAAGTACCCGAATCGCCCCAGAAGCCAGCCCAGAAAAATCAGACACCGGTTGACCCAGCACCCGTAAAGACTGTTACCAATCTATCATGGGGAGCACCAGCCGGCCTCGCCATCCGGGGTCCCAACGACGAGAACCTCGTTATCTTCAGAAAGGCACTAGGAATCAATTATCACCGTGAAGCCACTGATAGTGGGACCCTTGAAGAGGGACGCAAATCCGCAATCGGCATTTATAAATCCGTAATCGAAACCCAGCGGACCAAGGCTGTCCAGCACGCTCTACTCAACGCATTCCTCTACCTCTGCTATTTCGCACAGATCGTCATAGGGGCGGCGCTGACAGCTGTCGGCCCAACCTCCGGACGCTATGAAAACCTCATCACTGTTCTCGGTGCCGTCAACACCGTCCTTGCTGGTGTCTTAGCCCTAATTAAAGGTTCCGGCCAACCACAGCGGCTTGAGAAGGATCGCATCGGCTTCAGAAGATTGCAAGACTGGATAGAAGAGACTGAGGCTTTGCTTTCCGTGGGCGTGATCGGACGAAATAGGAAGGAGGTGGGTTTGTTGGTTGAAAGTGCCTTCAAGCGCTACAACACGGCAAAAATGAGTGTAGAGAATAACAGCCCGGACTTCTACGTTAACCAACCAGATTCGGGCGACGAAGCGGATGCTGCTGGAAAACCCCTGAAATCTGGACCATGATACTAAAGCCCATTGGCTCTGCCTAAGAATACGAGCTGGCGAGGATGTTGGTTGCTGCGAACTTTTGGGATGAAACTCATTGTCAGATTAGAAAGCGGCGTAGTTTACATATGTGCCTTGAGCCCCCATTGATAGTTAATAGTTTATTTTTACTTTTGCTTGCACTACACATGATCAAGTGTTGGTACTTAGCCTCGGTGACTAACCGACCCCAATGTAATACTAGTCTTGTTTTCTTATTTATGTACAGTTCTGTCCACTAACTGCTTCCCATCCAGTATCTAGTTAAGGACTTTATGTCCCCCGATTCTGTGATGCCGTCTAATTCCTTTGACGTCAATATTGACTAAGTCAAAGTGCCGATAACCCCTTAAGGCTGGCTCGGCTGACCTCAGACCGAATAAGGGGTACATGAGAAAAAGCCCTATTACGTCATTCAATAATCGCGATATAGCGTAAGCCTGTGTAATAATAAACCAATAATTCTCACATTCGACGGTGCTGACTGGTCAGAACTACGCTGCTATTCTCAGCACTATTCCAATTTATCCTAGCTACGTATCGTGTGATATTTGAGCCTCGAGATAGCAAGCCGCAGAATGTTCCCAAAGGGGGACCTAGGTATTAGTCATCGTGCCAGGAACATCACGCTATGTACGAATAAGGACATCGGGATTACATGTGAGAAACGATGCAAAATTCGGGACACCCATTAAGTACCTGCATAAGAATTTCTCCACTAGGACAACAGTATAGGTTTGACAGAGTACGACGCAATTCAACCTAGTAAAGACACGTAAATCTAGTATATATTTCTGCAATTTTTATGTGGCTTGCTTCGTCACTGAGGGGTTAGGCACAGCGGCTATTATCTTCTAGATCCTACGAACTAGATTCTACCATTAATTCAGTGGATGCGAGTAGTAATTAAGGTGCTTTCCATCGCATGAACATCTTAATAGAAATAACTCCCTTTAGATCACATACAACTATTAGAGACGAGAAGAACGCCTAAAGATACTCTTGTCATAGAAATGACACCAAAATAGGTGTTTCGGATATTCTTCGGATAACTATTATGTTCCTATTCCCAGAGGCGCAGCTGAAGGCATACGGTGGCGGCGGCGTCGCAAGCCAGTAGTAGAAACTCCCTAAAGACCGTATTAGCCGTCTCACTGAAGACTGAAGATGTCATCAGAAGCATTTAAATATAATCAACTCGACTCAAATATTCGCGAGATCCGAGTTCTCAGTCTTCTACCTGGCAATTTTGATGATCCGCTTCGTGTACATATCAATACGCGAAGACTCGACTGCAGTCCTAAATATAATGCCCTCTCATACGTATGGGGCGATCCTGCCAGTGCGGGGGATCCTGGAAATACACTTAATGTCAATGGATATGATTTTTCGATAACAGCGAATTTGCGCTCGGCTCTGCGACACTTGCGCCCCCCTGCTGGATCAGCCGATCCAATTACATTATGGGTGGATGCCGTATGTATCAATCAGACGGACCTAGATGAACGGAGGCAACAGGTGTCCATGATGCGGGATATCTACGCATCGGCCGAAAAAGTAATTATATGGCTTGGAGAATCTGACGATGAGAGTGACCTCGTGTTTGATACGCTTCCGGTACTCGCTGCCCGAGATCACCAAAAAGGTGACGAGCAGGACGGGAAACTTCTACGAGATGTGCGCCTATGCAGTGGGTTCTTTTCCGGGCTGGTGGATCGACGCCCCTGGTTCTCGCGCGTCTGGATCATCCAGGAGCTAGCGATGGCCAGACAAGACCCGTTGGTCGTATGCGGGCATAAGTCCGTAACCTGGTCAACCTTCATGAAGGCTTCGGGGTTCGTTTCTAGAAAGATTTTTACTGAAATCGGCATGGTTCGGCGCAAGCCACAGGGCAATGATAATCAGGGCGCATTAGGTGATAATTCGATCGGCGAGGTTGGCGACCCGTCTGAGGATAGAGAAGATGAAATGGAAATACTTGGTAGCTGGAAGGTCGACGTTCTCGATGATCTCTATAGATCGATGAAAGCCCAGGGAGGCGAGAGCTTGCGGAAATTGTTGATTATCTCGAGGACATCGGAGGCCACGGACCCCAGAGACAGGATTTACGCACTCCTTGGCCTTTTGAAAACCGAGGTATCTAATTCACAGAGTCCCGAAAGCTCCATCATTGTCGACTACCGCAAACCAACTGCGGAAGTCTATGCGGATGCCACGGCCTACATCTTCGCCCAGGGAGAAGGTCCGTACTTCCTCTCGAACATGTTCCTGCCGGGGATATCGGCTGTCGCTCCTCTCGTCCCTAACTTACAGCCAACAACCTTGCAGCCTCCTCTTCCATCCTGGGTTCCGGATTTCTCTAGACAGGTGGCTGGAAAGGCCACACAGCCGATCGGATCCCTATTTCACCCTCCAGCAAGCAGTAGCGCATCAGGGGTTGGGGCAGGTTGCAACAACGGAAAGCGTTTAGAGGACGAGCGGACACTGCACGTGGAAGGTCTTTTCGTAGACACGATTGAGGAGGTGGTGTTCCTTGGGACGTCTATCAGCTCATACCTTGACCAGCTCGCTCGTGTTGAATCTCTTGCAGAAATCGCCAAGAAACGTCCCTGTGTGCTCGAACCCTCGGTGAGACCTTACATGGAGCAGTTCAAAAAGCAGGAACCTTTATGGAGAATTCTAGTCTCCAACAAGCGCTTTACGTCAGGTTACGATCCAGCTCCGGCGTCCTATGAGGCAATGTACTCAAACCTCCTAAATAACCTTGACCAACAAAACGAATACATGGAATGCCTCAGGTCAAACGGTGGCAAGCAGTCGTTTTTCACCACGACAAGTAGGTTCGTGGGCACATGTGTCCCTGATAGTCGAAGGGGAGATGTTATCGCCATTCTGTTTGGGTCTCCAGTTCCATTCGTGTTGCGTCCACAACCAGAGACTATACAAGTTGCTGATAAGGAAAGGCCGACTCATTCCCTTATAGGCGCATCGTACGTAGGTGGTATCATGAACGGTGAAATGGTAGACGAGTTGTACTGCGAGGATCTCATGGATTCAACAACCTTCTTCATTCGATAAGAGTCTGTCCAATGTTTCAGCCCTATCTAGGTACATAGGCATGTGAGTTATGTGGACCTTATCTTGTGATTTATGCAAGAGGTTTCCAAGTCATTTGGATTAGGGTCGCAATCAACCAGAGCGTATCAAGAGCAGGGGCTTGGATCAAGCTTTTGAATCGTGGAATAATGCTACCCGGTGGGATAACATCAATCTTTTAATTTCCGACAGCCTCCCTACTACCCTGATAACGAGTTTCTTAACGGCCCACCTTCCAGAACTGGTCTGGCTCAATATATACCGGCGTGAGGACGACTGTAACTCGCAGGGCTGGTTGATATCAGGTTACCAAAGGAATTAGCTAATTGGGACTGTCTTGATAGAAATGGTGATCTCGACCGCAGGCCAATGCTACGATGAAGCGTATAAATGTTGCCATTTATCCGGGCCTTGTAAGCCTTTCTGTCGATCCTGTGCGTCGTTTTAGATATCAAATAATGTCATTGAGAATAAAACATTTCTGATTGCAAGATGCTGTTGGTCGCCTTCCTTGTCTCGTTCTTGGCTTTCGCTGGGCATGCATCGGCCGTATCGTGGTATTTCCTCCGGTACTATTCGGTATCGGGACAGAAATTCACATCCTTCTCCGGGCAGATGACAATCCCGGCTCTGCCGCAAGCCGGGGTCTACTATCTATGGCCGGGACTTCAACCTACTGATAATAGTGGTGTGTACCAGAACGTCCTCGATGGGCGAAGTGGGACTTGGTGGATTGGATCTGGGTGGTGCTGCTCGAATCCCAGCTTGCCTTGGGGTAGCGGCTTCAACACTTATGCCAACGAGAAAGTCACGTTTGAGAACAAGTTAAATAGTAGCGGCTCGGTCTGGACGTCAACTCTCACGCGCCAATCCACGGGCGAAACGGCGACGGACAGTTTTGCCCTGGGTAAGTTTGAGTCGCTCCTTTGGAATTATGTCCATGATATCGGCTTCGACTCGGGGGACTAACCACCCCTTCGCAGCTAGCAAGTCGTTTAACCAGGCTATTTTCGCCATTGAACTGTACGTGTTCAAATCCCTACTACCTCTGTTCTGTATCAATTACGAGGTGTTGACGATATGTGCAGTTATGACGTTAGTTGGGACTTCGGCCAACTGGCGTTCTCGAATGTCGTAATTGTAAGTTCTCGAAGGGCCGGGAATTCTTTCCTATCATTCTGAGCTCGACCTCATTGTTCTTTACGAAACTGGTCGCCAGAACTCAGCAATAAGATCATAGACTGATTACCTATGAACACAGACGAGCACTGGAACAGATTCGAGCTGGTGCAACACACAGCCCGAAAACTACAATTCAGCGACTACGTATTCTATTACTGGTTTAAGCGCAAGTGTGAGCGGTAATACGGTTACCTGCAAGATCGATTCCGTAATCCTTCAGAAGCCGGCATAGTCAAACTGTATAGTTGCAAGTTTTGATTTGGAAATTCCTCTTATTGAATAGACACGCCGCGTTAAATGAATGTGGGGTGAAATGCAACTGAATTTCCAGGCCGACTCAACTAGCAGTAATGAAGGGGCCTAAACGTTTAGGTAGCTCCTGTAGTCCGCTATGGATGACGTGCGCTTCCCGTCTATTGGAAATCAACATCACTGTAGTACCTATAGGTACTTACCTGATGGCGGGTTCATTAGGTACAAATAGGCAGCATAATGGCACCAAGCATTTGGCCATCTGTTAACATATTTTATCGCTGTCTCTCAATCCTTTTCTCTCTCTCTCGAAACAGCCCGCTTATTCCACAGATACAAGTCTATTAGTTAATGCTAACTAATCTCTAAGGAGCTCATTGTAAAGATACCTAGGGTCATTTGTTCATCTCACTGAAGGCATGGGGCGTACATCTTAATGGAGTGTTTTGAAGACGATGTCATTGGCAACGCCTGGGAGGCATTTACCCAACGCAGATCGCGACAGCATTACAGCGCAGTTACGGCGCACGTCGCAAGAATTGAGAGCGATGAAGCCGCCACCAGAAACGAAATTTGAGAGCTGCGTTGGCGGCTCATTACGTGACCACTCGATCTTGGCCCAGGTTCGGGCCGTTCCAAACGATTGAGGAATTACATTCCTGGCTTCGCAGGAGATTCAAATTGGAAGACTTCCCCCAGATTCAAATCCTTTTAACATCCTGGTCCGTGGCAGCCAGGTTGTCGGTCTTATTGACTGGGAAGTCGCAGTTTGGCATTCCCCTTATTGAGAGTATACCTCTGCGTGCTACTTGTCGATACCAGCCTGGCAGGACATCGTCTCCAAGTTTCTTAACCCGTGTACGGGAGAGTTGAAAATGGAGGCTACATGGCAAAGGCAAAGATGGTTGGCAGAAATATGTATACCATGCGCTTTTATATTCATTATCCTACATCACATATTGCCCCTACAGCCGCCGTCGTCGAGTACATAGTTCGGTCGGTCCCGTATCAGTATTCTAAAACGTACCTAGGTATCCATGTGGGTGGCCTAAAACAGCCTGCCATGATACGCTAATGATACAGCAAATATACACGCATAAGTCTTCCACATCCGGAGTCCTTTAGCCCCCCTTCATATGGGTACAAGAACATGTCTGTGGTTTTTAAGCTATAAGCTCCCTACGATCCAGCAAGTCATACGTCGGTTTCGGCAATCGCATATCTCTATCTTGTCCAAACCTTCCCGCCACCATCTTCTCCGCCACATAAGTGCGAGCTCTCTCCTCAATCTTCGCCCAGTTCAGCTGGGCCGTGCCGACCGCCTTGCGGTCTCGCGATATCTGCAACACGGCCTCGATGACCCACGTGCGGAAGTTGAAGCTCGGATCGCCCTGGAGTACGGGGTTCAATCGGAAGATTTGGATGAGCTCGAATTCGTCCGTGACCTTGGCGATGACGACTCGGACGAGGAGGTCTAGAGCGCACCGCGCATCGGGTAGTGCGTCCTCCACGTACTGCCACGCCCCCGGACCTATATGCTTGACTTGATAGCGCATTCCGAGAACATGTGTTTGGTTTTCCATCTTTGGGCCGATGATGAACGCCATATGGTACCTAGGTAAGATTGTTTAAGTCTGCATCAAAGAAGAACAATGTGAGACGGGTCGCCTACTTTAGCTCCTCATGCACTGAGGCCATCTCGCTACGGTACAGAGCGAGATAGAGGCGCTTCTTGTTGGAAACCATGTTTGTTGGTTTATTTCAAGAAGATTGGATACTTATTGGCATCTCTCGTGAGTTGAGACGGTAGGTAAAGGTTGAAACAACACCAAGAAAGAGAAATTCAACATGACGTAGGTACGTAGGTGTGTAAAAAGGTAAGCGTTAAATATCTACCTAATTGGGGCGAGGAACTATCTCCAAATACTCATGAGGCTATAAAAGGGCCTCTGATGCGTTAGGTCCAACGTATCCAAGCATGTAGCAAATAGACTGTCGTACACACAGGGGTTCCACGTCATCTTCGATGTCTATGTGGAAGATATAAAGCTGGCAAGGCTTTAACAACAGTTAGGGGCTGATCTACTCACATGCTGGCACCGTAGGCTGACTACCATCTTCTCTCCAACAGTTTTGTCCCCCTTTTTCGCTCATGTTTTCTATCTTTTATTCTAATGAAGTACATGGTTCGTCCCTTTTCGTGTTCTGGCACTAATGACATCTCACATGAAGCTCTTAACAACTCTATAAGTCGCATCTTTCTTCAATTTGGATGACTAAAAGTTCAAGGTGTCTGTGTCGTCTCACCGTCCACGAAACACTCCAACCCCGTCAGCCCCTCGATATCCAACCCTTCAACCACGCTCCGCGCAGAGAACACACAATCATGCACCCCAATCCCGCGGTACGACCCGCCCGCCACACGTAGCCGTCCCGCGAACCGTTCTAGCAGTAACCCGTGAAACCGTGCCATCTTCTCATAGTGCCCTACCTCGTACTGCGGGATCGCATCCCGTTGCAGCGTTACTACGCTTGCTACGGGGTCCTCTGTTATGCCTAAGTGCCGCCGTAGCAATCTTCGGGCCATCCTTAAGCCCTCGGACTTAGCGGGTAAAGACGCAACACTATGCTCGTCCCACCAATGCCCGCCGAATACTACGGTAATCTTGGTGCAGGACACTCGTTGGTCCTGGTCCGGCATGGCGTCTGAGTCGAAGATAACTCCAAGTGCGTGCTCTGGGTTCAGGTGCGCTGGCACGGAGTTAGGGATTAGATAGCCGAAGCCTCGGTGTGGGCGGTTCAGAAAGGGAGTGTTAAAGCAAAGCGTAACTAGCATGACTGTCGCAACGGTGATAGGCGGATTATTCAGATTAGCCACGGAAAGGACATGATTGTAGGGCACTGTGGCTATGACGTGTGTGAAGATTTGAGTGTTGGTCCCAGTTGGGCCTGAGATCTGTTCTTGTCAGTAACGATAAGAGAGTTGTGAAACTCGAGGGAAAAAAACAAGTGCAGACATACCGAACATTCTAAGCCACCGTCACAATGCCTGACCCTTTCAACGGATGTTTCTGTATGTAACTGAACGTTGTTGGTCTTTATCAAGGCAGCTTCCAAAGCAGATGGAAGTTCCTGCAGTCCCCCTCTAAAGCTAAAGACGCTTGGGCCCCTTAACGTTGTTTCGAGTTCTCCCGCCGGACCCTTTCTGAGTCTCTCTATTAAAACGTCCTCACGACACTGAGATCGGCTGGCCAAAGATATGTTACTTGATCTCTGAGCATCAGTCTGACAAGCTCTTAGCCTTCGTCTAAGCCATATAAGACCATTTTGGCCTTTCTTGCATTTATCAGCTCTCGTTTCGAGGTCCCATAAGCCAGGTAAAAGCGCCTTGGTACTTAATCGATAAATATCACCAGCGCACAAGCCATTCATGATTGCTGAAGCAAAATTATCCACCAAATGATGACCAAAGCGTCGAGAAAGAAAGCTCCCGATAGACTCATCATGAATATCTGGGCAACGGGATGCTGGAAAACAGATGCTACGTAGTAGTCCGCCCAACAGGCCTGCGAAGAGGGGCTCTGTTGCAAGTACGTACAGGAGCCTAAGAAGCTGTCGTGCTTGTAGACTGGACGGTGCTGGTACTGCGGCTATATGACGACGTACTAACGTGGGATTGAATGCTGGTATGCGGACGAGATGGTCCGGATATAGTATATAACGCGTGCTACCCGTTGGGCTTTGTTTTGGCACAGTGATGAGGGTTTCCCTGAGGCCCAGGGCGTGGATCTAGACCGAACCACTCAGACTTATGCTAACAGCAATATAGGTGAACAAGTGCAGCACGTGGTGATAGGAACGGGGGAGGAAATGAGTACACGCCACAAAGACTCACGAGATCATACGTGACAGGAGCACGGGGAGCGTTGGCCCGCAGCGTCCGTGGGCCCTTCTCGCAGACTACGGCAGTACCTTCATCGAGTGATACATATTCCGATTCAATGAGCCCTCCAAGTCTCATCGAGCTCTCAAAGAGAGTGATCGAAGCTAAAGGGTATCGTCTGCTAGCATAATATGCTGCAGTCAAGCCCGTTATACCACCGCCAATGACAGCAATCTTCTCGGGTTGCTCTTGGAGCCTTGAATGTCGATCCGAAAAGAATCCGCGTTTGTGACGTAGAAACTGGATATTCGACAGAAACTGTCTGCGGTATAACCACCGTGGTTGTAAAGCGTTTTCCATTCCTCAATCTAACAATTGTGTCAAGTGTCTGTACTAAGATGAGGAGAGGAAACCTATGCCGATCGTCAGTCTCTTTACTTAAACTTGGGATCTAGTTTACCCACATATAGTTTCTATGTGTGGTGATGCCGTTGGGTCATTCTCTTGCGTCTCCCGCCAAGGGTATAGTAAAGTGTTAGAGGTTATTTGCATCTAGAAATTGCTGCCGGGACGTTGAATGTCTCGGGAACAACAGGGGAAAGCGTTACTCTTGAAGTAACATAGCTCACCGGCTTTTGAGCAACTCTTGTGCAAAGCATTCTTTTCATTAACAATATGCATCGTTCCCATTTCTTCAAGTAGTCTGAATACCGACAGATCACAAGATCGTGTTCTGACGTTAGACTAAACCGTCCAATAGATGCACAATCCCGGTGGTGCGTTTCATGGTAGATGTTGTGTGGATGTGGGAATTGGATCGTTAGATCTGGTCGTGGGGAAGATCTATGATAATGACTTCGGGTAGGCACCACTTCATTGTCATAGATCTGCGGGTAACGGCATATGCCATTCAACCTCGTCAATCTCATTCGAGTGACAGTCCGGCCTCGGGGTAACGGTGCAATTTCCATCTAACGGGATGGCTCTGAATGTCGGAACGGATCTCGGGCTCAGCGAGCGTAGTAGATCAGTTGGTATTATTCGTCCAATCTTTTTATAAAAGCCTCCAAGACAACGACGCTGTTCTACCAAGTGCGCATAGCCAGCCTCGGTTCATCCTCCATCATCCCACTTCTCCAGCTAAGGGCAAGCGAGACAGAGAGATATTCGCACCACCATCATTCTAACTTCACGATGATGAAGACCACTACCGCAGTCGCGCTGGGCCTCAGTGCCGCAACCCGCTTCTGTGAAGCCCAAACGCCTTTGTCGACACTTTTTGTGCCGATTCCCAGTCAGGGCACCCCCTTCACTACTACCGTTCCTGCATGCGGCTCTGTCCCCGGCTTTGCTGTCGTTGGCGTACCCAATGGGACCTTCTTCCCAGGCACAGTCACCTTCTATGTGCCTCCTCAGGTTTCTGGAATCACGACTACTTTTGTCGACAGCGAAACCAACCTCACCGAAGTTGTCATCGCCTCACCTCTACCCGGAACCTGCGCCGATCTTTCGCTGCCGGCTGATGCCACGGCGACCGTCGACACCAGCGCAGGGGCGCCCACTCCCACAGGAAACCGCGGGGTGTGTCCCTTGGAGGGATGCTCGGAAGGGGTGGATAATGCGGCCCAGACAGTCATCGGCCTGATTAACGAGGTTGCCATCGCATCCCAGAAACTGCAGATCGCAGCCAAGCAAATTGGGCTCAGGAGAGCAAGGGGGCTCGAACCGCGCTTCAGCATTTACTCTGACATAGTCACGCCGCTGAAGGATATTGCTGCTACACTGACCTTTGGCTTGCCGGCCCTTGCTGTGCTCGCACCTTTCCCACCAGGATGCGACAGCGACACCATCGTTGTAGCGCTTATCGACTTCGTGAGAATTCATCAGGCTCTACTAGAAATATTCATTGGTCGCGCCGGTTTGCTCCCAGGGCTCGGGTTTGGGCTAGTGGAACATGAGGAACATGAGAACGCTGCCGCCGAGGAGAAATTTAAAAATCCTCTTGCCATTGCGATTGCGGGTGCTCTACGAGCCATCGAGGTGGGCGTCGACGCTCTCGCGTTCTCGCTGATCGGTCTTATCCCTACCCGCCAGGCCTGCTTGAAGCAACAGCAGACTAGCATCGACCAGACCTTGAAGGACGCCATTGCAGCCTATCAATCTTAGGACCTCGGCTTATTCCCTTGAATCGTTGAGAAATGAGTGTGGTTAAACAGACTGGGCGAAAATCGTTACGGTCTTACGTCTTCTTCTTTGCTTCTCATCAATAGGTGAGAAGCCTCATAATTTTTGTGGAAAGGGGAGTTTTGTAATCGATTGAAACAAGAGATAGCTTTAATACATTGAAATGTTCTTTCCTACCTACATTTCTTTCTCGGGATGGTCTTTCCAAATCTACCTATCATCTTTGGTTAGCTCTGGGAGGGTTTAAGCTAAACATTATGCTTTGAAGTCTGAGATTTGTATGTAAAAGACGAAGAGCAACCATATTTAGGTCGCGAATTGACTAATAGCGTCTAACTTTCCTTAGGCGCTACCCCACCGAGATGGATGACGAATCCGCCAACAGAAGAGCCGTAGATGGATGTAACTGTGCCTTATTATAACCCCCTTGCTGCAGGTTTATTAATTACGTCCATTCCATGATCATCACTATCCCTTCGCTTTAAAGTCCCTGAGTAAGAATGTATACTCAATTACAATAACAACTCACATCTTTTTCTTGTAGGGAAAGAACTTCAAAAGGAAAAAAGAAAGCCATAATAGAGTTGGAATCATTGAGTTACAAGATTTGTACAGTGAAGTAGAGGAAGTGCCGATCGGAACTATTCCCACCGTCACTTGACTCGACCTGGAAATTGATAATCAGGCAGTGCAGTGCCTTCCGTGCGTTCCCCTTCCCCAACATTGAAAGTGGCAGTTTCAGTTCGACAATTCTTTTTCCTCTGGAATTTTCAGATAATTTCATCAAATAACTTAACCTCCAAGGCCTCCGAGTTCATTTGTCTAGACCCGTTCAATCAGAGGCTAGACATCCATCAATTCCCTAGCCAAGACTCGTCGATTTACGCCGTTTCGAATCAGACCCATTTTGAACTCGATCTTCGGTGGTAACAGTGCCAAAACGGGGTCGCCTCTCTTATCGAAATCGTTAATCTGTCGTCATCGATCGTAGACTACCTAGCACGAGCCTTCGTGAAGCCCAGTTTTCAAGCCCCAGATTCGACGAGCACTTTTCCCATTTGATTTTCGCCGAATCGGTTCCTTCCATTTCTTCCAAGATGACTTGGGAACTTACTCGGCGCCGCTTCGTTCGCGCCGTCAACAGCAAATTCATCTTCGATCGCATCGTACGTAAAGGAATCCCGCGCACAACCTCACTAACAATAAGCCCTACTTCTTCCGACATCGAGCATCCTTCGCACCAATATTATTATCGTAGCCTTCACCATTCGCATCATCATTTGCCTGACCGAAATTTTTTACATATGCTATATACCATATACTAACTTTACCTGTCTGCATATCTAGCCACTTCTTCATGCCGTCATCTTCTTTATCGAAATGGCGATCATTGCGCGCTTGGTATCGCGCTTCAATGCGTACTACGATGAACGGCCAGGTATTGACATAGCTCTACTAAAATAATACGGCACATGAAGTTGACGCTCTATATTGCAGTTCTCACCATGATGGTAACGAACGCCGTCCTCGGAGGCATTGCCGACACCGTAGCCCAGACTATCACGTCCGTCCGAGAACGAGCGCTGCGAAAGCCTGGTGGCGTCACTAAAGATGATACGTTGGCAATCGAGATTCACGAGCTAGATCGCAAGAACCCTTGGAACGATCGAGAACTGATTCCAGAATCCAAGGATTTGCCACCTCCCTTCGACTTCGAACGACTGACGAGATTCATGGCGTACGGCTTTTTGATGGCTCCTATACAGTACAAGTGGTTCAGTTTTCTTTCGCGAGCGTTTCCCATCACGAAGACGAGCGCTTTCGCTCCGGCGATGAAGCGAGTAGCTTTTGACCAGCTGATCTTTGCGCCGTTTGGTATCGGATGTTTCTTTACAGTCATGACGATAGCAGAAGGTGGTGGCCGCAGGGCCGTTGCTCACAAGCTGAGGGACATGTACATTCCAACCTTGAAGGCAAACTTTATGATATGGCCTGCTGTCCAAATCATCAACTTTAGACTTATGCCGGTTCAGTTCCAACTGGTGAGTTTCGTCCACTACAACGCATATATCGACATAAATTTCTCTGTTACTGACAACCTACCCTAGCCGTTTGTTTCCACTATTGGTATCGCTTGGACCGCATATCTCTCCCTCACGAACGCTTCAGAAGAGGTTGAGGTGAAATCCGCCCCCTACTCCCCCAACATTCGCCTCCAGTAAAACATATCAACTACCTAGCATTAAAAATGATAGGCTCTCCTCTTGCTATATCGAAAACTTTTTGGAAATTGGTGGGTAGGCGTTGCGGTGTCAAACAATACGGTCTTCCTAGGTTAGGTAGTCAGGATGGCCAACACGGTACAGGATGGTGTATTCAATTTTTTTGGTTGAAGATTTGGGATCAGAGGTAGCTCGGTATAACCGTGTACCTACGGTAGATGGAAATACATAAAAGAACATTGAATTATTAGCATACGCATGGCGAGGCCCCACCAAATCATGAGCGAACGGTCCTGGTTCAACAGAAATCTTCAGTCATCCATGGAAGCGCCAAAGATACAAGCATGAACGTATGAGTGCCTTGATCCGAGAATACCATTGGTCAATTCAAGAGTAGTTGTAACACCATGAAAACATGGCTTGGAAACAATCATCATAAGATCCCGTCTTTATAAGAAAAATACGATGATTTGGTTTTATCCACTAGAAGCCGAGACGAAAAGAATCACCCCACGATCATAGCATCCCTTCGCATTTTCGCAGACAAACGGAGAATTGCGGTCGTCTAGACTTTGAAAGCGGGAACTTCCAAGGTTCCTATAGGTGAGCCTGAAACGCGAAAGTATCAACCCGCCGGATTTGCTAGTGGGGTTACATGCTTTGAATTAGCGGCTTAGCACCACGCCAGATCGCGGATTGGATCAATGCAGTGAACGTCACCCGTCAAGCTCACTGACCTCACCCCACCAACTTCTAGGTAGCTGCTACCCCTCTGCCCCTCCATCAGGAGGTACATCCATTTATTAGTCCGACCTCCTGCTGCGTGCTTTTTTCCTACGGACATCCAAGAATTATTCTTCTTGAAATATACCGCAACCTTCTTTGAGATCATTCTGTAATCTTCCTGCGAATCTTCTATAAAATCGAATTCCAATTGAAATTTATCGTTTCCCAAAATGTCTCTGTCTAACAAGTTATCCATCACGGACGTTGACCTCAAGGGCAAGAGAGTGCTCATCCGGGTAAGTGATCAAAGTCGACCTTCTAGGTTCCGTTTGCTAGAAATTCCATACGGACAATGAGATTGCGCACTTCTGCTGTAGAGGACTAACATAAATTCCCTAAAAGGTCGACTTCAACGTCCCTCTCGATGCTGACAAGAAGGTCACAAACAACCAACGTATCGCTGGTGCCATCCCCACTATCAAATACGCCATTGACCACGGCGCGAAAGCCGTGATATTGATGTCCCACCTCGGCCGTCCCGATGGCAAGGTCAACCCCAAGTACAGCTTGAAGCCAGTCGTTCCAGAGCTGGAGAAGCTGTTGGGAAGGAGCGTCCAGTTCGCGCCAGACTGCGTCGGTCCCGAAGTAGAGGAAATTGTAAACAAGGCAGACAACGGCCAGGTCATTCTGTTGGAGAACCTGCGATTCCACCCCGAGGAGGAAGGTTCTTACAAGGATGCCGATGGCAAGAAGGTGAAGGCCGACCCGGCCAAGGTTGAGGAGTTCCGCAAGGGTTTGACTCGTCTTGGTGATGTCTACATCAGTGAGTATTCTCTGAGCTAATATCCACATCTCAGCTTGAAACCGCGTTATGACATTAGGAACTAATCAATTGTTTCTAGACGATGCCTTCGGAACTGCCCACCGAGCACACTCTTCTATGGTCGGTATCGACCTACCACAGAAGGCTGCCGGTTTCCTCATGAAGAAGGAGCTAGACTACTTCGCGCAAGCTCTTGAAAACCCCAAGCGCCCCTTCCTCGCCATTCTTGGTGGCGCCAAGGTCTCCGACAAGATCCAGCTCATTGACAACCTGCTGGACAAGGTCAACAGCATCATTATCTGCGGTGGCATGGCCTTCACATTCAAGAAGACTCTCTTTGGTGTCAGCATCGGCAACTCCCTCTTCGATGAAGCCGGCTCCAAGAACGTCGGCCAACTGATGGAGAAGGCCAAGAAGAACAACGTCAAGGTCGTTTTCCCCGTCGACTACGTCATAGCAGACAAATTCGACAAGGATGCCAACACCCGCATAGCTACCGACAAGGAGGGTATTCCTGACGGCTGGATGGGTCTCGACTGCGGTCCCGAGTCCATCAAGCTGTATAAGGAGGCCATTGACGAAGCCCAGACCATCCTATGGAACGGACCTCCTGGTGTTTTCGAGTTCGAGAAGTTCGCCAACGGCACCAAGGCTACTCTAGATGCCTTCACGGCTGCTGTGGCCGCCGGCAAGATCGGTATTATTGGTGGTGGTGACACTGCCACCGTCGCTGCCAAGTATGGTGCTGAGGACAAGTGCTCGCACGTCTCTACTGGTGGCGGTGCTTCCCTCGAGCTTCTAGAGGGCAAGGCCCTCCCTGGTGTAGTAGCCCTCAGCACCAAATGAAGGCTTAGGAACTCGGTGCGTTTGTGAGCATCAGATGGTATTGTTCAAAACGGGATGACCGGGTTTAGGGCCATTGATGCAGGTTAGCTAATTGCTAAGTACATGGAATACTGGAAAGGTAGATAGGCCCGGCGGTATCCGTTTATTGTTACTATGATGAAAGTCACGTATCGAATAGGTATTGAGTTTATGACATAGTCAAAATTAGATGAATACCAAGTAAAACCATTAGATGTACAAAACACTATCGATCAATGGCAAAATAGCTGTGATTTACTCTACTATGGGATATGTGCAAGTCGTTTTCAAGCTCATATGCACAGAAGACAAAGTCATCTTGTATGGGAGGGCGCGTGTGTTATTTATAACATAACTCCCTTCTGTCTATTAATCGAAGTGTTGATCACTTGCTCCTTGCGAAAAGAAAATGCGATGAAAGCACCAGAGTAAATACAATCCGTTTGATTTCCTTGCTAGCCCTTGTGCTTCTGGATACGCCCGAGCCGGCCCCGATACTTCATCTTCGCTTCGACTGTTCGACTTTCTTGAGTTCCTCTCTGTAGTTCGGTGTTCATGTCAGTATGGCAATATTTTTGGGAGGGAAGGGGTGGAGGGAAATAGGAGAGCGTAAAATATGGAGTAGCATGGAAGTAGGAGATACGAAGGGAGCAGGTAGGTATATAACGCGAATCACGTACCTCAGCTGCGTGGAGAAATCGTCGGTGGTGTCGTCGTCGTCCCAGCTCTCCTCCCACAGGTGCTGTGTCGTGGTGCCGTTGCCGCCTGCTGCTGTGGCTGCCGCTTCGGTTTCTTCTGCTGGCCAATCTATTTATTACGCATTAGTCGAGTCGAACAGGAGAGAGGGGAGAGAGGTGGAAAGGGGGCTATGTAAGATGGCATATTCTAGCTCCATCATTTTCTGCGAATAGAACAAGAGAATGACAACAATAGGGTAGGGCAGAATAGTGTCCTGTTTGGAAATAAACGAGCAAACGCACCTTCGACGGGGAAGTCCTCAAACTCATCATCCTCCTCGAGTGCAGCGGTCGACTTCTGCTGTTGCGGCTCCTTTGATTGCTCCGACTTTGTGGTTTCGGCAGCGGTCTTCTCGCCGGCCTTGTCTGTCGGTGCAGCCATGATTTGTTCTATGTGTCGGTTCGGACTGGTCTGCCAATGCTAAACACGATAGAATATGTAGGTGGGAGGTAAGGATGATTTCGTATACGCCTGGTGCCTAGTTCCTTTGTCGGTGTTGTGATTGCCACGAGGCTGAATATGGAATCAAGTAGAGAGGCAAGGCTTAGAGCTGAAGGACAATTGAAATTGGTCAACCTTGCTATCTTTCGCTTATGTAACAAAGGTCGTTACTAAGCTCGTTCACTGCATAAATTTGCATATCCCGTACAAAGTCGATGTCGGCACGCGGATAAGGTTCAAAGGCCGTTGTTCCGAATACGTTTCTGGGAGCTAAGCTTATCCCCGCTAAGCCAATCATTCTACTTCCCGGGAACCAGGGTCGGGAAAGAACCCAACAAAGTGGCGTCGTACAAGATTTCGTACCCGTTCGGTACCGTACCGCATACGAGTGACCTAATGTATGCCTGTATTATGCGCAGTCAATAGGCGCCCCTTCCACCCTTCTAAATCAATTCAAACCGTTGATTAGTGGGCTATGCTGCTGCTGCCGCTGAAAGGTTGATTTCGTTTCTTGTTACCAAATTAGAAATCTATCTCGTGCGCTGAGCCTCAATCTACCATGTTTGTATTTAATCAGTATTCAGGGTCCTGGTCCTACTGAATTTGCTGTACTTATCTGGATCTTGTCTGACTGTTTGCTTGCCCCGTTTCTCACACACAAAAGAAAATGTTGATAACTTCCCAATCAATACTTACACCACCAACCATACTTTCCGTATATTAAAACATAACTACCATGTACTGAGAATATCGACGCCCTAGACCAGTCTAGCATCAGCGGGAACCCACCTACTAGGTACTCTGCAGCTCTTCCGGCTTTAAGACGTCATCCCGAGCTCTCCCTTAAATAGGACAAAGCCAGCTCGGTGGATAAGGAATTTCAGCTCCGACACACGAGTCAAAAACATGCATGCATTCTACTTATCCAGATCCTTTTTTACATAAGCTTTTTCGAGCTTTCTTCCAAAAGCTCACAATCTTTGTCTTCCGCTTCTCACATGCTACCATGTTTTATACGTTATACCACGACATTTAGAGATTAGAAGCTATTCCGTGGTACTTGCGGATACCACGGATCCGTCGCCGTCTTAGGAACGAGACATCCGTAGGGCTGGGGTTTTTTCAAAATTTTCCGATCAAGGCAGACCCTGTTTTTAGTACCGATTCAAGGTTGCATGCAGCTGAATCCGTCACAATGAGTCGAATAGGGGCATGGTTTCGGGGGTCCGCACCCAAACTGAGCCCAACAGTATCCCAAGCGGACCTTCGCGCCAAGGAGATAGCCGCGATGGAGGATGCCATGGCTAGTGCTGCTATGATCATGAACGACGATATCGAAGGTGCCGAGGAGAGGCTCCGAAAGGGCGACTCTTCCTTTCATCACCTCGGAATGGCTGTCTGTATCTTCATGAGGAGTATACTCGGATTTGAGAAAGAGATTATGGCCGAGGCAAGCAGCCGTCTTATCGATTGCGAGAACACCTCCTGGAATGAAATGAAGAAAGCGCAGAAGGAAGCCAAAGCCGACGAAGATAGGATATATCCTCCCGGAAGCGAGTATTCATTGGTTATTGCTGATTCCCAACTCATGTCCGCCATTATAGCTGTCCTTCACGAGAGCTTGACGGAGGCCCTCCGAGGTTTCTACAGGCTACGAAAGGCTTACCTTACTCTCGATGAGATTATGCAGGCGGAAGCGGCGTACTTGAAGAAAAAGGGTTTTTCCTCAGATTTCTCCAAGGAACAACTGACTTCGTCTTCAAGTTCGACTTCTGGTGCACGCGACAATAGTACCGACGACACAGACACCGACCTCGACTTTGTCGATGCGGATGAGGCGCATTCGGAAGCACAGACTCCATTGAATTATGAAGGTCACCTCACCAAGAGCTCTAGTCTTCCAGAGAAAAGGTTAAGCAAGCTGTCGCTAAGTTCTAACGCTACGTCGAAGCCACAACCGGAAAAACCGAGCACACCAACGAGCCCATCACCGCTGAATGGTTCCAGCTCCGATATTTTCAACAATCCTGTAGATATTTTTGTCCATAGCGGTGCTAACATGTGTTTCGGTTCTTTGCTCCTACTTCTCTCCATGGTTCCACCCACTTTCTCACGTTTACTATCAATCATCGGATTCAGAGGTGACCGCGAGCGGGGCATACAGATGCTCTGGCAGAGCTCCCAGTTTAATAACATCAACGGCGCTGTTGGGGGCCTGATGCTGCTCTCCTACTATAACGGTCTTCTAAGCTTTGCTGATATCCTCCCTTCTGACGAGGATGTCGAGAAAGGTGCTGTTGTCGGATACCCAAAGGCTAGATGCAAAGCATTGCTGGCTCAAATGCGCTCGCGATACCCTGATAGTGGGCTATGGCGGTTTGAGGAGGCCCGTATTCTAGGCAATAACAAAGACTTACATGGTGCTCTCAAGGTCCTAAAGGGCAATACCAAGTCAAAAATGCGTCAGGTCACGGCGCTTAACAACTTCGAGATGGCATTAGACTCCATGTACATTCACGACTACGACGACATGCGCGATAACTTCCTTCGCTGCGTCGAACTCAATGACTGGAGTCCTACGCTGTACTATTACATCGCTGGGTGCGCTGAATTAGAAATTTACAGGAACGCATATCACAGCAAGGAGAAGGATGAGTCGCAGATCCAGCTTCATAAGAAGAAGACCGAAGAACTCCTCCTCAAAGCACCCACAGTAGCTGGCAAGAAGCGTTTCTTAGCCAAGCCCCTGCCATTCGAGCAGTTCGTTGCCCGGAAGATACAGAAGTGGGAGGAGAGATCCAAGGAGCTAGGTATCGACCTGGTCGATGCTGTAGGTGTGAGCCCCGCAGAAGAGATGACATACCTGTGGAATGGAACGAAAAAGATGCAGGCACCAGAGCTCGAGATGTCGGAAAAGATGTTGCAATGGGATCGGCTGACCGCGCCTGAGGAGGCACGGAAGAAGATCAAAGCGGAACTGGATGAACAGGCTACAAGGGATGTCTGTCGAGCAGCCGTGGCACGTGAACTGGGTAAATTGGACGAGGCCCGCGAGCTGCTCGATAGCATTCTAGCCATGGATAAGTAAGCATACATAACCCCTGCTCGGTGAGACTATGACTAACATGGATCGGTAGACTGGCATTCAAGGGCGCCACTAAGGATGACTACGCATTGCCTGCAGCTCATTACGAGATGGCAGCTCTCGCGTGGTTTGAAATCCAGAAGCCCGAACTTCGGAGGGATGACAACGAGGAAGAAGAATACGGAGAAGACTGGTTGCGGGAGAAGGTAGAGGAATGCCAGTCCTGGCTCGACAAAGTGGCCAAGTGGGAGGCGTTTGTGCTAGATGCCCGAATCGGCATGCGTGTCCAGACCGGTATTGACACGATTAGGTGGTACAAGCGGGAGCATGGGTGGGCCGCCGTCTGAGCGCTTGATCTCATTGGCGTACACGGGTATAGGCAGCATCTGACGACACGACTGCCTGGCATCAATATAGCATTTTCAGGCTTCCTTAGTCATTTGGGTATAGATGTGTCAAATTTAGATGCATATCGGCTTCATGGGACGGAACTTGGCAGATGTCGGCTTGGAATAGATACAGAGCAACCAATGATCTTCATGGTATCAAAGACATTCAGGCAGATATGGCCGGTTACTAGCGCTTTGATTCTCTTTCATGATGCCATGATTCTCTCTCATGACGCCGTCTTGCATCTAGCCACCATCGTAACCGAGACATTTGACTGTTAGCAAACGAAGAATCGGCGGCCGCCGCCGGGAACAGAGCTTCTGTGGTGTTCTTGTGTCCTCATTGCTTTGAGTGCGAATCGTCTATATAACTCGCCGGCCCTTCTCTCTGCTTCCAAGACCAGATTCTTTTCAATTCGACTCTCCTGACTGACCAACACCAACGGTCCCTTATATATACCAATACAGACCCATTAAGATGATTCTTTCCTTATTCAACTCTGCTTCGCAGACCAAGGGCTGGCGCCCTTATACGGCGGTCATATGGCCGGGGAAGAGGAGGAGGGATCCGAAGGGAGAGAAGTTATTGTTGAACTACGTCGCGGGCGGCAGGTAAAACGTTCCCTAATCGTGTCATGCCATTCAGAGGCCACCCCTCTTATTTCTTTTTATTGCCACCATCATCAAAGTCCCTGCCCTTCCTCGAATGAGCCGCCACTATCGTCCCTCGAGGAAGAAGGGAAACGTGGATTGATGAAGTCGATGAAGCTAGATTCATCGCCGGGAGAGCCCGCCTTGTCCGATGCGAGACTGAGACCCACTCATATCACATCCGCGGCCTCCTGGGTCAGAGGCTCTGTCGACGGTCCAGCCTACATTTCTTCTGTCGCGGCGCGAGGGCATGGGACCGCGACCAGCTCAGGATTGTGTAAGTCGATTCTAATAGTGATCTCGCCTCCAATTCGCATCCCTATTACGATGTCCCCATCACTACCTCATACATTTCCTAGAGAATCTGCCGCTCCTTCTAGATGTACTAATAGTGGAAAGGGAGGTTCGGCCCCGGGACGAAGCCTTGGGCATTTTCTCCGCTCTGCGTTTTCCTTCGTCGCCGATAGACTAGCAGGTCTACTCCCAGTCCGTGTTAGGCCAGTCAAAGCCGACTCACGAATGGCGCCGGCAGATGCCAGAGCTCAGGGGCATGTCGGTAAGTATTCCCGTCAACTATCTCGTAATCTATGCTACACCTCATGAGCGACATATGAAGCGACTGACTTATTTATTTGGCTCAGTCACAGCGGAGACCTTGTCAGTTGTCACCTCTTGGTTACAAGAATGACAAGGCCCCGGACCTCGTCCCGAACGCCAGTGTCAGTCCAGACCGTCTTATACTCAGACGGTCGTGTTGATTCCTCACGCCCCCCCCATATCGTCTTCGTTCACGCACCGGCTGCACTCAGCCGGCCACCATGTCCATTTGACTAAATACAAAGTAATCGCCGTCATTTATACGCTTTTCAACGACTTATCTACCCAAAGTATGGCGGATGGAAGGTCAAGATGGGCAAAGATGCCAGTAGTCTCCATTGTCATCCTCGAAGACAATAATCTGGCGATGAAGTGGGAACTAATTCCGCGATTCTTCTGTCTGGGTGGCGGCGGGTAGTGTGCCAGTTCCGTTCTTGTCTTCTCAACTTGTAGAGATCGAGCCGAAGACATGGCTTATGCCTCAGATTTCTAGAACCCTCTCCGTCGACTACTTGATAACTCAGGTCCGCGCCTGGAAGACCTAATCCTCTCATCGATCCAGGTCATTGACAACCTGAATCATCTACAGCCAAATCAACCTGTCGCACCTCTTTTGCACCTGTTTCCTATCTTGCTTCAGACACTCACAAGCTCTGTCGAAATAACTCTTATTCAACAGTTTAGCGAAGAAGTCCGCTGGGTCTTTGAAGAACCAACATGCAGAGAATCATATTCATTGAGGATGATTTCTATCTCTGCTACTGAAGTACACTGGACAATATATATCCAGAGTAAACAAAGGAGATTGCCTACCTTAGGCAATCTAGTCTCATACATCTAGAACTAGCTGGTGAGATTCTAGAAGCTCCTTACAACAGTTTTCGGTGCCGCGTACATACCTAAGCTCTATGTGGCTAATGAATCCACATCATCACCATCGACATCTACCATGTCAACATCGCGCGTCGCAGGCAAGGTTTTAAGACGCCTTCTCGCCGACACGACAGATCCCCCAATACACCTTCAGTGGGCAAAGAGCTAGATGCTCCAAAAGCGCCGCATATTACGATTCCCATGTCCTGGCGGGATTATCAGTTTTAACCATCTTGTGCCGGGAGCATAAGAGGAAGAATTCAAATATCGCACAAGTTTTCGTCTCACAATTTCCGGGTATTTACTGATAACGATTGGCGACGGCTTGTAAGACTTGAGATAGTCGCCTTTGAGATTGTTTCTCGTAGCCTGAATGAAGGAGACAAACTGAAGAGATCCGACTATATATATATCCTCATATTATTGATATCGCCAGTCTCTGGCATCTTCCCTTTTTTTCATTTCCCGATCCTCGACCATGGCGGAGGAAAGTTCGGGGTTCTGCGAAGTACCGCGTCACGGGAGCGCCAAGTTCACCACCAGTAAGCCATTGAGCTTCTCTATTGGGGGGTGGTACCCTTCGACAGTCTCTATGATCTCCATGTGGTGATCTATTGTCACGAAGAGGTGGCCCTCTGTGCTGGGCGCGCCATGCTGTGTCACCCTGTAGCCACATGTTACACTCGCAGGCTGTCCGGTGGTAAAGACGAGGATCACGATGTCCCGGGCCTCATTGAAACATGATTGGTGCTTGTGGCGGTTTTCTGATGCTATGAGAACCGCCGCAATGCAGTCGTGGTCTCGTCTTCATTGTAATCGATGTGATTCCTTTGCGCGACTCCCGGTTTAGAAATACGAGCCTTGAATTTCTCTAGCTCGCTCGTGGATAGGAAATTCTTCGACACCTATTTGGAGGAAACGACATTCTCGCGACGGCCGCGCCACGATTCACAAAGCAGGAAATCTCTCAAGATCTTTGCTCCAACCGTTGGTAATGTATCCGCACCGGATCGTCAGGGCGGAGCGAAATAGCTGCCGAAGAAAGCTACTTGCGGCAGCATCAACATAATATCAAGGTCATGAAGGTCATAAAGGTCATGGTGGATGGTAGTCAAGTTATCTTCGGAGAATTCACTGTTTTCTCGAGGTACAGTGCCATCCTCTTATCTTCCTCGTCCAAGTTATCTGGTTGGCCGGTCTGAATAGGAGCTTTGGAATCGTGGCAAAATGGATGACAATGTACGATGAATAGGATCAGAGATTGATAGATACCATGACCAAATATCAGAGAAGAAAAAGAGCTTACATTCGCAATTACGACGGGGAAGCAGGAGATTGAGGTATTATAATCATTACTTTAGTCTAATAAACGTTTACATCTTCCATTAGAAATGTCAGAATTGTATCATATACACCATACACTAACAGTGACAGAGCACCTCTAATGAAACCCAGCGCGATTGACAGCGACTATCTTCGCCGGCTCTGTCCGGTTGTTCGGAAGTGTGCCACTAGTAGTGACATAGAGGATATTCCGATCTTGTAACGTCCTGCCAAAAGCGACAGCTGTATCACCGCCGACGATATCCTCCGTCGCACCACCAACGACGGTCTCAAAGGAGCCATCCGGGCGAACGATATCGACCTTGTTGTCACTGTTCGTCGCGGCCCACAGCAAGCCCTGGGTATCAAAAGCGAAGTCGTCCACGAACGGTGAGTCTAGGGCTGCTATGGTCTCGATGGTAGCGTTGGCCGCAGGATATCCATCCGTATCAATCTTGGAGCGGTAGATGGTCACCTTGGCCGAGTTGCTCCAGTACACACAGCCGTCGTGGATCTTCAGGCCATTGATACCAATGGGCAGGGCGGCACCGGCCGGTGGCGCCATCTCAGCCACTGCGAGAATGGACTCGTAAGTGCCGGACGTGGTATTAAGACGCCATAATGAGCCGGCGAAACTGTCACCAATGAGCACGATATCCCCACTAAAGGAAGGGACCGAAGCGACGCCGTTGCCGAGCTGGACCTCCGGGAGGTCAGAAATCTTGCGCGTGGCGGGAGATGCACCATGCAACGAGAGCTCCCAGATAGAATAGGTTCCGGGAACAGGATCACCAACGCCCTCAAATTCGGCGCCGAGGACGACGAAGGTGTCGGGCTTGGTCTCTGCTATGCCGACTAGGCCGGGAGTCTCAATAAACGTGTGTAGCAGGGCAAATTCCGGGTGTGGGGCATATGGGTGCCTTAGAGTCCAGACAGAGGCGCTGGGCATTAGTGTAGTCAGGACGAGGTCGCCATTGGGACGAACGGCTAGATTCTCGAACCAAGTGCCTGTCTCGTTGAACTGGAAGACAGTCTTTGCCGGGAGCGCGGTGTGATTTGTCGCACGGTAGGCATATTGCAAAGGGCTAGCAACGGCGAGGGAGATGCCTGTGGCGAGGGCCAGGAGAGAGTTGACGAGTATCATGGTAGCCGTCTAGTTCTATCCACTGTCGCGACGTAGAGTTACTCCTTGGCGAGAGAGGAGCTTGAGAGAGGTATTCATCTTAGTCCTCTTTAATCTTTTCAGCACCAAGTCCATCATCTACTTTTTATATGGTAGTCCGTTCCTGAGAAACTCCGTGGTATTTGAGGCTTGAATGCGCTAACGGGACAGTACCAAGTAACGTAATCCTGGCGGCGTGGGGTTTACGTACGGGCGGTACCGTTAACCTGTCTCCCGTTCGGAGTCCCACCCCGGCGTGAGTCAAAGCGGTGACCGAAATGGTATGGAGCTCTTCAAGATGCTTATCAATTGTCTAGGGCTCAATTGAGCCCCGTAGTACACTTTGTGCGCTGCGAATATCATTGATGGTGGAGCTAGAAATAAGAAAGTGAGTAAACTTTCCAGGAATGTGATTACTAACCAAATTTTGGCCTCAGCTGAGTCTTCTGGAAGTGCAGTTGCCAGTCAGACAGGGGTAGTCGTTGTCGTCATTCTTACCAACGGTAAATCTACCTAGTCATTCGGCTTACACGGATCCGTATGTAGAAGCAAATCAGTTCTACCGACATCTCAATTAGACCTTGGAGATATCATTAGCTCCCTGCTGCTATAAAATTTTACTTGAAACGGAATCATTGCTCGGTTCCGTGTTGGATGTTGAACGGAGTACGGAGTTATGTAATCCAGCTGAACGTCACTTTGAGTGCAACCATTTTCTAGGGGCCATAGATAAACCCCGTCCTTTTGCTCAGGTGAGAATTCCTTCACCGACATCCATGACGTCTGGTAGGATGAACTTGAAATTCATTTACTCCTATTTGGGACGTCGGCCTGCGGGATTTAGTAGCCGGTTTGCTCATCTTGGATTGTCTTTCCTAAACCAGGTCAGTACTAAGTCGAAACGCTGCTCCATAGCACGGCTCAACTAGGTATTACGTACCTCCAGGATGCATGGGTGTAAATCCTATATGCATAGCGGCTCGGCTCCTTTAACTAAATACCGCTGCCGGGATTAATCGTACCAAATCCCGCCTCAATGCTTGCTTACATATGCACATCTCGGGCCGACACGTGGGTTCTTCGACGATGCAATGACCTCTTCACTTCCTTGAAGCTAGATGATAGGAAGTCTTATTGGCTTGAATTTGGTTATGATGAGGACTAACCGGACCGGCCTTTGCCTATAAGAGGGTGAAGATGTCGATCGATGGTATCGCAAATCCCCTATCGCCGACAACTACGTGCGATGCTCGCTCAAGCTGTCATCCCTTTTATCCATATGTACTTCGATATCGCCGACGACCGGTGAAGTCACCCGTAGGAGACGTAAGAATCGAGATTCTGAGAATTAAATTATTTCAATGGGGAGCAAGAAAGACTTAAGTAATCGTGTCCCTGTGGTCTAGTCATGGGCTCTTCGAACAGTAGTGGCTAACCCTAGATATCACATACCGAATGACAAGCTTTCAACGCAAGACGGCATCATGAGATCCCTAGGGCTAATGACAGGCTCGTAGATGAGATTGATGCCGAGACCTTAACCCTTAGCAGGGTACAAATCGTGGTTGAAAGAGATATATCGGCTGCTCCCACACTGCACAGAAACGAAGGCGATTCAGAATACCAGATATCAAAAGAAAGTACTTTAAAACTAACACGAAAGTAACAGAGGTACGTTACCAAAGAAAAAAATAATTTAGCAAAAAAGCTCAGTTCTATTGTTCGATCCCGGGCTCGAACGGCGAACCTACGAAAAACCACTTTGAACAGGTCGTAGTGTCAAAGTCACGACCCGGACACCGGTCCACCATATGACCTGCCGGTGCAGTTTTCTCTAGCCATCAAGTCACCCAAACCATTAGACCACACCAGGACGCGCCCTGATGCGCCCTAACAGAGGGGTCAGCTGGAAATGCGGAAGGTTATTACCTCTTATAACCCTTCTGCAGTCCTGGGCAACGGCCGGAATTTACCCATGCACCCGTCGCGACGTGATGCGACTTCCGTGTCAGTGGACTGCCAGCCGCCATACACTGGTTACGTAGGTACAGATCGAGCTTGGTAGATGCCGTACGGAGACGCTTGTTTATGGTCTACGAGATAGAATTAGCTCTCCTGAACCCACATATACACTACCCTAGCAAAAGGGGGTCTCTCGAACAGGCGTATTTCTTTCATATACCTGATTCTCCTAGATAGCACATCTCAGAGTAGTCCAGGTGTTATACCTTGTAGAGATCAGCTTAATATATCTGATGCCGGGGAAGTAGGCAATAAGATTTATTCCCTACCGGTGAGAGTTCCTTGATGTTATCGAGCTTCTCATGAGCCTGCAACATTAAGACTAGCTGATAGCGAATGTGTTCCATCAACTCTGATATCATACGAGTGAGTTGGCCTGTATCCTTGACTAAGGGGTCGATCATGTATATTAAATCACCGAGGAAGAAATCAAGCAACTTAATCTTGTCTATTAGTCTTTTCTAAGCATAGGTAATCGATGATGCATCGAATAAAGAGGCAAAGGGGTAGAGAACTAGCCCTACTTCTGCTTTCCTCCACATCTCATATGGCACTTCAACCTCGGAGTGAGCCCAAGTGTACCCTCAGGAGCAGCTCAATTTCAGTGGCTACACCTCTCAATCCCAGATCCACTCACTTGCAAGCCTATCCGTCTCCTCCCCCAACATCTCACAGCTTACTCTTCAACTGTAATTGCTACACCACATTCTTCAACTCCTGCCCAGCCAAGAACCTCCTTAGATTATACGCAATCAGCGCCTCCGCATCCTGGGGTCTGCCCCCCGCCGCATGCGGACTAACAATCAAATTCGGCGTATTCCACAACCTCGAGCTCTCCGGCAACGGCTCCGTCTTAAACACATCCAGCGCCGCTCCCCCCAACTCCCCCTTCTCCAGCGCATCCGCCAGCGCCTCCTCATCAATACTCGTGCCTCTTCCCACATTCACAACCCACGCATGCTTCGGCAACAGCCTCAACCTCTCCTTATTAAGCACATCCCTCGTGCTCTCCGACCCGGGCAGAATCATAACCAGGGCATCCGTCCGCGGCAGCAGCTCCGCCAGCTTATCCTCGGCATACACCTCCACGCCCTCCCTAACACCCGCGCTCCTCGCAATCCCTTTAACCGTAGCCCCCCACGCCGTAAGATGCGGCGCCAGCGTCTTCGCGATATTCCCGTACCCCCAGATAAGCACTTGCGCGTCCCGCAGCGTCGTAAACCGATCTTTCGGGCGATCGGGCTGCGGCCCCCCGAGATGCGCCGGCCACTTGCGCTGCAGCTGGAACTCGCGCATCTGGTCGAAGCGGCGGGCTGCATTAAGCAATAATCCAAGAGTATGTTCCGCTACAGTTCGATCATGCAGACCGGACCCCGTGGTTATGATCACGTCCTTGGGAAAGCCGGCTGCGAGGACGTCGTTGGGGCCCGCGGCGAGGGATTGGATCCAGCGGAGCTTGGTTAGACGCTTAGCCGCGTCTTTCAGGTTGTCTGCGCTGTTGGTCCATGTCACGAGGATCTCGGCGTCGGTTAGGTCGTCCGGGATGGGGGTCTTGACGTCGTAGGGGTGTAGCGATGTCGCGAACCCTTCGAGGCTCTTGGTGTCGAGCTTCAGGGATGTGGGGTACAGGAGCTTCATGTTGTTGTTGTTTCTGTGGAGCGCGGTGCGGATGTTTGAGAATGAGGAATAACGATGTCTGGCTGTGGGGGTAAACTTGGGAGCGAGTTTAGACAGAAACATGTATTAGGTTAGGGAGTGGGAGTTGGAAGAAAGAGGAAAAAAAGTATCCAATAGATGAGTTTGTAATTATTAACATGAGGGGTCCCCAGCTATACCCAAGATACGGCAGTCACTAACGCATGCTAAAGTTCGGTTGCGGATGCAATATGTAGGTACCTGTCACAGCATAATGGTGAAGCGGAGGAGCGGCATGCGGGGTGCCGTCGGAGCCTATATCGGTGGGTTACGCCATAATGTCCGGGGCATTGTCTACCGAGTAGCTTCGTCTAGTGCCCCAACTATATCCACAGCTTCGGGTCCAAGATCGCCATGGAAGCTACTAATGTTATGTAGTGGGAAACAATGTCTGCATGTGGACTAGCTGCTTCTTGGAACATAGGTACACAGGGTAAAGGGTATAGCAAGGCAGACGACATAAAAGAATGAATCACTTGGTCAACACGTACAAGACAGCTCACATCAGTCAGATAACCTTGGATTCATGGTATGGTAAGTATACCGCAATTTATTAATTTGGTAGATGCCCATATGATCTTGGAAGCATCCAGCCCGTGAGGGAATCATCTTCTTAACCCGTGGGATCTTATTAGGGAAAGCAAAACGGAAAGGGGGGAGTATTATGGACAAAAACTGCAGGGAAACCTCACCTTACGCACCCCCATTTCATGCCAAATCGGATTCGCATTCAACTTCACTACGAAATAACACGAGTCGCAATCCAGAGAAAAGTCTCGTGGGTGCTTTGATTGTGTCTACGACCCCTAAAGCCCGGAGGAACGTAAAAGACCAATCGAACATTTGCCATAATCTCAATTTTGCCTTCCATTAACACCCTGTGCCATGCCTCATTACTGTGAAGAAGAAAAACCATCGTGGCCGTAGCCAAATACTATGCCGCAACCCTCGTCGACTAGCCGTTGACCGTTGACAAAACAAGTCAACCTCATATATGCTTGTGGAGGAGAGGACATATAAGCTCTATGTTTCAAGAGCAACGAAACGTAGAAGTGGAATCGTGAAGAAACTAGTACTGGCCAGCGGAAATCACCCAGGCGGCGAGTACGATCTCGTTCCATTCTCCTTTCGCGTATAAGTTTTTCGACACCACCGGAGAATCGACTAAGATGATGCGAGCGAATCATCAAGTCAGCGTACCAAATGAAAAACGACGACGCAAAGATATCTGCAAGGATATCTGCGAATCTCATTCTCGTAACCAGATCTGCGAGGAGAATGAGACAAGTCTCATGATCTTATGTCGATTCTGGTTTAGGCCGAATTTCCAGTCGTCGCGTTCCTGGAGTCGTAGTCGTCTGATTGGCTTGCTCGGCGGCTGCTCGTTTGGAAGACTTCTTCCGCCCCTAGTTCGTAGGAAGTTGATCCATACGACCAGTGCCCTTCGGAGCAAGCCAATCCTTCTCAACCAACTCCTCACGAGATGGGTACATGTGGCGGTAGGCAGTACGGATAGTACCATCACTGACACCAGCTATCGCCGCAATCTCCCTAGACGTTCTAGGGTCACCCATAAGATGGGATGCCATGTAGATGGAAGCGGCTGCGATGGAAAGGGGAGATCGACCAGCGAGATCCTTGAGAGAAGAGCTCTTCTCGGCCAGGACCTTGGAGATCTTCTCCATGAGATGGGGATTCTTGAACTGGAGGTTGTTGCAATATCGAGCACAAAGCTCAGCTGCACCGGTCGTACCAGTGGCTTCGTAATTGTCGACCATGAGGAACGAACCGCTGACGTTGGCGTCGCGGTTGCTCTGCAAGAACTTCTCCAGCGACTTGAATGTTCGGCCGATCTCCTTCTTCGAAACCTTGGTAAGCGAATAGAGCTCTCGGAAGGTACGAGGAGCCTTGGCCTGGCGGCAAGCGACGAAGATACAACCGGCAATGACGGCCTCTTGAGGCTTACCCTTGAACAGCCTATTGTCCTCGGTCAACTTGAATATGTGCTTCGCGGAATCTTGAATAGTCTTCGGGATGCTGATGGCCTCGCAAAGGTTGCTAATCTCGCGGTAGGCGGCTAGGAGGGTCTTTGTGGCCTTGTCGCTGACTGCTCGGTTCTGAGCACGGTGTAGCTCTCGCGCGCGCATGCCCTCACCGAAGGCGATGTTGGTCTCGAGTTGGGAGCCGTTTAGAAGAGGGTTCATGGCGTCACCGACACGAGACGGATCATCATTGCCCTGGTCGTCGTTGGCGAACGTACGCCACTCGCTTCGAGTGTCGATGATTCGGTCGCCGAGAACCAAGCCGCAAGAGCCGCAGACCATGTCGCCAGAAGAGAACTCTTCGACGAGATTGGGGGGGTCCTCTCGACAGTCGGGACATTGAAGTCGCTTGTTCAGATTCTCCTGGAACCCTCCCTCCTTCTTCTCACCAGCAGCTGGCCGCTGGTTTTTGAAAAAGTTGTTGAAATCAGCATCCGCACCGGGAGCCGCGGTCGCCATGATGGCAGGATTTGCTGAATGGCGATGGGCGACGAGGTGTACGGTGGTGGTAAGATTGCTGAAGTGCCAAAGGAATGATGAAGATGCGAAGAAAGACGCGAGGAAGATGCCTGTGGAATGTTCCGAATTATGTCAGAGCGGCTCCACAAAATAATGCACCTACTGTGCTGTGCAGGGTCTTGGCAAACATCATTACTCAGCAAATGCAAACAACCAGAGGTACGTACCTAAAGCGAAACCCCTCGAATTAAATGAACGAATCAACAAACTTCGAGACGACCAACCACTCGAAGTCTGGCCACAAACGTTGGCCAGATACGGTAGAGGGAGGATGAGGCTCTTTATATACCCGATAACCTCGGAACAATGTCTTTCAGAAAATGCGAATTGTTTCTCAGCACCTATCTAATGTTGGCGTTCTCGAGAGGGTGTATTGAAGGAACTCGACGTCAAAGAACAAGTTGTTTTGGTGAAGGGAAAATGAAACCGTACCTTAGGTATGTAGTGAAGAAAGACCTTTCTTACTGCCCGCTCGCTGAAAATTTGCCTACCGTGCTTAGTCACTCAAGGAGAGGTACGTAGCAGCTCCCTTGAGTCGCTGCAGCCGTGTACTTTTGCTATTGTCAATGTTGTTTATATTGCGGGCTCGGAAGACTTGACTGCAACAAAGCTGTTGTTGTGTTGGAGAAGAGGTACGAAAGTTCTCCAGGGAAGAATCTGGTTATCAATGAAATGAAACCATTGACAGAAGATTACTAGGTACGAAGGTATGTGTGCACATGTCATGTGTATCACAGTACGGATGAAAATACCATCAGCTCTTGCACCTTCAATTAATTAGGTGCTATGGCTGGTAATTGACCCAATACAACAGGTCATGAGATCTTCGAAACCGGTTTCCATAGTCTAGGTACAGTGCTGTTCTGCTTGATAGTGGATTACTAACGCCAGTAATGGAGTGTACGGTAAGAGCCCCATGCAATGGGCTTGGTGGCATCAAACATGTCTAGAAAGTCCCACTAAACCAGATGTTTTGGTTTGAAAGAGACAGCAAAAAGTGAGTGGGGGTGACATATCCATCATAAAAGAGCTCAATGATGCATCCACTATCAGCCAGCTCGAGGGTGTCACCATGTTGTCCTCGATCTTGTCAGGTTAAAGGCGAATATATCTCTAGGGCTATTACGTCGTGACTAGCTCGCATAGAGAGCACAATTTAGGAGATGAGAGTAACATATGATTCTTACTTATATTCTAACCCAAACCTAGGTTCCAACGCTACGATATTCAAGCTCAAGAGTCCTAAAAGCACGATATCAATTGAAAATTACCGTCACTGGACCATACACATTATTAATTACTAGCCTTGCCGAACCATTCCCCAAACGCCAATGCGATGCTCCTCGTGGTATCAGTTCAACAAGCAACCCAAATTCCCTAGCCCCGTCTATAGTGTAAGAACAATAAAAGCGATGTATATGCGGGTCATTCGAATCCCTTCTTCTTTTCATGAGGGTATGGTCAATCGTGGCGGCAACGGTCCCCGGGATGGAGACGGTGCTCGAGACGGCGGCGGAAAAGCGAGTTGGGGTTGCAGAAGTGCCGGATGGATGCCCATCTCCGTGTTCTGAATGCCAGGAATACATTCTTGCCTCTGCGTCCCAGCCTCCAAGTCCTTCCAATGGCTCTCGTCCCTCAACGCCGTAACCTCGCGCTCTTCATGCTCCTCGCGCTCTTCATGCTCCTCGCGCTCCTCCCTGTCAAAGTCTTCCAGTTGATGATAATTCGGCAATCCGGAGTCTTGGGAATTCCTCGCGCCCATCGAAGATGTCCGGCTTGCTAGGGACTTCCGAATCATAGTAGCTCTTTCTATTTCGTCGGCGGCGAGCCGGTCCGCGTCGCTCATCTTTCCCCTCTTGTGGCCTCGCCAACCCAACGGATCTTGGTTATCTTGGCTAGTCCGCCGTCTTTTCTTTAGTAGATATAAGACTAAGAATACGACTAATGACGTGAAGGTAAGTACCCCGAGAACAATAGCGACTATTGTCCAAGGCTGCATTGTTTCGCCGGTGGCGTTTCTGGTTCCTCGTTGAGTCGATGTGTGCGCATCGAAGGCGTCATCTGCCGACCGCCAATGGATTGAAGGTGCCATGATAGTTTAGTCACGTAGGAATATTCCCTATCCAACAGGGGCAAATTGCTCCAAATATCTATCGCGATTCCATAGTGAGGCGAAAAGAATCAGATGCGAGAGATGCGAACCGAGAGGGAAAGGCTACACCTTTAAGTTCTGACTCTCCCCGCGTTTTCGCGGACCAGCCTTTCCAACGTACCATTGAAAACTGAAGGGAATACGAGTACTGATTTGGAAGTGGACGAGACAAGAATCTATTATTGGACCAATCAAGTCTGATCTGTCACCTACATATGGTTACATGCTGCACACCTGGGAAGCCGCCCACCCATACGGGACGGACGGGCATATCGGGATCCCTGCAAGCACAAGCCCGGAAGTATGGGCGCTCCCAACGGTGCTCCAACCATCAAAGACCATGAGGCGAACAGAGTGGTTAAATGGGTTTGCTTACGCGGATGGTAGAGTGTTTCGCATATTTCTTAGATAGATGTTCGCATGGAATACGCTGTTTCTGGGCGTATCTTGCAACTGAGAGGCGCTTTTGTCTGCTTATCAAACGTGTTTAGGGTAGTATCGGGCGAAATACAGTCGCAAGCGCTCAAGGCTGAGCCACTCCGTTAACTGGATCCATGTATAAGGTAGGTATACAAGGATGGCGTCAAGGGATGTGTATCTTTGTACGAATTAGCCCACCGAAAACTAATTAGAAATAATAGCTAGGCAGATAGCTTTAAAGCCCGCCAAAGAAGAGACCTTCATAATGAAACAATAGTAAGGCAGTGCAGGTTCTGTTGGACCATGTTCGACCTTCTTAGGTAACCTTCGCATAACCAAAGCCATGATGCTGAGTGCCTGTCGTACAGAAAATACAGCTGATGTCTCAGAGCTTTGTTGTTGATCGTCAGGCCACCTGCCCGTAAGGGGGAATGAAAATCGTATCTATTTTGGCGATTGAAAGCCTAACAATGCCGCCTAATGCTGTTGTTCAACTCAACTGCGTTCCCTTACTCATGATCATTGCACCGCCACTTATTCGAATCGATATTTCACCGTCGGGGGTGTAGAGGATCGTAAGAATTTAGATGAGAACAAGTTGGCCGTAGCAACGACAGGTCATTTCTAACGGGACCTCATTCACAGTGGAAAAAAAGTGTGTGCCTGCTTACCATTGGTATTGTTGGTAGAAGCTCAATAAGAAGTCCGTGATGTCAAGGTAAGGGACGGGACAGGAATGGATACTCCGGGGAGACCTCAGGGACCGTCTTCGCACTAACGAGTAACTAATAATAGCTGGAGCTGTGAGCTAGATGGGAGCTATGGTCGCTCCGACGTCCCCAAACTGTGGGGTAAATGTCCCAACGCGTAGGAAATAGCGGCCGCTTTTCGCTAAGGAAAATACCACCACCAAAGGCTCGGGCCTCGGTATTCTGCCCGTAATAAGAGCTGGGAACAAGCCTCCTACCGCATTTTTGAAATCAGTTATTTTGGCTGGTCCAATCTTAGTCGTGATCGATCTCGGAGGCGAAAGTGTAAGCCTGTTGAACAATTGCACGGCCTGATTCGATCCTCCTATGTTTCAATAGTCAGTTACCGCCAATAGATCGTCATGTTCAGTCGCACAATAGCTCGTGCTAGCCTTGGTACGAGGCTTCTGGGAAATCGGTGTCAGGTTGACTTGGTGCGACGATATTCTGCTGTGAGCGATGAAAGAGCATCATCTCTACCTTTGGCGGGTTATCGTGTCCTAGATATGACCAGAGTCCTAGCTGGCGTATGTAATAAAAGATCCTGACAGCCTCGGCCATGTGAACATCCGCTTACTTATCTTGCTTTTGGAACAGCCATACTGTACGCAGATTCTCGGCGATCTTGGGTATGAATGATATATCACCTGCGACGTAAAGATCGCCTAGGGCTAATATTGAAGGTAAGGGCAGAAATCATCAAAATTGAGCACCCGACCCGCGGGGATGATACACGCGCTTGGGGGCCGCCCTATGCAGCTTACCGAGATGGATCTAGCCTACAAGGCCCAGGCGAATCTGCCTACTTCTTGGGTGTAAGTTTCACAGTTACAAATGCTGTAATACGCACCTGACACTGATTCGTGTATCAGGTTAATCGCAACAAGAAGTCACTGGGGCTGTCATTTCAGCATGCCGAAGGCGTCGAGGTCCTACACAAGCTTGCAGAAAAATGTGATATACTTGTTGAGAACTACCTTCCCGGTACTCTGAAGAAGTATGGAATGGACTTTGAGACGCTGCACAAGATCAACCCGGGTCTGATCTACGCCTCGATCACGGGATACGGCCAGACGGGTCCGTACTCGCAACGAGCTGGGTACGACGTCATGGTGGAAGCGGAGTTCGGGCTGATGCATATCACCGGTAACCGTGACGGACCACCGGTGAAGGTTGGCGTTGCTGTTACGGACTTAACGACAGGGTTGTACACGAGTAACAGCATCATGGCTGCTCTTCTTTCTCGGGCGAAGACAGGCCGTGGCCAGCATATTGACGTCGCCCTGAGTGACTGCCAGACTGCCACTCTTGCCAACATTGCAAGCAGCTGTCTCATCAGCGGAAAGAAAGACTCGGGTCGATGGGGCACGGCTCATCGTAAGCCTAAGCACTTACCATTCTTACGAGTCTTGCTAACAGCCTAATAGCATCTATAGTCCCCTACAAGTCATTCAAGACCAAAGACGGCGACATCTTATTTGGCGGGGGCAATGATAGATTATTCGGGATCCTATGTGACGGACTCGGCCGACCGGAATGGAAGACGAACCCCAAATACATCACCAACTCGCAGCGGGTTGCTAACCGCGACGAGCTCGAGGCTAAGATTGAAGAGATCAGCATCCAAAAGACGACGCAGGAGTGGCTAGATATTTTTGAAGGGAAGGGTATGCCCTACGCAGCAGTCAACGATGTCCAGGGCGCGCTGAATCACGAGCACAGCAAGGCTCGGGACATGGTGGCCGAGATTGAACATGAGCAGTGTGGGCCGATCAAGCTTGTCAACACGCCTGTTAAGTACAGCGAGAGCAAGCCTAGTATCCGGACGGCACCCCCGACTTTAGGTCAGCATACAGATGAAATTCTAACAAACTTCCTTGGGTTAGAATCCACAGAGGTAGCTGCTTTGAAAGAGAAAGGAGCTGTAAGATAGGTTAGAT
Organism: Hypoxylon sp. PDH2405; assembly: GCA_023628415.1. Lineage (NCBI taxonomy): Eukaryota > Fungi > Ascomycota > Sordariomycetes > Xylariales > Hypoxylaceae > Hypoxylon > Hypoxylon sp. PDH2405. The sequence goes on from JAMAKT010000027.1 coordinate 110,778, forward strand.
CCATAACCATCAGAAATAAATTCATTTTCTGGCATTGAGCAGGCATTGACAAGAGGCTTTTGGTAGAGGCTGATACAGATCTTCGAAGCTTCCAATTCTCACAGTTGGTGCTTGATATGTATCAAGGGAAGCAATTTACTAAAACCAGATAAGGAGTTAAAAGCCGTTAGGTGTAATCGAGGTGGTGGGCTGACCGAAATCATACCATCACGTGAATATCACGTGCAGTTTACCTCCACCCTACGAATTTCAACTCTTGTTCGTCAATTCGTCATTTCATCAACTTTGCATCTTTTTAATGAAGATTGAAACATTGAATCCAAGTTCGCTACCCAAGATTTTTGTCGGAATGCAGATGCTTGTGTATTGACAGTCCTTGGTGGTGGGTAACGGTCCCTAATTCAACGCCAGCGCCACTTACACTATCCGCAGCGCGAAGATAGACACAACGGTAACATAAATATCCTCCTATACTTGGCAGTGACGAGAAAGTAAAAGGATGGATTCGATTAAGGAGAAAGAGGATGAGGCACCTGCTGCTCCGCCGGAAGCTGCATCATCAGCACAGCCGGCTCAGTCCTCGGCCCCCAAAGCAGCGAGTCCAGCTCCTAGTACAGCTAGCTCGACCGGCCGTCCTCCTTACATACCACAATTCTCTGCAGCAACGCAGATGATACTCAAGCGGATAAATTCCAAGCCAGGAAGTCTATCATCGGCACTTTCATCAGCGTCCTCTGCGGTAGGCAAATCCGGCATCGAGAAATCCACCTTTGAGGATGCTAAGAGGCGTCTCGTTATGAACATGAATACCTCTCTCACGATGCCCATGCCTATGCCTAAGCAGCCTCCTTCAAAATCGTCCACTGCTACCACCTTACGTATGCCCATGAACGATGCTTTCCAGCTTAGGACGCCAGCACCGGCGAAACATTCTCAGGTAGTCAAGCAAGGAACTCAAGTACAGAAAGCACCAGCCCAAAAGCCCAAGGGGAAATCCCAACGTGGCACCAAGCGCAAGCGTGGTAAAGATAACGATGAAGACACGTCCTCAAGCTTAAGCGACTTATCCGACACCGAAGGCGACGCTGCTGCAACTGCTTCTGCCAGGGAGAACCAGGCCGTACCTACTATGACAAAGTCCGGTCGCCAGGTGCAGAAGCCCACGCAGTACAATCCGTCTCAGCAATCCGCGCGCGATGCTGCCTCAGCGCAGAAGCGCAAAGGTTACGGAAAGCGCACGCCTGAGCAGGCGCTGTGTAAAGTGTGCACGCGCGGCCTGAGTCTATCCGCCAACCAGATCGTGTTTTGCGACGGTTGTAATTGTTGCTGGCATCAGATGTGTCATGACCCGTACATCGATGATGATTTCGTCAGTAACGAGTCACGCTCTTGGTTTTGCAGCCGCTGTTTAGCCAAGCGCGAGAGACACCTCGCCCGTAAGAAGAGCCTTGAAGGGTTCAAGGGAGTTAGTTGGGCTGGGAAGAGTGCTGAGCAGGTAAGTCTAGTTCCATTCTATAATCTTAATGCTCATCATACGCTATATGTCGTGTCTACGGGAGGGGGATCCTGACAGTAGTCCCAGAAACGAGCATACCTGTCGGGTGTTCCTCACGCGCAGCTTGTCAACATTATCATGTATAGCACGGAACTACATCCCGAACTCCCCATCTTCCCAGCTCACGAGCCTAGACGTGGCGCTGCTCAAGGGGGGCGCCCGTCTTCGTACGAGAGCCCGCGCGTCAAGACGGATTCAAGCATCAATGTAGGCCCAACGCACTACTCTAGCAAAGTATCAACGCCGGACTCGCACTCTGTGAACGTGAAGACAAACACGAAGACAGGTGCTGTTGAGCAAAACCAAGCAGCGAGAGAGTCTTCGACAGACTCAGTACCGCCTGCTTGGCCTAAAGTCGGACAAGGCTGTTTGGCGGGCCTTGAGATGGATGAAGATGACCTGCGAGACGACAACGATTATGAGGCATTTAGTGTTACGACATACGACCCTAAGGGCAAGAAGATTATGGAGAACGGTATGGCAGTATGAATGAGCGCGTAATAAGATCTATTTTATGGTACTACCGCCATACCACCTTCAACGGCTAGAAATCCATATAGGAGAGGGGGAAACCGAGCAACCGAACTTGATATAGCATTACGCTCCTTGCTATGGAGGAAGTGTTACATACGGGCTAAGTGTAGGGGAGTACACGTCTGGCTCAAGTATATCTAGGGTTCGCTTTCAGGAGGACAGCCTTCCAGTTCGTGTAGAAGCATCCGCCCATTATGGCGTACTAAGGCAGGCTCCTTAAATCCAAAGGAGGAAGCGAGAGGTGATCACTAGCCTCGGAGACATATTAGGACAAGCTTCAGCTTGCGTGTGGAGGCTATTAATGCCTATTACAGCGGTTATGACAGCTCATCCTTAGCATTACGGGGTATATATGACTGGCTCACATAACGTTAATTCAACCCTAACTACCTAATCAAGATAATTCACGAGTAATTCAAAATATGTGAATTTTTTTTTTTAAAAAAAAAGCAGGGTTCCTAAGATGCGCAATGGTATCATGGAGAACTAGAGAAACGAATAGGATAGACGGGAAAGGGGTGAATGAAGTAGGAGGCATCAAAATATGAAGTAAAAAGTACTATTACGCTAAATACAACCGCATACAACATCAGCAGGTATACTGGAATCGCTGCATGCGCCATTTCTCAACTTACTTGCCTTTTTAAATTCGATCCTGTGGTCTCCAGGTCTAGGCTACTTGAAGGTCGGCTCCGGGATATTGAATACAAGACAATCTCTGAATGTTTATAATTGGGACGAGGCAGCAGACATGCCGATTGTGCATTGCATCCTTTCCTTATCCTGCCCCTTTTGCGTACTGTCCTTCATGTCTTGGTAGGAGTGCCCGAGATCATAAGACCATGAACCTAGCATTTCTAGATTAATTTGAGGATCGTGTGCCTTTAGTTTATTAGATAATACCTAAGCGCGATGGAAAGGTGCTCCAAAGGTACAGGAATCAGTATGGCGGGTTCTGGCCATGCCATTGGTTGCCTTGGTAGTCCTGGCCTTGTTGGTAGTTCTGTGGTTGATAGCTCTGTGGCTTGTAGCTCTGTTGTTGGCCGTATTGGTTCGACGGAGGATAACCCTGGTTAGGCGGCTGATACTGATCAGGCCGATACTCTTGATGAGGCTGGTGCTGATATTGATGATTGTCGGGCGGATGGCCTTGCTGCCCATCTTGCGGAGGAGGCGCGAACTGATTACCAGCTCCAGGCTGCGCGCTGGGTTTCGGTGGTCCCAGACTCACACCCTCATTTCCAATATCGTCCGGTACGGTGATCTTCACCTTGGGCAAGTACCTCTGTATCTTCTGCTCGACCGTAGTCTGCACGAAAACCCAGCTTTCGCGCTCGAATTTGCGATGTCCGCCATTCACAACACCCAAAATACTCTGGCGCAACATTTCCTGCACCTTCCGCACGAGACCGCGGATCTTGGTGACAAGCTTAGTCTTAATATCATCCCGAAAACCGCGATCTGCCTGAGATCCGGCATCGCGCTCGAGTTGCGAGTCAAAGGGATTACCACCAAGTATCTTCTCAAGAGGATCCTGTAACTGATCGGGGAGAAGCTCGAATAGCTGCGTCTCGATACCACCAAGCACCTTGCGGAACTCAAGGCGAACTTCCCTGTGGACTCTAGCCAGACCCGTACTCAGCTTTTCACTGATAATCTTGGAGAAGCCGCCGCCGCCGCTGCCACTGCCTTCTCCCTCGTCGCCATCACGGTCTCGGTCACCCAGGCCTCTCGAAGACCCGCCGTGATCCTTCTTGCTTCCGAACAGACCTCCGATCCCCTTCACTAAATCCTTGACGTGATCCTCGATCTCGCCCTTAGCACCCTCGCCGATATCGCGGGTGCTTGTGTTACCGCGTAGCCAACGCTTTATGTGATCCAGCGCAATGCGGGTAAACTGTTCGGCGATGGGCGCATGATGCTCACGCAGCTTCGCGGCGACCTTGTCCTTGATTTCGGGGCTGATGCTTCGCGCCGTGTCCTCTGGACTACGTGCGACGTCTTTGACGTGGCTGCTGAGCACCCCGAGAAGGCCATCAAGCTCTAACCTCTGGCCACCAGGTCCTGTGCTGCTGTTATTGTTATCCAGATGGTCCTGGACGGCATTGACGGCGGCGGAGAGGAAGCCACGGACTCGCTGGGAGCCGGAGTGGTCCTCTTCCAGGGACCGAGTGTCGCCAGAACCAGGGCGGCCTTCAGTAAGGTTAAAAATGTCGCGCAGGTCGTCGCTTGTCTCATCGGCAATTTTCCCGAAGCTGCTTGTGAGCCCCGCGATTTCGTTAGCGAAGGGTAGAGATATACCGCCGTATACACTCGGGATCGCGTCATCTAGGCCCCTTGAAGCTCCGTCATGACCCCCGTCACGATCGAAAAGGGAGCGGAAGGCATCGATGACTTGTGTCTCTAAAGCATCAATAGTCTTCTGTTGGAAAACGTCCAGTTCTGTAGCAATGCGGGGTTGAATCTGCGGGGCAAGTGAATCGACGTATTCGTCAACCTTTTTCATCAGCACCTCGGGAACCCCGTGGGAAGACATAGTCGTAGTTATGTACGGAAATAATTGATATCGTATGTCTTAAGTAGGTAGATTTCAATAGTTGGCAGCTGGCCTTGGGAATTTTATAAGTAGCAGCCTAACCTGTATTACGTACATAGTCACACCACAGTCAACTGGGTACTACGTGAATAAGGTATTGGACGTACATTTCTTGGAAATCTTGGAAACCGTTTGGCATTCATCTGATTGGGAGATCGTTATTAAGATCGATCTCACTGGTTTCTCAAGCACATCTCGGCTGTCGGCACACTAGCTAAAATGACAGCATATAGGAATTCCTATCTTAGAATTTATGGGTATGAAATTGGTAGAAGGGCGGCTTAATATGTAGGGGATGGAAAGGGGAAGGAGTCTAACATAGTCTGTAGAGAACATGTAAAGGAAATTGCTAGCAGTTCTCAATGCAGAGACATAAAATTGTGATGCCGATGGGAGGCAAAGAAAAAACAGTTAAGTCTGAAAGGCAAACAAGATGAAAATAGAGCAAAAATGAAAGACGACCACCACGGGACTCGAACCCGCAATCTTCACCATGTTCCTTTGACCGGAAAGTGACGCGATACCATTTCGCCAGGCAGCCCAACTCAATTGAGTAGTGGGAGGTGGGGTTGATGTTAACGCCGACGTTAGTAAACCTTATATTGTTACGGCGCTTGCGATAAGCCTCTAACCACTAATTTCGAAACACGCTATCTTATTTAGAACGACGGATGGGCTTTTTGATGTTAATCACGATGTCACTATCTAACTTCTACCTCATCACGTTAACTCCCAAGACGGACATTTAACAAAAGCGTATTCAACATATAAGAAAATTGATAGTCCAACACCCAGGTATACTATCAAGAATGGGATATACAATGCCTGTCATAATCACGTGTCCATCGTATATTCAGGGTTTCCTATTCTTTCTTGTTTACCGTATTTAAAAATCAGCATCTCCCCCTAGATTGGCATAGCAATGCACATTATCAGTTTGGGTTGATTTGGTTGTATTGTTCTAGTTGTTTGATACAGGGCTCCCCCTTTTGTTTGTGGCTCTTACATTGCATTATACATGCGTTGGAATATGGGGTTGATTCGCTTCTGGTAGTTTGACTATCTACCCAGCAATGTAGGTAGTCATGACTCTTCATGTGCCGTTTGCCACAAATGCGCGTGTTGCTGTAGGTATAAAGATGCAGAGCCTCTGAAGCGTCTCCTGTGAAAGGATCACTACCTACTAACTAGGGCATGTCCAGTACTCCTCCATACCAGTCTTGGTCAGGTTCCTCTAGCCTAACTACCTATGATCTATCAGCCGGACTCTGGCCGCTATGACTACTTCCGAAGATGGGTTATCGGATGCGCCACGATCGACCATAGCGTCGTTTCCCTTCAACAAATTCCCTGCAGAGATACGATTTCTCATCTGGGAGGAAGCTTTACGAGAGGAATCATCCGAACGTCTAGTGATCATTGATCATTCAACCCATAAAGTTATTCCCTTCAAGTCCCTTGTGTCACCAATGTTGTCTGTCAACAAGGAAAGTCGATCCTTCGCCTTACGATTCTTCGACATGAAGCTAGTTATCTGCGACCTGCCAAGTACCCATCACCCAATTTTAAGCAGCTTCATTGGCTTCTTTGACTTCAACGAGATCAACGAGTCCCCCAAAAGCAAGAAGCGTTTGTACCTTAGTTCCCGGTACGACGTCTTCATCGCAGGTCTCGATCTTCAGCCTAGGGCGTATGGATGGTGCCTGGTTCCAGCGATGTGTAATGGTTGTCAAGACGATATCCAGCACACGTTCTATTGCAGCGGTTTCGAACATAACTTCGGGAATTTTCCTAGCACGGGGAGACACTACGCATCGGAGGTGCACAAATATCGTTCTCGTATAGAAAGGGTCATTCCATTGTGTATTGACGGCTTTTGCCCTCCTTATAACACTGTTGATTGCTGTATCTGCCAGCCGAGACACTATTCAGAGAAATGTGTAAACTCCTTCTGGTCCAAAACTCTGTTCCCAGGTGTCAAGCAATACTTCTACTATCCGTGGGGACACAAAACAGAATCACGGGTGGGCGACTTGCTACAGCACCTCTTTCAACGGCGACCGGGACATCCATTACCGACTGAGTACCGAATGAAAGAGCTGGTATGGAGTGAGCGCATTGAGGGTGTTTGTGTTTCCGGGGAGGGGAAAGAGGAAATTATAAGGGCGAACATCTTGGTTGATCCCTCCCTTGATCATCGTCGGCCCTGTCGATGCATGTACAAAGATATAGGCGACGATGAGTTCCACGAGAGAGCGGGTTTAACGATCCACGAGCTCATGGAGAGGATGCATCGAGCAAGTCTCAGATCACCATGATGGCACGGTGTATTCTTCCCATACATCTAGATTCAGCCATGCGCATGCTCGCCTTTACGGATAGGCAAGGGTTGCGGAAGGAGTCATTACATACCGAAAATACATGTTATTCTTCTGTCCTTTCTCTTTTGTAGGTAATCAAGGTGTCTCAGGGTGAATCGAAGCATCATTATCGAGCTGCGAGATAAAGTGCCCCTGGCTTATTGTGTAGGTAGGTATCTGATCTTCTGATTATAGCACGACATAACAATACACAGGCATGTATCACCTATATGAAGTAATGAACGAAATGTAATGGCCTCGGGTGCCTTGGTGAGGAAATAGATTGTCTAGAATTGATTAGTAGGTTGTTCCTATTCAAAGTGCCATGATTTTGTCTGCCGTAAATATAAGCCCCTTTGAACCCTGTGTTAGCACATCAAGCTCAGGCATGTCTTAGAGGTATAGAACAGGCTGCTTCCTCTAGTGCCCTTACATCCTTACTTCCCAAGTGCATATCCAGAAGGTTGTGCTATCCAAGGCATATACAGAGGAGAGAAGTCAGGCAGATCCGCTTATGCCCTTACACTCTCAGCCACGTTGACCTATAAAAACCACACCTTGCAGCTCTCTCGTATACTTCAATACGTTCATCTCAGCATTTTCCTCAACTTTTAGCAGATCTCTACACATGCACTTCGGTCTTCGCCGCTACATGCAACTACAACCTTACCAAAGCAACCATGTCTGCAGCATCATCATTTACACTCTTCTCCAATCTGCCAACAGAGCTACGCTTGCAAATCTGGCATGAGGCCCTTAATGTGGACAAGGAGAGCCGGTCCTTCGTCTTCCAGTATCCTTCAGGTGGCTTAGTACTGTGGCCGGATGACATATCCCCGTTCCTAACGGTATCTCGAGAGAGTCGCGCCGTGGCCCTCAAAGTATACCCGACCAAGTTGGATGTCGGAGCATGGCACCCACTGGGGGTAGATGCGGTAGATCTTCCATGCAAGGGTTGTGCCTATGTGGACCTCGATCATGGGGCCCGAGCCAAATTTATCTACGACTTCTATTCTCAAATCTATCGCCGCATGTACCCATCTCCCATCGTACTAAGACGAGGAAGGCTTAGTTCCAATAATAATGAACAACCTATCTAGGGGGACCTTTAGCTATGCGTTGACGATGATTAGATTCATAGATTACCTATGAACCTCTTGTCCCCAAGTTTGGACTGGGTAGCAATGATATTGTACTTACGAAGTAAATAAGCCACTGTGAGCGATGATCCGTGCCAATACATAACATTACCACTACGCATTTAACAGCGAGATTCTTGGTTGCACACTTTTCCTTTCTTTTATTTTCAGTGTCTTGAAGCTCCTCTTCGAGAAACTCCCTTAAGCTACAACTGTGTAATTTCAGCCCAGATCCGCCGTCTACTACTTTTCTTTTTCCCCTCCGGTTCTCTCAAGCCCACAGAAGCCAGCCCCAGGCAGACTCCAAATCATAGGCAACGGGAACTATGTAAGCCTTACTCACACCCCACCGGGAATGAAATGCAATGCACGACTTGCCTCCAAGCGTTCTTCATGTAGGGCTATGTGAAAACTTGTAGGTCTGTAGCCTACCTAGTGTGACCTCTCTCTAAAACTCCATCATGCAAATGCGGTGACTTCTGGCCACTTCTCGTGGGCAGCCTCCTTGAAAGCATCCGCTTCGCTACTGCGCCAAGACTTCAAGAGTGCTAGAATCTCTATTGCTTGGTCGTGTTGGACACCTTTCAGGTTAAGTACTCCAGCGAGATCCTTCTCCGCCTTCTTCTTGTCTCCTCCTAGTAGTTTCTCTGCCTGAATAGCGGATATGACGTGCGACGGGCTGTCTTTATGCTTCTCTTTGAAGTCGTCATTGAATTTCTTCAAGTCCGTTGAGGCATCCACGGCAGTGAATTCGGACTTGAGAACCTCAGCAACCTTGGGAGGTAGGGATTCAAGCTTCGAGTTGAGAGCCTGGCGGAACCTGATGACCTGCTCATGGACCATGGGATGCTCCGGATCGATGGCCAAAGCCGCATTCAAACACCGAAGGGCAAGGAGATATTTTTCTAATTAATGTTAGCATATGAAACATAAACAGAAGACATACTTTTGCATTACCTCTCCTTATGAAGACCTCGAAGCCCGCAATTTGCCCATCGATATACTTTGGGCTGAATTGAAGAATGGGTGCGAGGAACTTCGTCGCTTCGGTCAGGGGTTCAGGTGTCTGAGCAAGTTTCAATCCATTGGGGTCATCGTCCTTCTTAGCAGGCTCAGCTGAAGCGCCCTTCGGCTTGTTGGGGTCTTGCTTGGCGGCCCTCTCTGCAGCTTCTCGCTCTGCTTTTTGCGCCTCTTTCTTGGCCTTCTTGGCAGCCTTCTTTCTTTCTGCAGCCTCATCCCCGTTGGTATCCGCAGAGCCATCCACGCCGTTGGGCGCCTTGCCGCTATCGTACAAGCTCACATAGATCGCGATAGCTCCGAGCGCGGCGCGCGTGTAGAAGGGATGCTCACGGATACGGTCTTCCCACCGGATCATGTCTACATAAGCGCGGATTTGCCCTTTTCGTAATGAAAAGCTGTGGAAGTCGAATTGATCCTCCTGCCATACCTCGAAGATGTTGTAGACGGCGTGGAATCGCTTCAGGGCTAATCCTATGTTGCCCGAGCGCACCCACGCTTCTCCATCTTCTGTCAGGTACCACACACTTTGCATGTCAAGCAAGTCGCTTAAAGGACCACCTGGTGCTTCATTCCTTGTGAAGAGGCCCATAGTCTTCAAAGCAGCTGCATTCTCGTTGTTTCGTAGCTGGTATTTCGCCGCCTTCGTGTTGATGTATCGGTCTTTTAGGTCGAGTTTGCGAGCTTGATCCATGGTTTCTGAAGCCTTTTGGCTATTGCCGTAGTGCTTCCATATTCTAGCCTTGGTCATATGGAATTCGACATTGTCAGGTAATAACTCGATTCCTTTATTCACATATTCCATGGCCTTTGCGAGATCACGACTTAAATGGTAATTGTAATGTTGCGCGAGATAGTACAATGCAGCCGGTTCTCCTTTTAATGCGTCACCATTTGTATTCTCACTAGATGCTCGTTTCGAGTCTAGATACTCGTGTGCCAAGGACCCAAGCGTGTCTCGCTTGAAAGGATCAGTGTAGAGGTGTTTGAGATTTGCGAAGGTCGAAGGAACCCCCTTATCTAACATCAAAGCTAAGTAGCTCTGGGCTGCCTCCCGGAAACTATCACCTAAAAAGAATATGAGAAATCGTTTGTCAAGGCGGAACATGAGCTCTACGTGACTTACCGACAAGGAAGTCTAGGGGTAGTCGTCTAGCAGCGTCGCAACGGGGGTTCTTTTCGGCATATTCATCATAAACGGCCTTTCGGGCTGCATAGTCATCGGCGGCAATATCTAAGGAGTTGATGAGTTTAGTATAATAGTCGGGATGTTCAGGATTACGGTCGAGGAGGGCACGGTAGGCGTTGGCTGCTTCTTCCTTCCTGTCCAGCTTCGACAGATATTCTGCGCGATACTCCAAGACAGCTAGGCGATCGAGATTGGTCTTAGCAATAGACTCTAGGTGATCTAGAGCTCGCTGGTAGTCTTGCATCTCGGCAATAATGGTGTTTTTGTACATAACAGCTTCCGAGTTCTCGTAGTCGGTCTTGGACGGGGGCACCTTCAAAGAATCCTCGTATGTGGTCAACACCTTTTCGGCTTGGGCAAGATTTCCGGCGAGGTGGTGCGCAACTGCGAGTGCTGTCCAATTCTGTCTTAGCTGAGGTCTGGCTTGGAGCATAGCAGTCCTGCTTTGTATGTAGCCCTGGTAGTCGCGCATCTGAATTTGGAGGAAGGCAAGATCTCTCTGGATTTGGTGAGATTCGGGCTCTAGCCTCAAAGCGAATTTGTAAGCCTTGATCGCCTCCTCGAAATTCTTCTGGTGCCTGTATAGCAAGCCGTAGACGTGCCAACATATGTGCGACTTCATATCAGCTTGTAAGGCCTCTTTTCCTAGCGCAAACGCCTCCTCCGTCTTCCCTTGTTGGTTGATAATCAAAGCCTTCATGGCCATCGTGTCGCCATGCTTGGGATTTTTCTTGAGGATTTGCTCCGCTGCCTTCAGCCCTCTCTTGTACTGTTTATCTTCATAGTTTCGAATGACTTGTCGAAAGAGAGAGTTCTCTTTCGAACTGAGAGGTTGAGGCATGATGGGCGTTTATGGGCGGCTCCCCTAACCGTCGAGGTATGGTTCTAAAAGATATCGGCGTTCTCGAAAGTGGTGTCTTGGAGTGTAGGATGTTGTTTGTATGTGGGACTTCACTGGGCACAGTGAGCTAATTCGGTCTTCGGCGAGAATACAGCTGGTGGAGTTTACGTAATAATTTGTGCTGACCTAGAATGGCAATGCTATTCTGAGGTTCAATTGTTTAATTGAAACTTCTTATGCCAGCCCGCACTCAACACCGGCGTGGAATACGTACCCAATCTGGGTTATGAGGCGGATGAAATGTTGAAGCTTTGAAGCTTTGCGATTGTTTAGCGGCGGCAACGAAGTGGGATGTCGTTTTGGCTGTGTTGGTTATGAAAATTTAAAGCTTGCGCTACGCCGATATTCACCCGAGCTGAACATGCAGTTAAGCGGGGTGTATTCCCAGAAACGCCCATCTTAATAGGCCCCTCACTTTTTCAGAACATATTATTCAAATACAGTATATATATAGACGACAGTAAGGGGTTGATTGTTTACAGTTTTATATTTATTACATTGGCAGTGGTGATGGTAGGGTTGGTAGAGTACATTTGCTGCCAACACACCTACTGAATGGACTCACATTCAGCAGTGTGGCGACATGTCTATATAACATTAAATATAAGGTAGAGAACAAGGTCCGTCTTAGGTCATGTATTGCGACGTTCTCTTCCTGTTCTCCAATGATTCAAGGCCTCTTCCGCGTTTTGAAAGTTGTCGCCACATCGCTCTAGAACCAGGCCCCAAGTTCTAGAACGAACAATGCTTTCAATGCTACGCTCCTGTCTTAACAAATTTGCCAATATCTCCGTCCGAGGTTCTCGAGGAAAATACCGCCCAGAGTATGGATCTAATCTCTCATCAACCACTCGCTCGCGGTTCTTCTCCGTTTCAGCTTCACGCTGAGCAAGCTCGGGGTCATCTGGATCTGGACTGGTGGCGACATAGGCGCAGTAGGTTAAAACATCGGACCTTGCCTGCCAAGATGGGAATAGGACCTTGTCCTTGAATTCCCGACACGCTCGAGGGTCGATAGATTTACTGGTGGCTCGCGGTACGCGGACGGAGGTCGAGGTGGGATCAAAACCCCTTTGAGCGGGCGTCACAAGGGCATTGAGGTTTTGCGTTATCGAGTCATCTATTGCAGCACGAGATATTCGAAGAAAATCTAGCTAAGGATAAGCGCTTGCGCTTAAAAAACAGATACTGATGGGGAGGGCACACCTCTAAGAGCTACAGTATTGAAACAAAACTGCGGCGTTAAATTGGGCTGAACGGAGGGTTCAGTCATGATTGCGCGAGCAGGTAGTCCCGTAGAGGTGCTCGACGCATCGGCGGCATCCGTCGTTGGAGCCGGTCTTCTCGACCAAAGAATTCCTGCCACGGTGGAGTGTTTATGCTTATATCACTTAGTCTATAGACTAAACCAATAAAGTCAGAAAATCATTTCCAAAATCTCTGACCTCTCAGGATGTAGTGACAAGGTGATGTTGTGATCCGAAAGGTTCGTTAAATCGGGGACCGCAAACTGCAAGTTGATGACGAAAGTTCAAGAGTGGCACCTGGACAGGCATTGGAGAAAGTGGGACTCCGAACAGACCGAGCGAGATAATTGGCGATATGCATTTACAGAGTAAACGATAAGGATAAGACTCGGCTTGATGCATCAGGCTGATTACGCGACACGCCTGCCTGGGGGAAGCTGCTACAGGTACCTTGCCTGCAGCATTAGCCTCACCTGGTACTTCCGTACTTGCTTGCTACCAAAGCTTTCCAAAGGTTGCGTTTAGAAGCTCCATTCATCACTTCCACACATCACCATCCAACGCCAAATCCATCCCAAACGTCATATTATTCACTAAACAAGTGCGCGGGATTAAGAGCGCCTACGTCAAACAATATCTTCTTCCTCTTTTTTAAATCGCGCCCGACATTTCTAGTATTTCATTAAGCATCCCCGACAGCGTCACATCCATCCGTCCAACCTATCCACCATGTCGAGTATCCAAGATATGGAGGGCGTTGAGCGCCGCGGGTCCGATGACGGCAAGGACAAGAAGGACGAGGGACGAGGCGATGATGGAGCGAAGGGCAACAACAACGTTAACCGCGATGGTGATGCCGAGATGAAGGATGCCGAACCCGAAGAGGAGGAGATTCTAGATGAAGAAACCTTGAGTCTCAGCACAGAAGATCTGAAGACCCGGAAACGCCTGCTAGAGAACGATGCCAGAATTATGAAGAGCGAATTCCAACGGTTATCACACGAGAAGGCGACTATGGGCGAGAGGATCAAGGAGAACAACGAGAAGATTGCCAATAACAGGTTCGTCTTTGCTAACCACAGATCTTGCCATTAATAACTCCAAGCTGACTAACCCTATCATAGACAATTACCCTACCTCGTCGGCAACGTCGTTGAGCTGCTCGACCTTGACCCTACCGCTGAATCTTCCGAAGAGGGCGCCAACATCGACCTTGATGCCACAAGAGTAGGGAAGTCGGCCGTTATCAAGACGTCTACTAGACAGACCATTTTCTTACCCTTGATTGGTCTCGTCGACCCGAATACGCTCAAGCCAGGTGATCTCATTGGAGTAAACAAGGATTCCTACCTGATTCTCGATACCCTACCCGCCGAATATGACAGTCGTGTCAAGGCCATGGAGGTTGATGAGAAACCTACCGAGAAGTACACCGATGTTGGTGGCTTGGACAAACAAATAGAAGAACTTGTTGAGGCGATCGTTTGGCCGATGAAGGAGGCGGAGCGATTCAAGAAGATTGGCATCAAGGCCCCTAAAGGTATGTTTTGCTGTTAAGTTGCCATGCTCTACGTGCTCTTTCTTACAATTGCTTCATTAGGTGCACTCATGTATGGACCTCCGGGAACGGGCAAGACTCTTTTAGCTCGAGCTTGTGCTGCCCAGACCGATGCCACCTTCCTCAAACTAGCCGGACCGCAACTAGTTCAGATGTTCATAGGAGATGGTGCCAAGTTGGTTCGAGACTGCTTCGCATTGGCCAAGGAGAAGGCCCCTGCCATTATCTTCATTGACGAACTTGATGCCGTTGGTACCAAGCGTTTCGACAGCGAAAAGAGTGGTGACAGAGAAGTCCAGCGAACAATGTTGGAGTTGCTGAATCAGTTGGACGGTTTCGCGTCGGACGACCGTATCAAGGTTCTTGCCGCCACGAATCGTGTTGATGTCCTCGACCCTGCTCTACTGCGATCAGGTCGTCTAGACCGAAAGATAGAGTTCCCTCTGCCGAACGAGGAGGCCAGAGCTCAGATTCTCAAGATTCACTCGCGTAAGATGAAGGTCGATTCCAGCGTCAACTGGGGTGAGCTGGCTCGAAGTACGGACGAATTCGGTGGTGCTATGCTGAAGGCAGTCTGTGTCGAAGCTGGTATGATCGCCCTGCGGATGGGCAAGAACAAGATCAGCCACGAGCACTACGTAGATGCGATCGCCGAGGTGCAAGCCAAGAAGAAGGAGGTAAGTTTAATAGTCACGCGTGCTCCATTAGGTCGTACCAAACTAACATATTTTGTAGACTGTCAATTTCTACGCATAATTTTCTTAGTTGGAGCGAATGGCATTGGTGGAATAGAAAATGCCTCGACTGGCGAGGAAACTTGTAATATAATTTGGCACGTCTCCTGAATTGAGAGGATTTGCCGTCTACTTCAGTCTCCTCGTTCGTGACCTGAAGTTGTACTTTGGCCGGGGAGTGTTGGACCCGATTCGTGGCCATAGTGACACATCCCCTGCATTTTTACACTCCAGTCCGCAGTTCTAACAGCATGCTTGCTTCGTGAGATAGCATCTCCAGTTATTGTCTCATGACATAGGTAGGCTTGGACTCGGGCTTTTTAGCTCCCGGTCAACATTGAAGGCATGCTCGATAAACATCTCTCACTATGTCTGCCTACCTTATAGACTCATCAAAATATAAATAGTAATGAGTCAACTTACCTAAAATGAAAATGGGTCATCCGTCGATTAACAACCGCGAGTTACTGATGGCCAAAGCCTAAAACCCTAAGCTTATAGAGAACGGCGAGTACATCGGGATCACATAACTGGGTGAAAGCCATATTAATAAGGTATAAGTAGCATTCTTCTGTCTGTGCGCCATAGAAGCTTGCGTGCAGAGCATGTTGTGATAGGTGTTGCAATACTTGTCAATGATGATAACATTGTAATATGAAGTTTCGCAACTTAGACCACGTTCTCTTCTACGCCTAGGGACTGCCACCTTATGATTCAAGATTCGCATAACCTGAATTACATCATACTCCATTTGTCTAAAAGTTCCAAACTCCGGGAACTGCCTAGGTGACTGACTGGCTGGTTGCGGCAAGTTAAGGGGTTTCGTTTTCCGTTCCTGGGAGGAAATGTTGTAATGGGTTCACTGGTTATGATCAAGTTGGTAGTACGATGAAGTCACACGAAATGTAGTGGTTCCGGATGTTTCCCAATTTGTGCAATTCACCGACATATAGGACAAACTTGGACCAACAAGATACAATATTCTCTACAACAATATCGCCTCTTATAACAAGCCAGTTGTTTATTATGGCCCACTGACGTGTGAGTTCGCAAGTCATTGGTTATATATCGTCGCATACACAGAAATTAGCAGACTAAAAAGCGCCGAATGTGAACACTCCTGAGTCTCATGTACCCTTGGAACAGATTCGGTTAGCTCTGCTTTAGAGAGAGATCTGGAACAGTTAGAAGATTACTTAGGATGATTTCCTGATCAAGATGAGAAAAGTGAGAGATTCTCGGATCTGAATGTAACCTAGAAAGCTACTAGAGCTCACCGGAGCGGAGGTAGATTCAGGGGAACTAGCCCTAGACAACGGTGTTAGTGGGGCACCTATAGCGATCTAAGTGCCCCGGATTGATGACGGAGTTGCCAAGACGGTTTACCGGCTACATTTCAACAGCTGCTAAAAAGTTGTCATTCTCATCATCCGTCAATACAACCTATCTTGTACGTCCAAGGCAGCGTGGTAAAAGATAGCAAACATTACTTGTCATAATACTTGCTATCCTGTTCAGTTACAGCTGTTCTTAAAGTCTTATAAGTTATTACTGCTTGCCGATGTAGCTGATGGCGCATTAATACGTAGGTTCCTCACTCGATATGGAAGTGCCGCTGGCGATCTTCTCTTGGAATTTTCCTTGTTTTTGGAGCTTATTATTCCTAGACCAGCCTTTCCATTTGACGTTGTTCCTTCTGCCCCTGAAATCTCATAATCATGTTCCAACTGTGAACTGGTTTAATTATGGTTCATGCGAATAGTTCAGAGCATCCCATTGATTCAAGCTACTGACGGCTATTATAGTAACTGCGGCTGTGATGGGGATCTCGATGAGTTTTGCCGTGTTATGATGGACGAGAAACCAACACTAGTTGGAGGAGTTATTCGAAGCTTATCTCGTCCCGTTTCTATTTTTCCAACACGAGGTTCTAACGTCGAAGATCTCAGAGCTTCTCGAATGGCAGCCAGCAGCTCTCGAGGCTCACATGCACCTTACATGGAGGTAGCACTCGCTTCCAGGGCTGTGGCGCACATTACAGCAGAACGCCACATAATACTACGTGATGCTGCAACATGGCAAGAGGTTCTCAAGCTTTGGCAGCTAGTGTGTCATCCCTTTTACTGTCCCTTGCAGCATTATAGTTGTATTCTTGTCCCTGCTTTGCGGAATCCAAGACCCGTCATATAGGAACCCTGTTCATACTTGGAACATTCAACGACATGCTATTCGTCTCCCTATCTCGATGAGGTTATCGATGGATACTTCGCCAGGCGACGGTGTGTCTTCGACCACCCTTTTACCTGTTTACACGTCGTTTTGGGCAGCACCCTGTTACTATTCTCGTCAGGGTAGGATTCTCCTGAAAGTTACAAGGGGTATAGGGCTGCGGTTTGTGTTACATACGACGAAGGGTTCCTGTTGGATGAAAGAAAGCTGTGGCAAATGAACCCCTCAGCAGTGAGCAAGTTAGGCTCATAACCAGGGAGTTGGACATCGGCCTTGACTTCCGCATAGAAGAACTGAGGCTCGTTCCCATTCGTCGCCCAGCTAGCCTTGGAGTCTTTGTTGATGTCACATCCAACAGTACTTCAACAACCCCATGCCACGATGATCATCAATACATCATCTCGTTTCGTAATGTAAGATTATATCAGCATATTTTAAGATCTGCGATGTTTGCCAAATCTCTTTATGCCAATGTCAACGGAAATCCTTGAACCTGGTAGCTCTGACATGTTCTGAGCTTTAACAGGGCCATCGCGAAACCACCAAGCAGAAATTCGCGGAGATGGACCCCAGCTCAGTTCGTCATCACACCTCTCTCAGCAGCCACTGACGAGGCCTCAGATGAATATGCAAGGAGAATTAAAAGAACAGACTTGAGATGCCCAAGGAAGTGTATAAAGTTGCGGATCTTTCCCTGCTCTCCGGGCCCGATTTCTACCTTCATCACTACCTGACAAAGACACAAAAACAAAGCCTTTTCGAAGACATATCTCTACTCTCGCTATCTAAATACCTTCGCTCATTTCTTTCGTTCAGGCTCAACATTATACCAAAAACCATCAAACTTAATCGGACAAAATGAAGTTCTTCACCACTGCCATTGCTACCATCTTCGCCGGCGTTGCTCTCGCCGCGCCTACTATTGAGGAGCGTCAAACCTACGTTCCTTGTTCGGGTCTCTACAGCACCGCCCAATGCTGCGCAACTGACGTCCTGGGTGTCGCCGACCTGGACTGTGCCAACCCCCCGACCACCCCCACCGACGCGGGCAACTTCACCGACATATGCTCGGCTATCGGTCAGCGCGCTCGGTGCTGCGTCCTTCCCGTCCTCGGGCAGGACCTTCTCTGCCAGACACCTTCTGGCGTTACCGCATAAAACAGCTTCAGCCTACTCGGGCTACTGCTCTCAAGTTTACCTAGACGGCGGACGGATCTTGGGATACACGAGTATTAGGGATTGGACTTTATAATATGTACATGACTTGGAGGTTTAGACTGGCTCGGGCTATTTGGTCTTTGAGAAACGTATAATGTATATTATATATGAGGTATATACACGATGGCTTAGGGTTAAACAAGCTTTGATATTCGTGGCTGATAATGTGTACCTTGTAAGTCACGCAACGACTTTGTAAAGTATTAGCAATGGCCCTTGTTCATAAATTGTTCGATTACATGTACAGTGATAATGACAATTTCGTCAGCTTGTGAAATTCAATACTTTTCAAGTTGTTGTTCTCGGAATTCTTCGACCCCTTTCCCCTATTTATGATATGCACAGGTTACATAATCCACTAGAGCACACCATAAGTCATAACAAGCTCTTCCAATACCCCTTTTAGCAACACACGAATGAAAGTATAATCGTTTAATTTTATTCTAAACCTCATAAACCATCATTCCTCTAACACGGCCCTGAGGTTCAGTAAACCTTTCTGCATCTATGTTTCTAAGATCTATCCTGGTGTCAGGTATACTCCCGTCTTCATCAAATTCTGAACCTGTGCACTTATCGTTGTAACACAGCGGGCAGAATTTAGCAGCACGCTCTTTCCGCGACGCTCGATGATCCGCCAGCCTTGGACGCTCCCATTCCGCGAGAGCCCAGACCCGTCGCAAGCCAAATACCCTGCTGTAATTCTCGGGGCAGCGCTTTCCGACCCCCCGAGCCGCTCGATGTGTCTGATTCCCTCACTCGAAGTCGCCAAGGTGAATAACCTGTGCCGTGGCTCCGGAATCAGTCTAAGCCGTTCGCGATGCCGGAGCTAGTCACGCCCGAACCCATACTACTCGGGTTGGTGACATTGGTAGTTGTCTTTCTGGATGCAGTCAGACTCGCGCCGGTCGAGGAGTCAGATCCTGAACCTAAAGTAGATTTCGAGTCTGATAGGGAAATGAAGCAGTGGTTAACAACGAGAAGTTAGAGCCGGCACTAGTTTCTGAGTTAGCAAGCGTGATAGGCTCAGTTATACCCATGTCTCTTCATAGGCGATAGTGTGGTTGAGTGATGACCGTGGCGTCATAAGCGCGAATCGTAGACGACGTGGCCTCAAAGGCGCCAATGATGAGAATCTCTTTGTGTATGACTTTGACGTAGGTGACGAAGAGCAGCATGATTGAAATCAACCCATTGGTAATACGTTCGACTCAGATTTGTACCATCATAGGCGCAACTTCTTGTGTCGCTTTTAATCTGGTTATGAGACGTTTCTCAATGACTATTTCTAATGACTTCTGCGAAATGCCATGTGGCCATCGCAAACACCTATTCGTGGTCGCGATGGGAATATGATAGGTATCACGGAGAAGCGGCAAACTTGCTTAAAGGCCCGGCGGTGCGCTCTTGGTCGTATCTTGATTAATCTGCTTAACAATAGGTTGCCAAAGGAAACGTAGCCGTGGGAATTTACATAGCTTGTGTACTCGAGTTTGGGAGATATACGCTGTTTGACGCCGTCGCGACTCAGCTACTAATCGGGCTCGATACCTCTGAGATTAATACGGAGACCGATTATAGTCCTCGAGAAATAGGACTAAGAGGCTATAAAAGTAATTAGAATATACTGAAAGGAGGCGCGTAGCCGTCGGTGGTTTTTGGGCTTGTATTGGACTCTGTATGGCCTAGCATGGAAGTCGTGGAGATAGAGTAGCACGATCCTAGGGCGCCCACTAGATGAATAAACACAATCCCGCAATTCTCCAATGGCTCGCTAGATACCCTCTTCGACGAGTCTAATTGCTCTCATGGCGAGGACTGGCCAAACTCGAACATGCGTCGGTTTCAAGGCGAGAAGTTTACCAATATATCAAATATATGATGATTTCTTAGAGGATAATATTGTGGCATGCGTTACCCCAAGGCGATAATCACTGCACACCAGATGTTTCAATCAACCTTGTGCGGTATTGGGCACTTAGTCGAAGCCCCGACTGCCCTGAGCTAAGTGCCTCCCATAAGTTGGAGTACAACTGAACTGCCGTGGGGGGCCGTAATTGACCTCTAGCGCCCACGAATGCTGTAACCAAGCCGTTCGTACTTTCACGAATTCGACCGAGTTCTCTTCGTAGCCATCAAGGCGTTATACCCTTGATCAAGCATTGAGATCCCATAACTCAAGTTCCAGGTTGTCAACGGTAACACGACCAGCCACCAGTGATCTCAGACGATAACCCCGCCCAAACATACTAGAACAGTTGAATTTCCTGCAAGTCTTGTATGCCACAACCCACTGGATGGCGTCAGCAGAACAACAGTCCTTATAAACTAACCTATGCGGCATCTATCAGATGATTTGGCGGTCTTCTCGCCTCTTCCATAGGTATCCAAGCCCAACGGTCCGGCCGAGAACTTCGGCCTAGCTACCATATACGTGCCCTATCATGATGTTGATGATGCCCACTACCGTACATTTAATATCTGTGACCTCCAAAGAGGGAGGTTGTCGTCGCCAAGATAATCTCGCTTCCCATTGGATAAATCATTTCAGCTCTAACCCCTGGATAATGCACAATAACTGCCCGAATAGGAATATTCGATTCCGATGCAGAGTCAACGTAGCATCAGGCAACGAGATACGGTAGCGAGACGGGACCCATGCCGCTGGGCTTTGTCATGTCTGCCTTGGTCTCTGCCAAGAAGATCGTGATACACCCCTGCGCTTGGTAAGCCACAGGACTGCGCCGTCGTCGTACAGGCGGCAAGAAGTCTATGCAGAATAAGGTTATCTCCATGCATTGGGGTAGAGACGATGAAGAACTAGTTTGACAACTGGTCGTGGCTACGGAGGAGATGTTGATATGAGGATCGGCTCCTGGACTTTAACTAGCTTAACTCCGTCACATGCATAGATCAGGCATAAGGGGATCGTGGCTAGTACAGAACCTGGTCGTTTAAATATCGATTCATGTGATTAATTCGAACGGGAATGGAGGACAAGAAAAAGAAGCATCGCGCGACTTTGTATTGTACATACTTCTTCCATTCCCCAGCGCAGTGCTCGGTTATGTAACGCCCATCCAGCCCAATGGTACAGATGGTGCAGGCGTTTCCTCATAGCGACCGCGGACGCCTCCACAGCGGATAGCCATGGCAGGAAACTAGCCCCGAATGTACCCACTAAAGAGTCCTATCCAGAAGCTTGTTCCGTGCCTAGACGCCGCGCGCTTATTTCAGAACCTAAATGTTTTCCATGGGAAGAAATACCGAGTCCGTCGCGCTCGCTTCGCTTTCCATTTGTACCTTAGTCGCGATAACGTCTTTCCGGATCCATATACTGGCAATATACGAAACCGGCAGAAGTAGTCCCATGTGCTCGGGGAAAAGGAGGCTGGTGAATGCCTTGTTAGAGATCTGTGTGAGGCGAGGCCCCGGTGTGAGATCCCGTCTTAGTAGCATCGCCCAAAATCTATCTAATTAGGCGTCGCAAATTCTGCGTTCGATCTCTTTCCCCCCCCTTCCTTTTCTAAAGTGATGGCTTCTTCTGTTGTATAACATCGATATTCTACAGTGTTCCTAACTGCACAAATTAAGAATAATCTCCTTTAGCTTAGAGGACCCCCGATGGTAGAGCCGTGAGACTCAGGTTATGAACAAAAATAGTAAATAATAAAATTTTGTACGCATGTCTATGTGGTATCTGAGTTGTCTCGGAGCAATAGCAATTACGGCAATACCCCCCGTCATATGAGGATCCCAGCTTGTCCAACCGGATGGTATCAACTGGTCTCTAACCTCCTATCCTAAAATCTGACATGCATATTCCAATGCGCAGATCGTATGCAACTCCTTAATGAAAATAAAGTCCTAGATGTCCAGAATAGTGAACGAACATTTAGGAGTGCAGATGATAATTTTGATGCCCAAATCTAATTCCAATCTTCCCTCAAACGCCCACCCTCGCTAGATTAATGTCATATTTGCCCCTGCTGACCGTGTACTTGTGGCTGACTCGTGCCTTGATCCGGTGAACTTGGCGGATGCGGTGATACGTGACCTTGCTGTGGAGATGTGTGATTGTAGACTTGAGTGCCGTCAAGCATATGCGGATCGTATATTGTTGATCCGGGCAGTTCTGTCGGTGTGTTGCCGACAGCAGGCAGTTCGGTGCTATAGGGCTGGCCGTACGGTGGCTGCATATACTGCTGAGGATATTGTTGGGGGTATGGCTGCGGGTATTGTTGCGAATACTGCTGGTACGCCGGATCGTACATCATTGCGTTGGGTGGCTGCACCGAAGCCGTCGTAGTCGACTCCGTCATCCCTGGAGAACTAGGGTTTTTGACAGGAGCATAGTAGCCTTGTTCCGGCGAATTATGAGCGGTCTGAGCCGCATACGCCGTGTTAGACGCTGCCTCGTCAGAAGGGTCTGCTTTGCGACGACGGAGAAAAAAGAAAGCAATAGCACCAATGATTGCTAAACCTGCTATGCCAACTCCTACTCCAATTCCAGCTCGGGCTCCTATCGAGAGACCGGAGGATGGGGTGGACGTAGATTGGGAGAGTGTCTCGCTGGGAGCGTTCGGAGCGCTCACGGTTGCTGAGCTGTCCACCTGATCCGGCGTGAGAGCTGTCCAAGATCCGGACCACGATTCTTTCCAGTCGTTTGAGCTAGCCCTGATCGTCGAATCCCCATTTGCAAGCTCAACCACGGACGGAGACGGGATATTAGGGCCTGGCGCCTGTGCGAGCCACCATGACTTTGTGCCCCAATTTGCACCAACAAATGCATCCTGCAAAAACGCACGGCCAAGTGTATACTGTCTGAAAGGCCCGGTATAACAGGGAAAATACTGCGTTGGGTTGTCGACCAATGGTGCTGTCAGCGTGAGATTCAAGTGTCGAAACGGAACCGAGATAGAAACATTTTGAGTGTTCGAGCCGCCGGCAAATATAAATTCCAAGGCGGAGGCCGAGTTGACAATTTGGGTGTATTTCGGGTCATTAGTATCCCAATAATATAGGCCAAGTCCATCGTTGTACGTCACAGGTAGATGATTCGCGAGGGCGTCGCAAGTCGACTTGGGAAGCGATAGGTAAGGAGAGCAACCATCGACAGAGACTTGAAGGCCTCCGGAAGCGATGGATGAGTTGCCTGACGCCAGAAGACCACCCAGAGACTCAAATTCCCACGGCGAAGAACCATCAACCACTCTGATGCCGATATCCTTCAAGGTGATCTCTTTTGTATAGTCGTCTTGATAGTTGAGGATGTCACCTACTATCCGATTCTGATCGTAGCCTCCAAAGTAGAGAGATCCTGGCATCCGAGGGTTCGCCGAGCCGATATGCATGCCGAAAGAGTTGGATGCTGTTGTATTGTGCGCCCAAAGATACCCAGGAATGAGACTCGCGTTGATCAATGGACCGAAACTATTCGAAAAAGACTGGTTGACTGTGCTCGGTGCTCCTACGCCTAAACACCCCACACTCAGAGGATACCATTCGCCATTCGGATATGCCATATACGATCCGTTCAGCAAGGCTAATGAAACAGATTCTATCGTTTCGCCACCAAAGCTCACTGTGTCGACCCACGAAGTCGTCTTTTCGCCTTTTACATCCAGGCCCAACATATAATCTGGACCCGACTGATACTGAATTTGACCTGTGGACCCGGTATTGTCTACCTGAGATTCAGCCTCGTTGTAGAGTCCGGCTTGGTTAGCATAGCAGAGTGATCTGTTTTGATTACAATAGTCGCTGGTGAGGAGATAGGTTTGGAATTCCCGCCCCGGATACATCGCAATCTTCTGTTTTTCGCTCAACGTTACTTCAATTGCTGGCCACGGACCATCTGGTCCAAATGTATCGCCTGACCATGTCGCCGCCACGGGCGCCGTAGCCGCCATGACGGGTCTGAGTATCGCCAGATAACAGAGAAGGGAAGCAGGTAAAGAGAGAGAAGCGAAAGCCATGATTGCAAGCACACTGAGGTGCAGTGCGAGCAGCGCACAGGTTTGCGGCTTGGAGCAAGACAGCACTTGGTGTCGGCGATCAAGAGTAAGAAGGAAAAGACTTGATCGACGCCAGAGAAAGAATGTGAGCAGAGAAGAGATAGAACCACCATGTCCGTCGATGACCGGCCGTACTAGGGATGAAATCCGCCTCGCGCGATACAAGTACAGTACATTACCTTCATTGTATCATGTATAGTCGGTAAGTGTAGGATCATTGAGCGCTTATGGAAAGCCGCCCGCCAAGCTCATCCAGACCAAAGCGAGTAGGAGATGAGGCTGTGGATCGTGAGACCCATCAAGACCGTGTCCCACTATATTTACCATACTATGACTTTGGAAGGATTCAAATGCTGGAAAACCTTACCCAGATTTGGTGAAGACCTCCATCAGCTCTCTGTCGATCAAGTTCTAGGTTGCTCGACCTTCTCGACGCAGGCAAGCAGGCTGCGCCCCTTCCGAGCCATGAGCAGTCCCCAAATTTCAGGATCGCGTCAGGAGATCCCCTTGGGGTTCTTTCATCTTAAGAACTTAAGACTCGAGGCTGAAGTCGGAGGAGAGATGAGTCTAATGCCGTGAGGCCATTGGCCATTGTCATCTGTATCATGTTTAGCTCTGTCTGGTCCCATGTACTTACTTAGATAAGTGAATCTCTTATATTCAGTAGACAACAAACAGCTCGCTAGGAACCAAAGGGTTCAAATGGCTCGAGGTCCTCCATTGACACTTGTTTTATTAGGCAGCTTCTAGTGCAGTAGAGCGCATGGACCTCAGGGACTTTGGTCATTCCCGGGGGTTAAAAATATCCACCGCCTCCACCATACAGCCCAATAGGGCTTGGTAAGGGTAGCATCTCTCATGGTTAATGGAGTCTAGGTACAAGATTGACACCTAGGTAGGGTAGAATTCGCTGCATACATTAGGTACTGTACGGTATGAAATGATCGCTGTGACCGGGTCACAATCCCGTTATTGTAGTGCATCCTGGACGGCCAAATAGTTGAGACGTTCGCTGGGGAGTGGATCGATTTGCTTGATTGTGAGTGGGTACCACTAGACTATCTGACAGAAGCTTAAAAGATAGTTCTGATGAGACCTCTCCAGTTTCAAAGAGAGTATCGCCGTTGCCGAATTATACATATTGGGGTCGCCGGCCGCGTATTGTTGCTCGGACTGAATTACTGGTCCCATAGGAGAATCCTCTCGGCAGATGAAACCTGATGCATAGAAAATTCATTGTAATCGTTGTTGTAAGAAAAAGGGCTGTATCAAATTGATTACCCAATCATCCCGCACGGGCGGGCCATAAGATTGGTAGGGTAGGCGATGAGACTGTGGCGCAATCGTAAAAAAAGCAAATAATTCATATGTACTCCTTTATAGCCCCCGGATGGCGGAAGACTTGTACTACACGAAAACCTGCTAGTTCTAATGCATCGCTCAATAAGTAAAGTCTGAGAAATGAAGGATGTTAGTTGAATTGTTCAACATTCTTTGAAGAAACGAAGTCGTGTCCAACATAGATACAGTTAAAAAAAGATTCCCGAATTTTGACTGTTAATAAGGTTCTTAGAAAGAAGTACCGGTCGATCACTTTCCTTAGTGGTGTACGTAATTTGTATGGAGCCGGAGTTAACTAATGCCCCACCTAACAGACAATTGGCTACTACATGAATGGTTCCGTAGGACTTGCTACCTAAGGTAAGGGCACTCAGCGTAGTACACATTCATGCCTCCATGTAAACCACGTGTAGGTATTACGCACTTCGCTACTGCTCAATACCGGTAGGCGATTCAGCCTATTCGGAAACATCAACCATATGCGCAACCTTTCCTCCCTTCATCTACACCACGGTACGGTACTGGTGTAAGTGAAGCAGATCCATACGTTTCAACATCAACTTAGCGAACATTCCCTCACTTTGTACCATTCCTTCCTAAATATCTTCTTTTCCTGATGCATGCTGTTTTACCATTTAGCTGGTATTGATTCCTTGTTTCGGCGAATCCTTAGCGGTTCAACTTCCTTCGTCGATCGCCAGTGTTCCAACAATCAATCAATATGGCACCGCTTTGGGGATCATCGTGGTCGTCTACTTGGGGTTCTCTATCTGGATATAGTCCTGTTCAGAATGGCGATCAGAACGCAGCGACGAGTTCTGCAACCGACTCCTCCCACCTCAAGCCGAGCGTCGGCCAGATCCTCATGTCGAAACGAGTGCGCTATACCGCGATTACCCTCGCTGCCTTCGGCCTGTTCTTCCTCGCTTTCCGAAACTACGATCGCCTACCTTCTATTGAAAGTATACGAGGGGGGAGTGCTTCTGCGGTAGCCGGTTCCAAGGATTGCCCTCCCGCGGTCGTACCGTCGGTCGAAGGGGCACAGGTGGACTGGTCGCGATATGCGTACACCCAATATGTCACTAACGCTGCATACCTGTGCAACTCCGTCATGATATTTGAGACTTTATTCCGCCTGGGTAGCAAGGCCGATCGCGTCATGATGTATCCCGAGACCATGATGGACCCTGCCGAGACGAACCCAACATCGGAAGAGGCTAAGTTACTTGCCAAGGCCCGGGACGAGTATAAGGTCAAGTTGGTACCCGTGTCTGTTCAAAAACGGGCCGGTGGTGATGGTAAGTTCTCGCAACTAGCACCCACAATCTTGCCAACATCTAACACTTGTTTCAAGCTACATGGGCCGAATCGTTCACTAAGCTCCTCGCCTTCAACCAAACTCAATACGACCGCGTCTTGAACGTCGATTCAGACGCCACTATTCTTCAGATCATGGACGAGTTGTTCCTCATACCGCCGTGCCCCGTTGCCATGCCCCGTGCCTACTGGCTATTCCCAGAGAACAAGATCTTGTCGTCCCAGTTGATGCTTGTTCAACCGAGCGAGGTCGAGTTCGACAGGATTATGAAGAAGATGGAGTCTGCTGGCCGCAACGACTATGATATGGAGATTGTGAACCAGCTATATGCGGATAGCGCCATGATTCTTCCACACCGTCCCTATGACTTATTAACGGGCGAGTTCCGTGCCGACAACCACCAGAATTATCTAGGAACTGATCGGGAAGAGTGGGATCCCGTTGCCATCTATAACGAGGCCAAGTTCCTACACTTCTCGGACTGGCCCGTACCGAAGCCGTGGATCCGAATGTCTGACTCGATGCGACAAGACAAGCAACCTAAATGTGAAATGAAGAATGGCCAGGAGGACTGTTCGGCCAGGGAGTTATGGAATGGGTTTTACGATGATTTCGCACAGCGGCGTTCGGTAAGTGCTGCTTCTCGAAACTATCCTTACAAACCCGCTAGATGCTAACATGTACGTCAGACTGTTTGCAGCACCAGAAAGAAAGGAAGGCGGTAAATCGGTTCAATTGCGAAGGTTTATTCGGTCTGTTTTTGGTTGGTGAAAAATTCTTGAATTGTATTTTACGTGACATGATATGTTATAGATACCAGCATCGACTGAGGGGCTTGTCTTTGCTTCACTCACTAGAAGAGTGTTAATATGGATGTCGCAGATTCTGCTGGACGTTCCTTTTCGGGCGTTATGGGCTAGACCACCTAATACAGGTCATTACGTCTGTTGTCTCTTGATATCCTTCATTGTACGTGATGTAGACGCCTTGAAGTATTTTCAGGGATTTCGTCCCAAACGAGCAACGTTGATCTATTTACTCAACTCTGTAGTTTGCTACTTATGTGGGTGCCAAAACGCAATAGAATGTAAGTAATGACCCTCTTACCACCGAGCCGCAGCTATAGGATGGAGAAGGGAACAGCTTAAAAGTCCTCTCTCTCCAGTGCCTTGAGCCATATTCATCAGTTCCACTTGCAAGCAGTTATGCATCGATTACCAACCCCAAGAAACCCTAGAAGCACCGCTTGTCTGGGTGTCCGTTGTGTTCCCATTGCTGTTGCTAGGTCCGTCTTTATGTCCTCTCCATTTCCTACGCTCCAACTCGCGTTTACGGGCCTCTTCTTGGCGCCTCTTTTCCTCCTTGGCCTTGGCGTTTTCGGGCATATTGACTGATAACTTGGAGTTTTTGTGAACAGGTAGGGTAGGGTACTTAGGTAGTTATTGAAAGAGCTGAGTTTGTTCGGTCCAGACCGACCAATCGGCTCAAACAAACCTTGGATGAAGTAATGTACACTTCATTCTCCTAGTCCCTGTGGTGATGGTTGGTAGAGAGCAAGCAAATAATAGGGGGAAGAAAGTAGAGAGATTGTTATTTAGATTCCTAGATCTCTTTGGACCGACGTACGCCACAAACATCTTAATGAGAAGGCGAAATGAATTATTTTATTGACAAGTTTGCAATTTTTGGAATGGTTGACTAGGTCGAGGCAATATGATCTCACGCCGGCGCCAATGGGACACCTACGTCGTGCCATTTGGCTTAATCAGAGACCATTTCTTCCTACCTCCTTATGAATACCAGGGTTCAACTTCAACTTGGCAACTAAAATATTTAGGATACTTGTTTACCCACCTTGCTGATATCTTCTGGTAATTCCTCATGAATTAGTCGATGTTGCGAGTATTACTAACTTATTACCAAGAGTTCCGCAGGAGACTTATAGGAGGAAATAAGGCAAATATGAGGCGACAATACTATAACTGCGTTTGTACTGGGTGTCCAGAGGGGTTGCTTTCTTTTCTCTGCAAAGCATTGGGAGTTAGTAGGGACCCACCAACAGTAATACCAGATTTCACGTTATTGTCCTTTTCTGGGGCTTTTAATTGAGAAACCGCTTAGGTACCTGACTATTAAGCCGACTATAAGGCTTAGTTAGAGTAATTGATAAGATGACCAAGAGTAAGCTCAATAGTGTGGAAGATCAATATTTAGATGTAGCCCGGCCCTCGGCGCCGTTCCAGTGTTGCGGTAACTGGCCGGGGAAACAGGGCCGAATACAGCACGAGTTTAATTGATTATGTACGCTCTTCTAACTCACATTTGCTACTTTTTTGAAGGACGTTTACTGTATCTAGTCATTATTTCACTTAGGATAGCCACATATCAGGCCATCCTATGTTCAGACGCTTCAAGCATCACATGTGCGGCTCATGGTGAAGTCCTTGGCGATCTTAGCATGTTGAAGATCGATGACACCGACATCCAGAAACACGCATTCGACAACTGCACTTCAACTGTTGCACTTTTACTTTCATAATATAATACGCCAATGTTTCACAAGCGGCAGAGGAAGGAAGAGGATTAAGTTCAGAATCGGTATTAGAGCTAAAGATTATTGGAAGTTACAACTTGCAAGTGGTGTTAGGATTATGTAATTGAAATCGGACAAAACGCAAGAAAGTACGAAGTCGGAACCACGATGCGTCTTTTTTCTTCTTTTCATCCTCTTTCTTTCCATCCGCTTTCCTCTTCCAATCTCTCTATTCTGCTCATGGTAGCTGAAGGCTGCTTGAGGGATAAAATGTCTCTCCAAACCATGCCGACACAATCAATTAGGACCAATCGAATCCTAGACAATCGAAGGGCCCCCAAGTCTCGGAATTCGGCGGTCAGAGCCGAATTCCAAGTCTGTGGTGTCGGTAGACTTACTGCGGCTTTGAAGTTAATTGCATGCGGTAATAGATAATCTTGGGAGGTGGTCGACGAAAATCCCATCAGGAAGAAATCTGGAGACGCCGTGATTCGCTCACTCCGATATAACACGTCGCTTTATATTTAAAGGCTAGCCAAGAGTTGGGCGAACCAGGATGCCGGATTCAGGGTCCCCCACGTCTAGCCTGCTAGCCTGCCGTAGGCTGATGACCGCCTGAATGGCTACACAATTTAGGATCGACGCCGCGAATTTGGGGGAGAAAGAAAAAAGAATATAATAGAAAGGGGAAGGTGAGCACATGTGGGTGCCAAGGCATCGAATCGAAATTAATTTAATCTATTTCGACTTTATTCAACACACCAACCCGCGGTAATTGTCTTGATCTTTTCAACGATACCCCGGTTCTAAGGAGGTGTTTGTTATATGCACGTGGCTGTAAGGCCTAGTCCGGTTTAGTGTAAGCCGTGTAGCTTACTCTGCCATCTACCGGTAGACCGAATTGCAGATCACTCTCCAACATTTACACCGCACTTATCTGATCGATGTTGAAGCCCGCGCCGGTTCGTCTCGACATTCGGTGATGGCCATCGATGTCGAGGAGCTCGTCATCCAACCCTTCCGGGAGGTGGTAGAGCGGGCCAAGGAAGCCGTTGCCAATGCCGAGGCGGCGGGAGGCTGTGGCGGAGACGAGGACGATGCTGATTTGTCTAACAAACGGGATGTGACGGACATGCTGAAAGCGGCGCGCTCGCTTTCGAGAGAAGGGGAGCGAGCTCTGCAGAGACTACTGCCACTATGGAAGGAACGCGTCGACAAATATGGTGACGCGTTTACGGAGACCATGAGACAGAATGGTAATACCCACTGCTACGGCCGAACTATTGCACGAGTTATTGGTCGGAGATAAGTTACATGTATGGAAACGGCTGACACGGAACTCGCAGATAGGATCCTCGATAGCCAGAGGCGGCTGGAAGATCTCCTTTATGATTTGGATGATTTCGTCCAGGTCGATTCCTTCAGTGCTGCCAGATTTGCAGAGGTCCAAGCGGCATCCAAGTCATTCGCTCTAACCCTCATGGAAACTATCAGAAGGCTGCAAATCGAAGAGAGCACGGCATCGACGTCACCCGTTCCTTCGTGGATACAGCCAATGTCAATTCAAGGCCAGAGTACTAAAGGACGTAGCAACACCGGGTCTAACACACCCAGTAGGTACAGCGAGCATGGCGGCATCAGTGGTGCTAATACACCTGCGAGAAGGCCCTCCAGTCCCGACATTTTGGGGGCAGAGCGCGATTGTATTAGTCTTGTGTCTGGACCGTCCGGTGCCGTACCCCCGAATTCGCGCATAACGGCGTGGGTCAGCGAACAGACGACGGCTGCTAAAGAATGGCCTCGCAACAATTCAATCCCCGAGGACGAGTATTATGTTGGACAGCCTATGATATTCAACAATCTTGATAGCCTCGCCTTGCATGGTCAAGAGGTGCCGTTGCAACCCAATCCTTACAGCCCAGGAACCTCACATAGTAGGATATCATGGTATACTAGCACTGGTAGTTACGCATCAGGCCCTAGGTCATCCATCTATATTCCTACGAGCGACCAGAGAACAACATCGCTTGCGAAACCCACTGTTTCTGGCCCGCTTGAACCTTACGAATCTGGTGAAGCCGAGCTACCACCATTGCCAAATGTGCCGCCTGTGTATGAAGATGGGTTAATACCGGCTGATGAACTGTTCGCGCCACAGGAGAATTCAACTTCTGGCTATCAGATCGGATTGGATAGTAGTCTTTACATTCAAAAGGGCTTGTGTTCGGGCGCGCAGACCTATCGAGTCAAGGGGCGCAAGAGTGCTACTAGAGCTGTGTTGGAATATGTAAGCACCCCGCGGCCCAAATCTCCCATCTCCTTGCGTATTTGGTATATCAAAGATAGAGAAGTTGGCTCTAGCGTGGGATATATACTGACTCTCACGAATAGGGGACGAGGCGGAGTCTTGCCCGCTGTACCGAGTGCGAATTCTCACAAAGTCTATTGGAGGTAGAACTGGATGATGCCCAAGACTGTAAGCAAACCCCCTAAAAGAACCTAGCGTGCCTCTCTACTAATTGATACACTTCGTAGCAAGTGGAAACTTTTGCAAAGCCGGCGTTTTATACCGTCTTCGTTTTCTCTATAAATCGCACTTGATCTCAAATTCAGCGTTCACAATGCAATTCGGTTGCCTATTTTGCGCGCAAAAGGGGCATACCGTCTATGCCGATGACGCGACCGTCTTTACAACTCAAGAACAACTGTTCAAGCATTTATCGCGGCATCCGCAACCCCTACCGGAGATTCCCGGGGTTGTTGTCCTGTACGGTGAAGTACCTAAGGATGACCCCAATGCCGAGAATTACGATCTTCACTTTCCCAATCCACCGATCGCGAGTATCCTTCCAGACGCAGCATCTCTAGCGAAACTTCCATCCGCCATCGCTGTAAAGAGCCATATTAAGCGGTATGGACGCGACGTGGCAGATCCCGATGGCAGTTCAGAACAGGTTCTCAAGTTTTTAGAAGGTGCCCGTATTGTAGGCGTTGAATTTCCAGAGAAATGGAAAGGCAAATGGTGTACCGGTTGGCATGACGGCCAATGGGGCTCCTTTCCTGCGAAGTATATTACCCTGGAACCACCTGCACACCCTCCTGGTTCAGGCGCAGGTACTGAAGGCATGTTTGTCACAACACGATGGAAATGGGAAGTAAAGGATACGTCGAGTGGGTGGTTATCGTTCGGTAACGATGAAACATTATCAAATGTTACCTGTAGGTCCTCAATTCGCCTTACCTTTTTGTGCCCATTTTGGCTCTAGCAACTAATGGCTTTCCTTTCTCACAGGGCTCAATCAAGATGATTGGTGTTGGTATGGAATGAAGAAGAACGGCAAAGCAGGGCTCTTCCCACGATCCCATGTCAAGATGGAGTCTCTGCGAGAAAGTGCCGTTTGGAACAGCGAGAGAGTAGACGAGGATACAAAATCGAAGAAGCCAGGAAGCTTCAGTTTGCCTAGTATTAAGATGCGGAGAATGACTATTGGAAGCTCAGCGTCTTGATATGAAAGCAGGTAGTGGCGATCTACAATCAAGGGGTGAAACATCAAGTTACAATAATAGTAGATCATCTAAAGGCTTATAGGGTTGGGGAAAGATGAAAAATATTTGGATGATACCTATAGAATTATAACTTGGCCAATATAGCTACCATATCTCTCAATATTATGGTGAGAGCTTCAAAACCGTCATCGCTTAAGATCCCAGCAGCTGCCCAGGCATGAATAATTATGGGGCCATGTCCCCGCATCCCCACAGCTTCTAGCCCATACTTTCTCCACCTTTGGCCTGAAATAAAAGAAAATAAGCTTATAGCTTTATGTACCCGCCGGTACGTAGCGACACTAAAGGGGCCAAGATTTAGTATCATGACATCAGAAGAGTCCTCTGTTCCTTGCTCTTGAGCTTTAATTGAAATCTGAAAGGTCAAGCTTCGAATCCAGCCATGTAACCTACAATCGAGATTCTAGCCGCATTGAAGGTGTTAGGTTGTAGGGAAACCCACAGGGTCTCTCTTGTTTGAAGCTAGTTCATCTCGTCACTTGAATCGTCTCACAGGTATTGATGGGTACATACACGTAGATGCTTATGTGCCACACAAATCACTATAGGTCTACGTCATATTGACCCAACGCCATGACCACATTACCTGGAAGCTTACCACGGGGAGCATTATTAGGGTTTGTAGCTTCAATTGATCTCCATTAAACAAGGTAGTAGGTATCTTCCCACCCAATTTGCAGTTCGAGGTACATAAGATGTGTAGTAGTAGAGCTGTTTAATGCATATACATAACTGAGATGACCTACCAGAGGCAAAGCCTTATGACGGTAAACAAAAGAGAAACAGTGACGTGATACATTCTTGCACAATTCATCATCGTTCATCGTCATACATTCTTCTACTCCACTAACCCTACACACCCGTGGACCCTACACAAAACAAAACTGTCGCCGTTCTACTACCTCCATCTATTCCCCACGATAATTACAACCAGACGAGGCACTAGACTTCTCTGTGGTCCTAGTTAACAATTCCAAGAGTTGAATCATCGACGTACACACGAATTGACCCGGGAATACAATCCGTCATGAGGTTGCTGTCAACCGTCCTTTCCCTTGCCCTAGCGGCAAATGCCGTCGTTGGTAGCAGCTGGTTTAGCAAAGCAGGTCAGTTATCTTCAACTTCATTAAGTTTGACATTGTACCACTTGCTAACATGATACACGAGTAGCTTACAACAAGTGGCATGAGACCGAGCTAGAGAGATGGCTCTCCGACCACGACATTCCCTATCCTACTCCCGCCGACCGTAAGGATCTCGAGATTCTGATCCAGAAGCACTGGGATTCTTATGCCGTTGCACCCTACAAGAACTGGGATACCAATAAGCTCACGGATTATCTAAAGTCGAAGGGAGTAGAGACCAAGGATTCTGCCAAGTCGAACAAGGATGCGCTTGTCATTCAGGTCGCCAACATCTGGTACGAGACGGAGGACAAGGCTCAGAACGCCTGGACTAATGTTCAGGACTGGATTTTTGACACTTGGTCCGACAGTGCTCTTAAGGCATTTGCTGACAAGCACGGTATCCCAGGTAACTTTTATCTCACTGGGACCCTTCGATATATCGTGCTAATATGATATATAGTCCCCCAGCCTCGAACTCGTGACACTCTCCTCCAGAAGATTCGTGCCAACTACGAGACCATCGCAAAGAAGGCCGGAGAGACTGCCGCCTATCCAGGTGATTGGCTTTATGATACCTGGTCCGAGTCTGACCTGAAGGAGTGGCTGGACACTCATGGCTTCCCTGCTCCTCAAGTCACTGACGTAAGGAATCCAATTGACGAGTCACTAGAATTCTTGACTGACATCTCTCATGACTTATAGCGTAACAAATTGATCGCCATGGTTCGCCGCAACTCGCGTCTTGCCGACCTCAAAATGAAGGAACAGATGGCCTCCGCTAGTGCTAGTGCTGCTGCCGCCTATGCGACGCTCACTGACAAGATCATTGATGCCTGGAGCGAGTCCCAACTGAAGGAATTCTGCGACAAGAACGGCATCAATGGTAAGTAACTTCGACTTATCCCATTCCTCCAACTAACAAAGTTACTAGTTCCCCAAGGAAGCAAGTTGAACGAACTGCGTGCGATTGTACGCAAGCACCGCGCCGACATCCTCGGCGACACCGTATCCGCCTCAGCATCCAGCGCTTTCGGCGCCGCCACCAGCAAAGCCGGCAACGAGTATGCCAAGGCTTCTAACGACGCGAGTCTCGCCGCCCAGGACGCCTTCAACAATGCAGTCAACACCTGGTCCGAGAGCCGTCTAAAGGCCTACCTCGACGCCCGCGGCGTCCCCGTCCCCCACGGCTCCAAGATCGACGAGCTCCGCGCCCTGGTGCGCCGAAACGCCCACAAGGCAGCCCACCCCTACAGCGCGTGGTCGTGGGACGACCTCTCCTTCGACAACCTCAAGAAGTACCTTTCCGGCAGCGGCAACGCCGCCGCCAAGAAGGTCGCTGATAGCAGCTCCGCCACCCGTGACGACCTCGTCGAGGCCGCACAGTCTGCGTACTCGTCCGCGTCTAGCGCTGGTGGTAGCTCGTATGCGTCTGCGACGAGCTACTTGGCCCAGGCTACTGAGGCCGCTAAGAAGAGCACTTTTGATACGTGGAGCGAGAGCGAGTTGAAGGCTTATTTGGATAGTTATGGCATTGTAAGTTTTCCCTTTTCGCTTAAGTACCTATCTAGGCGTAGGTGTACATGTAGGTAGTGTAGTACAGATTTACTAACTTCATACCTAATATAGCCCGTTCCCCAGGGCTCGACGCTCAACGAGTTGAAAGCCGAGGCGCGCAAGCAGGCGACTTACTTCAAGTACGGCACCACGAACCCGGCTAGCACCACCTTCGCTAAGCTCGGAGAGAGCGTTAAGGATGCGTATCAGTGGGTTATGAGCCATTTGACTGCTGGCTCGGAGGTCGCGAAGAAGAAGGCTGGTGAGGTCAAGGAGGAGTTGTAAGTGTGGGATCACCTAAGTCATGTACTTGATTCATGGGGCTGTAAGCTGTAAGGGGGCGGGACTACGCATTGTCGAGGAGAGAAGGATAGGAGGTGCGGTTATGACTGTATTGCATGAGTTATGAAGTGCGTCCTGAATAGGATATGAAAAAGAGCAAAAGCATTGACTCGTTAGGGATTGGCAAAAGGAATGTAATGTTAGTTGCCTTGCCTTTGGTTTTCTCCGTGCGCATAGGATGAGGTTAGCATGAAGGGTTATTTACGATTTCTACGGCTACCACTTTTCAGGAGTTGAAGTAAACAGGAAGAGGTGCGAAAGGAAACGCTCTTCATCATGATGAAATATTTGGCATTTGTGTTATTAGTTCTATTCCATGCTATGCTAAGCTAAGCTACTTCCATGAACTAACTGCCTTCTGCCTTGAGAGTCTCCTCGTGTGTTGTAGTTCCCCAGGACATAGTCGCTGATGGAAGACAGTGTGAATCGCGCTCCTTTGGATCGCTTGCCCTGAACAGAATGGGAACTGTTGGGAGGGTTCATTTTTACTGGAACCTTCCCACGTAAACGTCGGGCTTATTATTGAATGTACTCCCCCGACTATAGAAACAATGGTAATGTTACATGGTTGCTACTACAGACAGCTCCTGAAGTGGGATTGGAAAGCACAGCAACCATGTGACATTTTCATTCTTGCTATGGTCGAGATATTGATCCCAGTTTCCTTGATGGTATACTAAGGGTCGGAATTGGTCGTTCTTGGAGGGCGCGGATAGTACGCGGTACGTCCGCGGGAGGAAGTTGTAAGGGAGGTAGTTCTGCCCTGTGAGGTGTCTCCGTGGCGGGTGCCGCATATAGCAGTCATATCGTCGAGACGAATAGTGACACAGGCGAATGATCATGGGTGTGTTTGAAGACCACCAATACTTGCTAATATATAGTGGTAAGGCGGTGTCGCCTAGGTTGAGCCAGGACGAAGGACTTCTTCTCCAGTCGTGATCGATTCAAGTCGGTCACGCTCTCCATTATATTGGATATCGGCCCATTCTTCTGGCATCCTCCCATTTTCTACTGGAGGATGTTGGGAGCACGGTAGGATTGGTGATGGAGGTAGGGTTGGCGATGGAAAGGGGTCATGGGAAACGTTGATAGGGGAGAGTAATCCAACGGAGAAGCTCGTAGCTGGGGTCGAGTAGTCACTGTCTGAGACATTCGTGCTGGGGGGCAGGGTGTATAGGTGTATGGATGGAGAAGTGAATGGTTTCCAGGTTGTTTACCCACCCTCTAGGCATTATATGTCTCCTTTCTTCCCCGTATGGCGGGCGGGGACTTGCCTCTTCTGTGAGCCGCTGTCTATTATCTTGACTGGCGAGCGGCCACCAGGGTATTACGAGTGACTGCGGTTTGTAATACCCATGGTTGAAGCATGTAGCAGGGTTGCTGACCGACCGTAACTGAATCTTAAAGCTTCACTGTCGCCGGAAACATCACACGCTGTACCTCTTGTGTAGTCCCCTAATGTCGGGGTGTCTTGGCTCTTTCCTCTCATACGACAAGTCGATTGGTCATCGATCCTAAAGCCAAATCGGGAGAAATGCAGCATTGTAGAAGGCTTGAGGCAATAGTGCCTCGGCGGCGGTGTCTAACACCTGAGTTTGACTTCCCAAGAATCTGTTAAGAACTTGTTGACTCAGAGCGCGCTGAGAAGAAGTCCGGAAGGCATGCGTAGATGCATTCCAGTTCAAGGCGAAAGAGAATTCTAGGTTGTCTTTGTCGTCCTTCGTCTGTAGGCC
The DNA here is from genome assembly GCA_023628415.1 of Hypoxylon sp. PDH2405. NCBI lineage: Eukaryota > Fungi > Ascomycota > Sordariomycetes > Xylariales > Hypoxylaceae > Hypoxylon > Hypoxylon sp. PDH2405. The sequence continues at coordinate 148,587 of JAMAKT010000027.1, forward strand.
GACATCATCCTTCAAGATGGCGGACTTCGGGCCCTTCTATCAACTGATGATTGGAAGCAACCCGCAGCACAACGTATGATGAGGATGCTGCGTGTGGCTCTCGCTCCCGAGAATTGACACTTTATTCTGTAGTAGTGTCGCGAGGCTCGGGAGGAGAGGAGTAGTTCGGTAGTTTGTAAAGTCATAATTGTAACTGGAATATACCCCCTTGTCTCAGTCGTGAAGCCTCGCTAGGTTCTTGTCATATTATTGATTGGATTGTGAACATCATCCTCGTAACTGAATCGTCGTTCGGTATGTCATGCTGTTGCTGTACACCGCGTAGGCAATCACCTAAGATTACATCAGCGTACCTTTTGTTGGGTCGGTAGGGAAGATGATAAGATAATTCCCTAAGATCTTTGCATTGACTTAACATTGCCAACGCATGGGAGTCCCGGGCGTTATCGTGGAAAACTGGAATTCGGACAGAGAGTTGTGTATAGTCAATGTAATCAGTACTAAACACGATTTAGGCATGGCGAATCTTCGCCCGACGTATCGGGTGGATGGCTGCTAGAAACTCAGTGAGCCCTGAAAGGCAATCGTCACGCCAGTGTGACGGCGCCAGATGGCGTCGACCCGAGGCTGGCCATTTGAATTGGAATGTGTTGATACGGTAGAAAGCAGGATAGCGTTCAAGCTCCTGGTAGATCTGGTGACTGATGGCATGGCATGATCTCGGTTGCTTCATCCTCTTAGTTGTCAACATGAAAAGGGTGATTCGAAAACCGTAGTTTATTTTTGAGTTCCGTGCCTCTACTGTCTCTGTCTTGCAAGATATCAGGATGCTAGTCACTCGTCGACATGATTCCTTGCCTGTCTACACTGCCACGTGTTTTATATCTTGAAGGAGAGGTCATGAAGAGCGAGGATAGAAATGTGTCTCTAACCCATGGTCTGTATAGTCTGCAAAATAGTTACTGTGACTTCGGCTTTGAGCAGTCGATATCTCCTATTCGTCTTTCTCGACATGTGAGTTAAGTCTGACGAGTCGTTATCGGCGGCCCGGTTTGTCAGCTTCGTCTCAATATCCCCAGTGAATCTGGACAATGTACTCCAGTCCATAGTCTGCATGTTCCTCACACCGTACCTGATAACGTGTTCAATGTGGCATCATCCGACTTCTCCCGTAGCAAGACTAATGTAGAAAGTTTACGGCGCGTCTGGTGGCTTTTGGGTTGTAGCGTAGTAGTTGCGCAAGATTCCGGTTCTTTGTATATTGTTTAAGACTCTGTTCCTCATTGTATTGTGTGAGAATCTGGTTTTCAGGTTGGGTGTGTTTGGTAGGCTGGCTTAGTCTTCATTGCGAACCCGCCTCCCAATCCACCTCGTCCATATTCAGGTGACATGTGCATCGCGATGAAGCCCGAAAGCCTGGCAGTATCGTACTTCTTCCCTTTCCTTTCTTTGTGTCCTCGTCGTCGCGTCCTAGGCCGTGATCGACGGTACCCCGGTTGCGTCGGTAAAAGACGAAGTCGTGGTATCCTTTACCCAGTCGATCCATCTGGTAGAGATGAGATACGTCCCCAAACGATGGGTAGCGCTTGACAATGGCAGCCTCCAAGGGCTCCTCTACCATAGTGCGGCGGAGGTTTCCGTCGCTGGTATTGCTTTCCTTTTCTTTCTTTAGGTATTTTTTCAATATATATATATTTCTTTTTATCTTTTTTCTTCTTCATTTTCTTCTTCATTCTCTTCATCCTTCCTTCTCACTCTCGAGTTCAAACGCGTCCTTGGAATTCGCGATTCGACCAAGCTCGTAGTCGAAGATCCATGGGAAGCTGATGAACGGCATCTTGTCGGCCTAGTAATGACGTTTGAGTTAATAGTGGCGATAGCTCTGGCGTCGTACGTTGAGCTGTGTCAGTTCTTTGATGTAGGAAACCTCACAGCTCTAGCGATGTCTTGGACGGTATAGACCTCCATCTGCGACTTTTCCGTGCCGTAATTCCAGTCCGCGTTCGAGACTTGGGTCCTCCACAAGATACTGAGTTGTGGCAAAGACAGGGGATTGCTCACGACGACGGGCGTCACTGGAACTCCTGACGCCGTGGAATCGTGGCTTCCTCCCTCCTGAAAGGTTCCGTGTGCGACCGCGAAGCTACGGCATGATTATGCGTCCGAGAGCGGATATACTGCCTCGCCGTTCCTATAACCCATGACCTAGAAAATAATAATTAGGCCTAACTGACACATCGTCGATGGGCCCGGGTATAAAGTCATTCTCGCTGTTGCGAGACACCTTGTAACCGGATGGGGCCTTTAGTGGACTGGAGAATCATACTCCTCGATTCCGAAGACAGTCTGGCCTTTAATGTCGACGGAACACATAAACTTTCCACCCGCGGTAGTCCATTCATGGAACTGTGGATTGAAGTGTCGTTTCTGATACTCTGCTAAGCAATGAGACATCTGATGCCTGATGATCCTTGTTACGAGCACTGCCCGCAGCGAGAAACGTGGGTGGCAAGTAGTGGGTACCATCCACGGCAGCCTTGCCAGGGGAGAGTGGCACTCCTGCCATGCCGAGAGGGCCACGAGGGCCTCCGATGGGTATTGTTGAACATCTTATTGCGAATCTTGGAGTCGACATAGTCATACTCCATGTTCAGATGCGTTCATAGAAACGGTACTCCTCAAATAGGGATTATAAACTGGTGCTCCATAGAAATATCCGAATCCTTCTTATGAGGATGAACACAGATTGCGCCCACTGAGAATGATGTTATGCCGCCAGTCTAGCTACGGATTGCCTGCTTCCCTTCAGGACTCCCGCACACCCGACCGACACTTTGGAGATGCGCCTACCGCTATTATCGCGTCGGAGGTTGGGAAAATGGGTGATGTAGATGGATGGATTTTGACGTAAGAAATAAAATGCGGAATAAGACGGAGACTGTTTTGCGTTGCATTCCCCAAATCTTGAGTCTCACGTCTTTTGACAGGAACGGTATGTTCCCCGGTCACTCTGTTTATTGTCGTCCGACAGCTTGACCTTCTTGGCTGGCGGAGACTGTCCAAAAACATATTCGCAGTCCGGCTGTACCACCTCGTGTAGCGTTAGACGCTTTGTCTTTGCCTCACCCTTGAAGTCAGTTTCTTTCCATGACCGGCTGGAGGATCTGGGTTCTAAAATTGCTGTGGGGTATATTTGGTAGGCGAGAGAACCGGCGAGAGTCAACCTCGCCGTTCTCGTTCACGAACTCGAAGTTATAGCGGATAAGGGAATAGGGATGTCAGAGAGCTGTGAGCCATGATGGGCTATGTTGTCATGGAGCTCGACAAGGGTGCTGCAAGAAACATATTCTTGGCGAGGCTGAGATCTTTTGACGGATTCCAGGCGTATATCATCTGAATGGCATACCAAGTGCCGAATATACCATCAACATCATGACAAGTGCAATGAGAGAGCACTTGATTATAGCTTGTGGACATAGGGTGTTCATGGCGCAGCTACCGCAAATACCCTCTCCGCAACTTCTGCGGAATGTCAAAGTCGGGTCTAGCTGTCTAGCTCGTTCTTGATCCTAACTAGAGCATCGCCTGAAGCACTATAGGTCCTATCTTAGTGAGGTCTATCTTGTAAGTCTGTATTCTCGGTTTCTCGGTTGGGGTGTCAGGATTCCATCGGTAGATTTGGAACGACTTCATACGCGAGTCGGTACTGCCTTTGGGGTTCGCTTCAACGGTGGCGCCACCCACCGTTTCCATTGATCTCACGAACATGGCCGGAAGTGTCGCAGAGCGCGGCGACGAGACTGCGGCGAGTAGCCGAGACGGCGTAGAGCGGAGAGCTGCAATCTCGTATGGGGGTGAACTCAAAAGGGGTCAACTCGGTATAGCTGAGGAGAGCCATGATCCTCAAAATCTGACGATCGACAAGCTTCTATAGTTACTCAAAGTCGGCTTCCATTGTTTCGCGTCGCTTGTCATCATCGTGACGAATTCCAGCCCACCAATAGAACTCAACCTTGAAGCGGATCGTCGTTCAAACTCCCTAGACGGCAGGGATTGCGTTGGGAACACACCAGTGCACAGTCCAGTCGATGAGTCGCTGAAGGCGTGGCTCCAACGGGAATCTTCACCATGTCCTCGACAACAGCTTTCGGGTCGAACGACGGGTGGGCGGCGACTCCGCTGACGACATCTAGCCAGAAGTCCTTAGTAGTTTGAACCTTGTCCCAGATCTCAGCGTCATTGTAGTCTAATCTGCTCACCGCTGTGTAGGCGCGCTTCTGTTTGTGGACATTGAAGGCTCCCTATCGGTCCTCGGTCGTTCAAGGGGATGTGTTGATATCATTGACATGGCATGCACCTCGACACCAGGAATCCAGTTGTTGAGGATCGAGCTCCAGTCGGGATATCTGGGGATCTTCACGACAGTCTGCGGAGTAATATCGAGTCAGTACCTACTGACTTGGTACATCATATCCGTGACTAGGGCAGCTAGGTCTCTGCAGCTCATTAGTATTTAAAGCAAGTTGGGCTCTGCAGAATTGCACATACGCATTTGCCTTGAGGCAATCCGTACAATGGGCATGGTCGCAACTCATGAAATTCATAGTTGTCATGGGGTATGCTTCGAGGCTTCAACTCTTCCACCCACTTGTTGCCACGCACATTCGTGACGGCAGGGGAATCTAGTCTGACTATTTGACTAGTCTTGAAGATGTGGAATGGGACGTTGGGAACGAACCCGAGATCCAGTCGCCCTTCATTTTGATGGGCAGTGACACAAGCGTTGGGTTGTGCCAGAATGATCTTGTCGACTATCACTTAACGAAGTGACTCCACTGCCACCGCGCCCGTAAAACCACTGAGCGAGACGGATAATCAAGACCTTCATGCCCTTCTTGGCAAACGACTGGTCGTAGGTTTCAACAACGTGACGCGGTACAAGGCTGTGCTCATGGTACGGAGCTGTGTCGTCGGTCTCGCCACCGTTTGGGAGCACCAAAAGGCCTCATCGACTACATCATGCTCAGGGCAGCAGAGCCCCATTGTGAGGAGGCATGGTGAGTTCATCGAAGCTCTATTTACGATTGGTGCCATTGAATGTGACCGTGAGACTTTTGAAGGTAATAACATTATATATACCTGACGTAATCAGAATGACAAGCTCGTTCTCCTGTGAGGGCTTGTCTGACTAGTATAGGCGGGCAATCCATTGCTGCCCTTTGAGGGCGCCGGCTAGAGCCTGAGTATCAACACCAACACCTCTAGGCCACTAGCATCAATAGCTCACAAAAAACCCCCAGTGGCTCCTTTACTCCTTATTTGGCGGCGAGACATGGAGCCCCAGCTTCTTACAATTGGATGTCTCCAAGGTAGATTGGATTGTGTTTTAGGTGTGGGGATGCTCGGTAGGACTTGAAGAAGCCCCCAAGGAATCCGTTCAGGATGTAGGTCTCCGGATCTTCCGCTCGCCAGGGGGAATACGATCGGAGGACGATGACGATGTAGGGCGTGTTGCCGTCCTCCGAGATGAAGAATCGGATCTCGTCGAAGTAGATAACGGCCTCTTCGAGACGCTCGGCAACTGTATCTTCGTTCTCTTCGAAGTATCCTCGAGCTTTCTCTCTCTCGTCGCGTGGCTGCTGGTAGGGCATGATGGATTCTTGTTGACTTGATGGTGTTATTTTTTGTGAATCGCAGACGAGATGGTGGTTATTGGTAATTCTCCTTGAAGCTTGCGAGGCCGTGCTCAGCAGCTTTGGTCTTGTTCGAAGCAGGTGTTGATGGGGAAAATGGCTATAAGGTATCAGATCGGTTCCACGTGAGCCTCAAGTACGCCTGACTTCTCTTTAGCTGTCGTCTTATTCTTCAAGTCGGCTACTTTACTCTCCAATACTTGTACCCGGAACTGGTCGTTCGAAGCAGCTGAACCGGGGTCTTCGCACATCCTCCTAGTACGAATTTGCTGTAGTATGCTGTAGCATATATAGTCGAAGGTGTAGTGGTAGTCTGCTAGTTCGAGCTGTATAGAAGCTCTTGAAAAGACTTCTCAATGGAATTAGAATCAAGTTACACTCATGTGTACGCTCATAATTGTGAGTTTAAAGTCCGGCGCTCTGGCTCGTCATGTGTGGAATAGCGAAACAACCGACGAATCTCGCTTGCACCTCGACTTTGTCCCTTGATGACGTGATCTGATTTGAATGCTCATAGAATGACTGATAGGCTTCTTTGCAACGAAGAAGGACTGGCTCTTCTCCACTCAGATCCATTTGGAACCCCCCGAAGAGCGGAGAAGAGCCAGTCCTTCTTCGTTGCAATTGGAGCCGCATCCACAACGGTAGGGGTTTGAGAGTGTCTTTCTGTGTCTCTAGAAAACGAGGCGCTCCTGCGTTGTGGTGTCATCAGGGAAAATGTATTGCTGGTACCTTCGGCTTATTAGTTCTCGTAATTGAAGTGATGTGAAGATTAAGGTACTTACCGATAATCATAACGATAGACTTTTTTGGTCCTGATCGTTCTCCAAGGCCCCTATCCTCACTTTTCTCTCTCTGCTCTGTTTCCTCTATTTGCTTTTTTTCTTTCTATTAGAGCTTTTAGAGCAAAGAAGTAGGCAAGAGAAAATTAGTAACATGGAAAGAATATCTTATCCTCTGGCGCTTGTGGTTAAAGATGCTGCTTATAGTCTGCCATCTTCGACTTTGGTGGTTGAGCATAGCTACCACGCCGTCTCGAGCTTGCTGTACTGTGTGCAGGCTGCTCCCGGTATCTGATTTGACCATTGAAGATGTATATAGTAGTTTTGTGGACTATAGTATCCTTTGGATACACTGTAGGTACGTAAGCGAGGCTCTCAATGTATTTGTGGTGTTGGATGAAATCGTAGCCCTGCATGACTTCTATTTGGTGATATTCGATGTGCATGTTTCGGGTGCGGCAGAGCACAGCTCTCGTTTCCTCAGAATATCCCAAGACGCCAAGATCCCCCACTCGTTCTAAATGCTTGAGATTAGCTTAGTTCGCGACTAGGCAAAGTCGTAATGGAGATGGGAGGAAAGGGGTAAGGGGGTGGGACTGGTTAGGGGCGGATCCTCACCTTGTGGCTGCAGAGCCGTGCTTGTAACTCTGGGCTCCCACGTCTCAACTGGGGTTGTGGCTATATTACTAGATTCACTAGTTGGCCAGGCATGGGACTCCTCTACATATAGTGTAGTCTATCTTCACGACCCCCAATGCTGCCAGGTCATGACCGTGCGCAGGCTTCGAGAAGGCTTCCACGCATCACATCAGACCCTTACGAACTTTCTGGTGGGTAATACGAGAACGGAAGTGATGCTTCGAGCCGTATCCTGCGCAGGGCTCTGGGTTGGGGTCGGCCAAGTCGTGATGCCTTAAAGCAGTGCGATGTTGGAGTTATGGAGAAGTCTAGCCTCTCTCATAGGAGGTAGGTAGGCGTCTTTGACCTTCTCTAATTCCGTGAAGTTAACGGTGATGCGCGGCTTATACTACCCTCCAGCGCTAGGATAGCCTCGATTGACGAGTATGGGTGAATCAGGGCTTGCCGCAACTCTCACCCAGGGGTACGGACCGAACGGTGAACGATGATCATGACATGATCCTTGATTCGTTCGATCTCTCGCATCATGTCTCGAAGACGGCTGATGACCTGGAGAGTACTCCATGACTTTGTCCTCGCCCTTCCTGAATATGGTTTGTTGACAGTTAACACACGCAGGATAATTCTTCTGAATCAAGGCCCGGGCATGACCGAGAGATAATGATCTTGATTCAGCTCGACCTCCCAGTGATGGGCTCTTCAATACGAGCAATATATGCTTCCGTGGCGACCATAAGCTCTTTTCTGACTGCTGTAGGGCTCTCTGTGTTGGAAATATGACCTTCACCAGGAGAGATCGGCGTCGATCATCTCACATCCCTGGCACTAGTTACCGTAGTTGGGGGTCTTTGAATTTCTAACACGCCTTGTGAGCTAGGAAACTAGCACTAGAGGGATAAGTATGTCACCTTTGCAGATGACTCGTTTCTTCTCATGGTTAACAGCTGAAACCTCTTTGCTCCACTCTGGGATTCGAGCTTCGTGGGCGTGCTGTCTGCCTGGGAAGGGCTCAAAGGCTCCTTCACTGCGGAGCCCCGTGTCACAGACTGTGTTGTGAACCGGTCTGCCTCTCGCAACGCTGGGAGGAACCCGTCCACCCATTGTCTGAAGATGGGCGGCAGTCCAGGCGGCGCAAGTATCTTCTCGATCTTGCCATCGGCCGATAGACTAGGTTGATGAGTCTTAGGTTACCAGTTTATGGTCGGCTTGTTGCTCGTGGGGCATCCTCGTCCATTGGCGAACACAACTGTGGCGATTCGACAATGAACAAGAGATGACGACTGAAGCCCCTATGGAGTGTCGCTTAGAAACCACTATGAAAGGGAGGATAAGGAATTCATGACCAACTGCAAGCACTGCCGGTACCCTTGCAAGTAAAACCTGCCTTCAAACTCAACTCAAAGAAACACCAGGGCAAATATACTATACACTTTTAGGGGAGAAAGGGGCTATCTAGGACATCCAGCAAGGCCCAGTAGCGATCTTCCCCACCTATTGGGCCCCCTTCAGCCCCTAGCGCTTAGAGGAGGTATGTCTTCGTGGGTCGTGGGAGGAGGTCCTGACATGTTGTCAAGAAGAAATAGATGCCGGACCCCCCCATGGACCTGGGGAAATGATGTTACAACGTTGTTGGGGGAGGTAGGGGCTCTCCAAAAAAGGCATGGAAGTTATTGCTCTGCCTTCCCTTTCTGCCTCATATTGAATTGACTGCGGTGGATAATGAGTAGTTGGGCCCTCCATGCGATCTCTTCTGATTAACAAGAAATCACGACAGCTGTCCCTGGCCGAATGCAGACTAGAGTTGTAGTTGTCCAAATCTATAAACTCCGCAGTGCTCAATCCTAGCTCAACATGAATGAGTGGATGTGGTGTCCAAGGGGACAAGGTGCGACGTGTCGAAATAGGTTCTGTTGGCTACCACCAGTCATATGATGGTAACTCTGCAACCATCTGGTAAAGGTGCTTCTTATAGGATGCGCGGGGAAGTTGGATCTTGCATTCCCAGTACCAAACTGGTACTTGATGCGATACTGTATAGTATTCGCAAGCCACTGCCACCTACGTGATGATAGTGTCGTCAACGGGAAACGTGGTGCACTCCTTCTTCTTGAAGGCTTGGTACATGGGGTGACTTTCGTCGAAGTCACCCGACAATACCAGTTCCCTCATTCTCTCCAATGCTAGCGTCTAGCATGGCTCAATACTGAAACTGAGTCGAACCTGTTGTTGGACTGTACAATTCATCATCCGATTTAACGGGGTACTTCGTACAATAGAGGTCTATATCGTCAAGGTTACCACTTGAGACTTTGATGATATATTTCCCCTGAAAAGGAACCCTGCGCTCCCAGGATCAATTTCTCTGACTTCACGATGTCCATGACCATCTTGCCGAAATGGTAAACCTGTGGTCATCCCGACTGCCTGGGGCAATCCTATCGAAGGACGATGGCGACACGATACCATGCTCATCCTCCGAAATGAAGAATCGGACCTCGCTGGAATAGTTGATAGTCTCACAGGCACTCAGCGACGTTCTCCATACTCTCTCTGATGTATTCTTCAGCCTTTCTCCTTCTCATCTAGCTTCTCAAGCTCTTTCGAATTAGGGGTAATCTTATTCTGTCAGCCTTGATGTCGTGAAATCGACTAATAACGAAGAACGTGACCCTCACGGATATCAAGTGCATATCAGAGTCCATCAACAATGATCATGATGAAGACGACATGAGGTTGGTAATGAGAACAAGGCCAGAAGCCTCCTTGATGTAGTGGCTGCAGCTTTTCGGGCTAGAAGGCCCGGCGAATGGCACCTTCTCAAGCCATTGAAGATGAATTGGAGCTTGACTCCTCTCAGAGAAGTACTAGGATGCCTGCTGTCACTCTTTGGAGATCCAAGCGAACTTCTTCATGGGGTGGTGGTCTCAGTTTCGGTAATGGACACAGCAGTGTCTCTAAGAGAATGCATGAGCCTCTAACGTACCCTAGGCCTTTCTTCGTGCAACATGGTATCGATTCCTAGGTATTGTCGCCGCAACACTCTCTTCATCCATCAGAGGTCGAATTAGCATTTGAATAACAGCTTCTCGCAACTCATCGATCATATTTGCCTGTTGATCAAGGGCTTTCCTAAGCAGCTATAAACTGTATTGCTTGGGTAGGTAGTCTGCATTGCCATAATGAGACTATTGACACCGCCTCGAAGGCTTCTCAATGGATATGCGGATGTATTGTGTAACCAACGTGATGGTATCTTGTTGTGGGCAGGGGAGCTAGAAGGGAAGAAAGCGATGAGGAAGCTGAGTGAGAAGGGGCAAGTAGGGAAGGGAATGTGAGGCCTGCCGAGCACTGGATGGGCGTGGTTGTGTCGGGGTGTGTGAGTCCCGAAAATAAGGGGTTCGCAGGCGTTTTGGGCAGTATAGCCGCAGCCAGGGGTAGGAGAAAGTAACGAACATAAGCCCAGTTAACCCTGATCTCCTAGAAGCACAGGTCAGTTGTATACCCTTTGATAATGGGAGTCGATCTCTTACAGCCTGGTGTACGCGCCGATGAAATTTAGAGATAGAGCTTAGTAGGAGAGGCATGTCTCCGTTTATAAGAAGAGCAAACCCAGATTCTTCATTCGAAAATCGAAGCCAAGAAGGACGTGGGTTGGTTTGGGGGGTCCATGTGGTGACTGGACTAGGCCATTCACAGGCGGATTATTGGATGACTTGACGACATGATAGATAGATATATTCAAATATCGCTGACGGATCTGAATAGTACCTAGGTACCCAAGCACAGACGGGTATCGCGTTGTCTTAGGAGACTTGCTTGCTGGCGAAACTCGTCGCCAAATTATAGTGTGCGGATGATGATCGTGAAGGATCTCTAAACTTCCCCCTGATGCCGTGCATTTGCGCAACTCTATTGCGCACTCGGTCATCGTCACACTGCTGGATGCGCTGGAGTAATTTAACTGCAACCCACTTCTCTTTGCACTGCATGAGCGTGTGAATTCCACGCATCCTCCTGATCCATCTATTGAGCACACGGTAAGTGAAGCAGAATAGAGAAGTCAGCTGTGAGAGTAGAGTTTGCCACTGAGAATGGACGCGGTGAGGTGCTCCATGTAATGCTGTTGATCATTGAGATACTCATGTGAAAGGGGCAATGTTTCCAAGAGTAGAACCGGGAACTCAATCGAGTCGAGGTAGACAGGACGCTGGTTGTCTTCGTCAGGTCGGGGTCCATAGGAGATCATCTGTCGCGTGAGTTTCCATTACCGATTTCCTGCTGCACAACGCCGTACTACGAGAACGATCATGGGGAAGGGAGCCTCGTCCTCTTCTTCTGATTCGTCAACATAGGATGCAAACTTTCACAAGTCCCAATGTCGAACTGAATATTGTCAAGCGTTCCGACTGTCTGAAGGGTAGCGAGGGGTATTCGTCAGACTTGTATAGGTGCCCTCACCAAATAAAGACGCCACATTCGTCTTTGCATATACTCTGCATATATCATCTCATTGCGATAGGCGACGAATGCGATGCATGCTCCCCCTCTATTGCCATAGGTCTTGGTCAATATTATGAAGACAACTTGGGAAAAGTCCAACTTTCAGCAAAGACTAAGATCTGTTGAACCTGTTAGATACAGCTGATCACTATGACGATTTAGCGAACTAACCTGGTAGTCTAGGCAGGTTGTGAGTGTTTTTGAGTCACGGTATGTTTCCATATATGCTAGAGCTGGCTGTTCAAAGGAGACCCTCATAGTAGTCGGCAAACTCATTGTCATGGATCAGCATATCGTCGACAATAGAGCCATCGACGACAGACTCATTGTCGACGACAGACTCATCGGCGACAGACTCACTGTCGGCGATGGGCTCATTGTCGGCGATATGCTGATCCATGACAATGGGGTCATAGTGTAGCACGATCTCAAAGTGTGAAATCTCTCTTGGCGACGTAGTAAATATTGCCCAAGCTTTCGCTACGGGCGATGATTTGAGGTAAGGTTGGGGGTTATGTGTAGAGATAGAAGTATTGCTCGATGTAATAAGGCTTTAGCATCTTCTAGTTAGCAGACAGCCCCATCCCAGGAGGCGAGAGTATATGACTTACAGTATGAGGCAAAGCCGTATAGTTTAGCCATATGACCAGTTTCCCTGTAGACACTGCAGGCCAGTCGGAGTCACAACATGACTCATTCTGTCGCCTTAGCCTCTCTACTATAACTAGGGTAGACAGACCACTAAAGGAGCAAGATTAGATTTTGACGAAACTTAAAATAGCTGCAGGCTTCGCTTGCCGTACGGTGAAACTTACCAAAGAGTTATAAAAGTATAAGTTAAGTAAGGTGGCAGCTTATCAGAATGATGGGAGTGTCTGGATCTGATTAAACTGGTCGTACTTGTCCCTTACGGTATGAGCCAAGGAACGTTCTGCCTCTTCTCTGCCTTGCAAGAGAATAGCAGTGTCCGTCATAATACACTCGCCACGTTTGATGGCGCGAGTCGCAAAGACGCCTAGGCCTTTGCCGGGAGACTCCTTGATCTCATACATTCTGATAGGATTCGGATCAAATTAGTAGAAGTAAATTAGAAGAAGAGATGGACGCCAGAACTTACATGGTATGGAGGAGGAGGCGACATGTATTACCCGAGTTATTAAGCGTGGCGATTGTACCTTAACCGCCGACATCAGTGATTGACATCGTTAAGCAGCTTTACCCAGGTGTATTAGTTTAAGTCAGCCATGCCTATGGAGTAATAAACGCGGTGGTAAGGAATAAGTATAAGGATGGTTACATTTGTATACAAGGATGAAAGTGTGAAGGAGTGGTGAGCTTGGGTGGTTGTTTAAGGATTCAATCATTGAGTCAGCGTTGTTGGGTTGTGGTAAACTGTGACTTGGATGTTGTGAGCGGTAGATGGCCCACCTACTTACAGGGTCTTGTCGATATGGGGAGTTATAGTGCAAGAGTAGGGTAGATGCCTTAAGGGATGATGGGGTATGAAGAGAGTAAAATAGAAGGGAGAAGGGGGAAGGGGATGGCGAAGGAGGAAGGGGATGGCGAAGGAGGAAGGGGATGGCGAAGGAGGAAGGGGATGGCGAAGGAGGAAGGGGATGGCGAAGGAGGAAGGGGATACTTACGATAGGCTGCCAATTTCAGATCAGATGAACAGACCGCCCAGCCACGTACGCATCAGGGCAGTTGCAACACGTCCCGGAGAGGCTAGGCGGTCAACAAGGCTCAGTGTTGTTGGAATCGGTGTTTATATATAGAAGAGGGAAGTGTAAAGGAGAGGGGAAGAAAGGGTGAGGTGTAGGTGGTGTGTTGATAGGAAAATAGCAGTAACACTTGATGCTAATCAGAAGATGGGGAGGTTAAGAGTCCTATCTGCCTGTGTTAAATAGACAAAAGGAGGTAGTGTGAGTCAACCAGGATAGATGTGCGAGAGAACAGGATTTCAGTCATGGGAGAAGCATGTTGATCATGAGGGTAGAAGGTTGTGTTAAAGAGCAGTGTTGGTCAAGCCAAGAAGATTGTGGGAGAAGATGTCAGGGAGAAGAGAGATTTGCTGAGAAGGGAGAGTGATTGTGAGTCAAAGAAAGAGAAAATGGCACACAAATCAGAATATGGGCACGAGAAAGTATCCTAGGAGAAAAAAAGGGCACGTTTACTTCACAACCGGAGACTATATCGCCCGGGTAATCTACCTAGGTAAGGTAGGTACATCCCAAACAGAGAGTCCGGAAGGAACTATATATAGTCGACGGCGAGGGAGGGTCGTTGAGCGGAGCGCACAGCGTACTACGGATGGCGGCTAAGGGAGCGGCGGCGGGTAAGAAAGGACAGCGCCGGCGAGGAAGCGAAGACCGACATATAGGGAACGGCGGTTGTTAATAGACACACTAAGTGAGGGACGATCAACATTAAGGAATATACTCATGGAAGTGGTAATTATTGAGTCTAGGGGGCAATAATTGCCATCAGGAAAGAGTATAGTAGAAGCAAGATCCATTATAAGGATAGTCTAGTAGACATCTCCTTTGACCTAAGGGGGGTAGGATAGTGACATTAATGGTAAAGGATATAAGGGGAAGGAGAATCATTGCATAGGTCATTAATGGGATATATCCATGAAGAGCAATAAGACCTGGGTGACGAAGTTACTAGGTAAGACTTAGGAACATAGGCAAATTCATCTGATATTAAAAGGATGATATTAACGGGGAAAACTATCATTGAATGACAGATGGAATAGGTGGTTATTGCCATTAAGAGGTTATAGTAAGGCGAACAACTAGAATCAAAAGAGATATGGGAAGATATGAAAACTTTCAACAGGGGCATGGCAAGGATAACTACTAATACAAGATATAATAAGAGTAGCAGCTAACAGTTGAAGGATAATAGGGACAAGGGCCAAATTAGGTATAGGGTCAGAAGCAATAAGACCATATTAGGAATAGCGCTCTATAAGATAATATATAAGGGAGCGTAGGCCCCTCGCATACGAATAGAAGGGGCAAGCGTTAATAGATCATCTCTACACTCTAACTAGTCCGATACTGCTTCGCAGTAGCCTCCTTAGGATTCACTCTACGTATGACCTCCATCAAGGGACCTTTCTGACAAAGGGGATTTAAAAAAACCGTGCACGAGCATCAAAGAGGGTGCGAAAAGGGACATATGTTACTACTAAAGGGGGTTATGAGAAAACTTAAGGCAATTGAACACACTTATGAATCAACATTAGCAGAGAAATTTAGGAGACAGCTTTATATTGAGTTTTCTATGGAATGGTATGAGGCTCGAGTATAGCATCATCTCTAACCCTGAGATGAGACTGTGCAAGTAATCATGCATTTCGGCATGATTGCAAACACAGGGTTGTGCCTCACACAATTTTGATTCACATCATCCTCCACATAATCTCCGTCATGTCTCATTTCTGTCCATGCAGGTGGTCGTTGATTATGTGTTAGACATCCTTGGCTCATCAAGTTGTTGCTTGCTCGATCGTCACAGTGAAAAAGGAGATACAAGGAAATTAATGACAAGGGCTTGAGCTTTTACTTTCCGGTATGCCTGGCTGGACTGGTGCCCTTAAAACCCTCCCATGAGAACCAAGGTCATGAATAGGGGGCTATCTCATGTCTCCAGCATTACCATATTCCTCCTGTTTAAACGCCAACTGGAAAGCGAAAAAAATTGGTGGCATTATCCATTGGATTGCGAGCGTGATAGAGGGCAGATGCTTGACGTAAAGGAAAAGGGAGCCGGAGCCACAACATCGAGTGTAATAGGAAATAAACCGAATTTAGTATTAGTTTAATGGCCAGGGAATGGACTATGAAAATAGGCCACACCGTCCATCATCGTATTTTGATAGAAAGGAGTCGGGCGAGGGGTGAAGGTGCAGAAGGCTAGATTTTAAGAACATCCACATCAGGAATGCTCCTCTGCCGCTTATGACCCATACGGTGCTCCGACGATGCTTTCCTCTTTTGTGATACGGTAGCAAGGGGGCTGCTGGCGAGCTCAGGCATCTTATGTTTCCGCATGGGAGAAATGGGAACGTTGGTAGTAGCAATGCGCCCGTCCTTGATGCCACGGAGAGTGCCTTCAAAGTAGGGACCGGAGAATGCGAGCGACTCACGTGTAGCTTTGCTACGGCTAATCAACTGGTGATTCGCTTGGTCTCGACGGAAAGCACCAACGATGTTGGCATTGTGTTGGAAGTGATCTAGGAGGGATGTAACATCACTAGACGCGGTACTGGGACGAGCTGGCGAGCGGCCAGGTGTGAAGAATAGTTGGTCGTCGGTTTCATCATGGTCGAGTGCCTTCTCTTCTTCCGAGGAGGACTCATCTTCATCTAGAGTGATGAAATCTTCGAGTTTGAGATTCTTTTCTGCTTCATCGACGACTTGGTCATCGGAATCAGAAGTCTCGATCACGTTCCCATCTGAGGTTTGAGAGTACCAAGCTTCAGCAGGCCCAACAGCGTGAGTGTTCATGAAGTCTCCGTAGGTGCTCGAGGAGATCATGCCACTCATCATGATATTGCCGGGGTTGCTAAGGATAGGAGTCGACTGAGCCGGTTCGAAATACTCGAAGTTGAATTGCTCTGGAGAGAGATCAAAGCCTCTTCCTCGCATACACTGATGAGTAAATATCATCATCTTGCCAGTTCTTGGATTGAGAATAGCGATTGGTTTCTTGCTAGATTTATCTAGGTTGAACCGACCGACACGGGGCTGGCCGCGACGAGGTCGGATGAGCGTGACCACATCCGAATCAGAACCATCATCTACAGGCTCCCGTCGAATCTTACGTCGAACGGGTTTCTCAGGCGGGTCTTCTTCATCGGTAGTATCCCCATCAGCTAAGAGGGATGGATTAGCACAGACTTATACTCTAGCCATATTACTCTTTACTCACTTTGATATCCATCGAGAGAGACTTCGTCATTGTCGGATAAATCGATTGGCGTGTTGATAGCAGTTGACAACTCGTGGTTTGTCATGGGCGTCGCGACTGGTGTGCTATCATCGTCTTCAACGATTCCGAAAAATTCTTCAATATCAGAGGTTGCGTCCTCGATAGTGCTTCCAAGGAAAGTGGCAGGACCGACATCATAATGGTCCCAAAATGCCTCTGAAGTGGAGGAGTCGTAAGGGTCAGGGTCATGCTCTATCTCCCGACGGAAAGAAGGATCAAGGATACTCTTGTCGACGAAGAGATCGGGGAAGAAACCGTGGTCAACATCCTCGTCAGTTTCTGTAGAGTCACCATCCGAAGAGTCTTCGGGTATGTCAAAGCGGACACGGCGTTCCGTGCTGGTATATCCTTGGTCTATAGTAAGGTCATCATCAGCATCTGCTTCAGAAGAGATGCCGTCCCAGCTAGCATTGTCGTCCGCGTCATCGTTATCCCCTTCATAATCGTCTTCGTCGTCGTCGTCATCTTCTTCATCGTCTTCGTCCTCATCAACATGCGGCCGAGGGGAGGTGGAGCTGCGAATGATTTGCTGCAGTTCGTCAGAGAGAATGTGCTCCTCCTCGGCCGCAACTACATCCTCCTCGTCGTCATCTTCAGAATCGCTGATGTCGTCTACTCCAGAATAGCCCCCCTCGTCAGATAGGTCAAGCGAGGACGACGCGTCGGAACCGCGACGCTTAGCTACTTTGACGGGAGTAGTCGGGGGTCTTTGTTGGCGTACGTTCCGGGACATTGTGATCGTACTAATTGTATGAGATATGTAGATATATGAGTTATGCAGGGATTGACAAGGGATCCACCCCCGGACTCGGGGCTGAGAAGATCGAGGCAAACGGCGGTGAGGCCCGAATGATACTCGAGGATCGCCGATATAAGTAAGTTTCTTTTGAGAGTATGGATTGTCGAGTCGTATACTTGAGAGTTGATTGTATCTCTTCTCGAGATTTCGCCTCAATTGTATACTGTTGCAGGGAGATATGTGTGGAACGGTAAATAGGGTAATTGGTGAGAGAAAGGTGTAGTATGATCGTTGTCACCAAGTAGAAGTTGTGTGTATATGGATTATATGGATATGTGTATCAAAGGCCCGCAGTCAATGGGCTAAATGCGTAGTAGTTCTATTGGGTATTCAGACTTCCGGGAAGGCACCCTTTGTTTAAAAAGGGCACACAAGACAGTGAAAGCCTGTATAACTTCGTCGAGTGTCGAATTTGCGATTGAATATCTCGGTGAACTGCTGGACTGCGGGACATGCCTGGGAAAGCCAGACATATCCCGCAGTGGGGATTTACAGCTCAGCGACGGCCGAAGGCATGATCTCGACGAAGTTTAGTATGATCTGATTGAATATCTTCTAGAAAGCTGTTTGTAGTTCGACTTCGTTGTCTGACGGTGGTGATTTGGTTTTCCTAGGAGGGAAAAAAGTAGAAGAAAAAAAAAATGTAAACGCAGGCTCGGGAAAGAACCGGGGTGGATATAATCCCATCACATCCCACCTTAGGTACCACTTAAACGTTCCTACCTCCTCATGGTACCGTACATGTACCTAATGTACATAACCTTCCGCTAACCTCCATGTATGCATGTTATGTACAGTGAGAGGTACCTAGCGTTAGGTACATACACCCACTCTGTAGCGCCTACTGCAGGTAACTTTTTTTTTTCTGTTGCTTTTTCATTGGTGGGGTTGACCCTGAACTCGCCCAGATCACTGGGCTGCACGGTCCCTAATTCGTCTGCTGCCGTGCGTGAGATTGGCTAAACTCTTTTGGGCCGTCACCGCCTTTTTTGTCTTGCATCAACTCAGTGCACTAAAGCCTAAAACACCCCGCCCTTCTGCATAGGACCACTAAATCGTACCTATGGTCCACTATAATATCCAGCATTCGCCTGAAATAATTGCAAGTTTTCGATGTTCCCGAAAACAATTTGAATCCTCGGGTTCCACTACCAGACTTCATCCTCACATGCAGAACGTGTAGGCAAGTTTTCTCTCAGTGAAGAACAGCGAAGAAAACGCCCCATGTCCCACTCTTCACATTGTTCTAGTCCAAATTCTCCACTGAAAACTTCTTCGCTGCTCGGAGGGTCTCGTGACGCTCGTGACGCATCTTGAGAGGAGTCATATTCTTCAGGAGTCGAATTTTTCGGGAGATGACACACAGAAACCCCTCCGAGGCGACCCTTTTACTCATTTCATACCTACTAGTGTTCATACGTTCGTTATAGTAATAGGTACTCAGCCACTCTCTCAGTGTACTTCGCACACTGTGTTCAACTTCCTCATATAGAAGCCGTTCCGAGTGGGTGGCTGTCTATTCAGCTCTCCTTATAAACTTCGATAAAATGGACAACAGCATTCTTTTTTGGGGTGGCACGTGTGGTAGATGTTACACCTATGTACTCTTGCAAACGTCTTGTGTGTACTTGGATGTAGAGAGACTGATAAATACGCGAGATGGGGCTGCCTACTTGTTCACGTATAGCCGCCTGTATGTAATAGCATAGTATGTGTGGGCGAAGCATTCGAACATTTCATCCACCTGCAATGTTCTCCATCGACCCATCCAACCAACCCCTCGGCGATGATGACGGAGCAGAAAACAAGGATACCTCGCTACATAGCACTTGGCTCATTTATCTCCACCTATTACTAGATTATCATTCGAGGGTCGAGATGGAACTCCAGTTGAACCCTTAACGATGATCTTCAACAGTTTCCATAGTGTAGAGAAGTTGATCCTCCTTTTCGGGCGTATTAACCCCTACCTCCGCTTGTACCAAATTTGTGCCGCCACCTCTCCACCTGTAGTCATATCGACAGTGACGTGCATTTTGCATGGAATCGAGATCGGTCGTTTTTTTACTCTTCTCTTTATGTTTGACTGGTGAATTATTCCTACTGTGCTTGGTGGCTGTATCGGTGGATAGCTTCGGCTTGAGAGGTAGAAATATCGATCTTGACAAGTCATCGCGAGGGATGCATGTAATGAAATTGCGAATGTCTAATTTGACCTTAAACTATCCGGAAATAGACTCGGGAGCGGCGCATGGAGGCGCAAGGACTAGCGCAATGTCTTGACTCACGCGTCTCGGGCGCTTTTCTAATTGGTCTTAATTGTTTTGCTTTCAACAGTCATCCGTCATCCCATGAGATCTAGAACTACGCAGATGGAGTAACCTTAAATACGTGGCCGATGTTACTCAGATGCATGTCAGGAAAAGGGGTACAGTCACCCAAATGGGCGGGATCCTGAAAGCAGTGTAACGAAGCCGAGAAATTGTACCTGCATCGTAAGCAGAGGGATTTGGTATCCGAGTAAACTGCTGAATACAATCCACAAGTTAAATCTTCCTCGCATCTCTAACCAAGCTAGGGATTGCAACGAAAAAAAAAAATAGGTATTCGCGTCGCCTGGAGGCAGTGTAATACCAGGGACACGGTGAGACCGATCATGGGCAAGCCCAGAGGATGCGTTCCCTCGGTGCAAAAATTAGAATAATCACGATTGAGTTCAAATAGAACTCTTTCAGAGATTAAACTGAAAAGAACAGATACTACACTTGATCTAAGCCAAAACTGTTTAATTGTTAGCATATATTCGCTGGTTCGAGGGTATCATGGCGGTTACTTACGGCAAAGAGAGCTGAAGAGGAAAGGAAGAGGAAAAAAAGTTCGAGACAGGAGCTTGGAGTTTATCTGGTGCGGCAGGGTGGGGCACAGAGAACGAGCCGCGCAAAATCAGCCTCAGATTGTGGGGGACCTGGTAAGACCCAGATGTGGCTTGTGCTCAGTAGAATAGCGGGCACCTGGCAGGTCTAATCGGTTGCCGGCGAAACGACAACCAACATGAAAGTAAATATTGACTTGTACCTAATGCACGTTTGTACAAAGTTACCTCATACCTTCCTCTATCTTATCCACCTTCAAAAACCCCGACAATCCGACCTCCAACCACTTCGCGTTCAAGTGTTGCATCCGTTCTTGACGGAACATTTCTTGCATTGTTAGAACGACATACGGGCATTCAGGGTCGTTCGTGCATCTTGCTGCATGCAATTGCATTTACTCGTTGTCTTTTCTTAGCCGCTTTCCCACTCTTCTCACCGCGTCACACTTCCATCACCACCATGGAACCATCTCAAAAAGGCCATGCGAACCTCTTCCAAGTCTACTTGCGGTTGCGCCCTCCTCAGGCTGGAAATTCTAGCTCTACCAACTCTGAACGCTTCCTCTTGGTTGAGGAACCTGAAGAACATGATGCGCCTACACATATCACTTTAAATCCCCCGAACGACCGAAGACGCGCGATTGAGAAGTTCGCGTTTACGCGTGTCTTCGAAGAAGATGCTACACAACTAGACCTGTTTCAGGGTACCAGAGTGCTTCCGTTGGTCGAAGGTGTATTAGCCCCCCATGGAGGTGACGGTACGGATGGCTTGCTGGCAACTCTGGGAGTTACTGGTTCCGGCAAGGTATGTTTTCTTCTGGTGTTATGAAGGACGCAAAAGTAATTGACTAACCTTGGAAAATGCTAGACGCATACGATGCTCGGATCTAGAAGCCAGCGAGGTTTGACCCAACTAGCTCTCGACGTCCTGTTCCGATCTATCGACGCGAATATCCTCGACTGTGATACATCACCTACGTTGGAAGCTAGTCTTAGATCTTCGGACGCGTCCGAAGCATCTATCTACTCTGCGCCAGCTTTCCTCGAGACGGTATATAGCGATTTCAATGGTCCATCTCGAGCTGGATCAAGAGCAACAACTCCAATGACTGTAGGACCCCCGAATACTTTTATTCGACCCTCTGTCCTCAACGGCACCCCATCACTCCCAGGTCGTTTCCCAGAAAGCCCTCAAAGTATCCGAGTTGTTAGTCCTCGAGACGACATGTCCAGAATAACTCTACTCTCGACGCCCCCGAGTCAACGTGTCCAGATCATATCACCAGCCCCGACGCGAGTTGCGTCTATCAAGCCAAAGTTGGCTTATTCTGTATCACCTAAGAAACACTACATGTGCCTTACCTCAGCTGCGAGAAACAAGAACAACCTTACTAAATCTCCAATCAAGGGCGATTATCCCCCGCCGCCGACCCCGAGACGCCACCTACAGCGACCGTCCGCCCTCCCTCAGATTCCGGATATTAGTTCAATTCGCGCATCCTGCGATCCTTCCGCCGAATATGCCATCGTGATCTCGATGTACGAAGTATACAACGATCGAATCTTTGACCTCCTAACACCCCCCATCAAATCCAATGCCACCAAAGAATATCGACGGCGACCGCTCCTCTTCAAGTCTACGGAATTGTCCCCTGATCGTAAGGTTGTAGCTGGGCTTCGGAAGGTCATCTGTGGTAATATTAAGGAGGCACTGATGGTTCTCGAGGCTGGGCTCCACGAGAGGCGAGTCGCCGGCACGGGTAGTAATAGTGTGTCGTCGAGGAGCCACGGATTCTTCTGTGTCGAGATTAAGAAGAGGCGGCGTGGCCGCCATAATGCGCGCTGGGGAACTAGCACGCTTAGTATTGTTGACCTGGCTGGTAGTGAACGAGCACGAGATGCGAAGACCCAAGGCGCAACGCTTGCTGAGGCTGGTAAGATTAACGAAAGCCTGATGTACCTTGGGCAGTGCCTGCAAATGCAAAGCGATGCGAGCAACACAACAAAGGTATGTATCTTACTTCATCCGCGATCTTCGAGGCTCCTATTAACAATGAATGCTAGCCGAACCTGGTCCCCTTCCGACAGTGCAAACTCACCGAATTGCTGTTCTCTAACTCATTTCCTTCGGCCTCACTATCGCACTCTGCAATTAGCAAACGTGCACCGCAGAAGGCAGTCATGATTGTCACCGCTGATCCCTTAGGCGACTTCAATGCGACATCTCAGATCCTACGGTATAGTGCCCTAGCTCGTGAGGTCACCGTGCCGCGTATTCCCTCTATCACGTCTACGATATTGGCCAATGGAGGCGCCACAATGCAATCCACTCAGTCAGAATCCAGCGTCGGCTCCCGCAGCCCGACGAGCTCACCTGTAATGACCCGCCACAAGCCTTACTACCAGCCCTCTGGCGCCCACAGTCCAATGTTCTCACCCGTGTCCGACACGGAGAGGGCCACAATGGAGAATGCAGCCTTGGAGATAGCCAGGATGGCCGAAATCATAGATCAACTCAACGCCGAACTAGCGCGCGAATCAGAAGCACGCATGGCAGCTGAGGCACACCTTCTATCCATGGAAGACCGTATCGAAGAACTGGAACAGGAGATCAGAGAGGAGTGCTACGCAGACTTTGAGCAGCGCCTCGCTCTGGAGATGGGCCGGTGGAAAGCCTCGCTGTCGATAGAGCAGGAGCGTGGCGAAGAACACTGGGACCGCAAGGTTGAGGTTCTGGCCCGCGGTGTAGGAGTGGTTACGGTCACGGCGCCGAGCTCTGATGACGACGACGTGGAGAATGAAGATAAAGAGAACATCCTAATCGAGAACCTGGAGGAAGAGAACGAGCGTCTGAGAAGGGAAGTCTCCATTCTGAAGCGTGAGCTGTCTGGTCGCACACCGTCCAAGCGTTCGCCGCTGCAGGAGAGGGGCGACGTCCCAAGCGTTAGGTCCTCTGCTTCGTCAGACGTGCTCGGCGGTCTTGGAAACCGCATGGAACAGCTACGTATGACTAATGGCGAGGAGAAGAAAGTCCTGAAGGTGTCGAGCAGTGGAAGTCCTACGAAGAAGGTTCGCAAGTTAGCAACCAAGAAGTGGGAAGGCGTGTCGCCTGACGATGAGTTGGGCATGTGAGATGGGCAACGATTGAGAATCCCATGCTGATGATCCGATATGATCTGCTGGTGGCGATTAGGGCCGGGCAGGAGCAAGACTTGTTGAGGATACCCCTATTCTGTTTGTTCTGTTTTTGTCTATAGTTTTACTCGCTTGCGCTTTCGGCTTTGCTACCTAATGCTTGCTGAAGCCGGAGCTGGTACGCCTTGCTTTGATTGTTAATGGTAATCGTGAGCATGCCTTAGGCTTTGCTATTAGAATTCTAACTAGCTTAGGTTTAATTAAAGGGATGTTCCAGTTGGACTCGTGTAGTTCTAGACCTAGCAGGTGGCCGCTGAGGTTTGGGAAGACCGGAAGTTACTTTCACAGATGATCTGACCACCGTCGTCGTTTTCTGGTGTTATCGATGAACTCTCGTGAGACCTATAGTGCTCCCGGTGGGCTCGATCAAGCCAAAGAAGGTAAGTCGCACAGCCAGCGGATAGGGGTAACGATGCGTCAAGATCGGCCAATGTATTACACCTTGTTTGATTGGGTTGTGACTTTTTCGCCACCGATGTGAGATAGATTTTCGGAACTGTACGAAGTCTCAAGTTTTCATCTCGGTGAGATAGTATTGGCCTCCTGGAAGGAATCTAAGTCCTGAGAACTGCATTGTCGACTGCCTAATTTGGTGTCTCCTAAGCCTTGCTATAATTTTGCGGTTAATATTTGACTGATTTGGTTGATTTCTTCTGGCTAGTTGACCGACAGGTAGAGACCCTGATAGATAGATGGCGATAGATTGAGGTCGGTGTTGGCGTAATAAAGCAAACGACACCAGATACGCAGCTCCTACGTTAAAATATTCCCCGGGGACAGCGTGAAAACCCCCGGGTGAATATTACACGCCGAAAGGGATGGTGAGTTTTAACATCTGGGACTCTCGATATAATTGATACTCTATAGCCTCTCTCTCTGGCAGCCAACTGCTTATGTAATAATCCCTCAGATGGAATCTAAGTGATATCAATGACAACATTCCTGAACTAGCTTGCGCAACTAGACGGCGTCTTGATCTAGCAGGTTTCCATAAGGATACCTTTACAGACAAGGCTTTCCCTCAGTTTCCGGCGCTGGCTTCTCTATACTCCTTTGGAATGTAAATAAGATCTATCTTCTTCTAATAAGAATCTAGACTCGGAATCCGAATCTGACAACAATAAATCTCGGTGACAATTTAATCAACCTTGCGTTCGAATCTCGGCAATCTAGCTTCATTCACCAGTAAGGGCTTCTCATGGCTAGGCTCCGATGTTGACGTTGCCATATTAGCATTTATTACAACACAAGTTCATATATGTCGATGTTTGGCAGATTCAGTTGCCACCCTTCGGTAAGTCCGTAGATGTATTCTTGGCGGCAATTAACGGCATTCTTCCGAGTAGTCAACTGAGGCGGAGCTTGCTTAGCGTTTTGACACATTGAGTCAATTTGATAGCTCAGTTGAGTGACACCGCGTCTATGTGGCGCTTAGAGAATATATTGAAGAGCAGTTTTCAAGTGTCGCAACGGACCCTTAAGCTGCCTCGTTGTCACTGGCCTATCAAGTCCCTCCATGATAAATACAGGGGGCGAAAACTTAGGGGCCAAACTATCCCACCGCGTTAGAAGCGAGATATGGTTTCATTCTATAGATTAATGGCAACATCCATAACATAGAGTCTTTAGCGCTAATTAGGTAGGGTAGTCGAGAGCCCTATTCATCTCATTGCTCGCTTTGATGACCTCGTGTTATGGACGCCTGGTGCCTAAAGTCATTTCTCCAGTAAATTATCGAGTTAAAGCGTCACGTAAGTACAGCATAGCTGGAGCTTAGTTATTAAGTTGACGTGCATAAGCCAAGAGACTCAGCCAACCTGTCTTCCTATAGAACTGTAGCCATATCGGCAAACTTGACGGACCATGTCAGGTCATTGGCTTGTACGATTCTCATCCCACCGCCGTGCTGTTGGCAGGACCAGAATTGGATCTCCGACTGAGAGTTAGACTGGCCTTGGCAAGTTGGTCATTTGGCGAAATGAAGTTTGGACGAACCACACCACACGAGGACCTGCATGAGTTTACTTGTAGGGACCCGGCATCAATTGGCTAAATATATTGGACAGCTTGGACAGCAGCAAATGCCATGACAAGGGTTGCTCCACGAACCTTACCAGACTTGGCGGCCAGTACACCCATGGATAATATGTTATCGATATTTTCCACGACCCCAGTCCGCCCAGTCTCGGCATCATGGACGTGAGGGGCATTTCCTGCTGTCGATCATTCCCATAGCAAGGCGCCCGACCAATACTATCATCCCATCTCGTTACACCAGATCTCGCTGAGATCCCGTGGTGTGGTGCACAGGCGTGCCTAAAACGCAGGCATGCCGAAAAAGAAGTATCGCAAAATTTTGAGCGTTCTTTTCGTGCTTCCTTTTTCGTAGTAAGGCTTTCTATTTACGATTGAACTTGTGGCGGACGGTTTCTAGTGCAAATTCGGAGGGTTCGCGGGACGCATCGCGGTTTTGGCTTCGCGTCATCGCCGTTGTCAGGGTTCGCTTAGGGTTCCGGCAGTGTTCTCATCCTCCGTTCGCGTCTGGAGCTTTTCTCCTCGAAGCCCCGCTTAGCTAGCTCGTTACCCTTCCACAACGGCGGCTAGATCTCCGTGATGTGGACATAACGGGCCGCAGTCCCATCACTGAGGGATATACGTACATGTTGCCATGCCTGAGAGCCCCGAATCAGCATCTCCCCCCATTCCCCGCAAATACCCCAGGTTACTTCGGGCCCCTGATCCTGAAACTCTGAACATTCAATCTATATTGCGTCGGAAGTAGTAACCCCCAGACCCCTAATCTCAACGACTTTTGCCTTGGTTCATTATTTTGATCGTCACGACCTCCAAATCCATTCGTTCTATTGGCTATGTCAACGTACGATAACCGTTTTGGACAGTGACAAGTCACTTCTTGGACATAGGCAGTCCCCGTCTTGTACTGTCGCCCCCAAGATTCCAGAATAAACGTGGTGTAGGCTGTATTCTGTCGTGGGGACCAATCGCAGCATTCGCCTTCGGGACACCCGCCGGAGCATTAGTAGCATAATTGGGATTTTAATATAATCCAAAATGATCATAGGGCCGAGAAAGTAAGTGATCGACTATACTTTACCACGATTTGGCCTTGTCGAGACGGAGCCCGTTGCCGGCAATATGGAGTCGAGAAGTTTATTGCTGGGCAAGACACATATTGATGGAGTATATAACAGGCTGAGTCCCAGATGCCACACCAGGTCGTCCCTACGCTTCATCTCATCGCCCTTCAGGTTCAGATCTCTTGCCCTGGTGAAGATAAACTAGCATCATGTTGTCTCTTGCCGTGTCGGCCGCCCTTCTAGGGTTGGCATCTTCCCAGCAAGTCGGAACGCAGCAGACCGAGACTCACCCTAAGCTCACCTGGAAGAAGTGCACCAGCGGCGGTTCGTGCACAGCAACCAACGCTGAGGTGACCATCGACGCCAACTGGCGATGGCTCCACTCCACCTCCGGCACGGACAACTGCTACGATGGCAACGAGTGGACCTCGCAGTGCAGCTCTGCTGAGGACTGCGCTACCAAGTGCGCCATCGAGGGTGCCGACTACAGCAAGACCTATGGTGCCTCCACCAGCGGCGATGCTCTTACCCTCAAGTTCGTGACCAAGCACGACTACGGTACCAACATCGGCTCCCGGTTCTACCTGATGAACGGCGCCGACAAGTACCAGACCTTCAAGCTGAAGGGCAACGAGTTCGCCTTCGATGTCGACCTGTCCACCGTCGACTGTGGTCTCAACGCCGCCCTTTACTTCGTCGCTATGGAGGAGGACGGTGGTAAGGCCAGCTATTCCACCAACAAGGCCGGTGCCAAGTACGGTACCGGTTACTGTGACGCTCAGTGCGCCCGTGACCTGAAGTTCGTCGGCGGCAAGGCCAACATTGAGGGATGGAAGCCTTCGACCAACGACGCCAACGCCGGTGTCGGCCCCTACGGTGCCTGCTGTGCTGAAATCGATGTGTGGGAGTCCAACTCTCACTCCTTCGCTTTCACCCCCCACCCTTGCACCACCAACGAGTACCACGTCTGCGAGACCGACAGCTGTGGTGGTACTTACTCCGACGACCGATTCGCCGGCAAGTGTGACGCCAACGGTTGCGACTACAACCCTTACCGCGTGGGCGTCCAGGACTTCTACGGCAAGGGCAAGACCGTCGACACCAGCAAGAAGTTCACCGTCGTCAGCCAGTTCTCCGACAACAAGTTGACCCAGTTCTTCGTCCAAAACGGCAAGAAGATTGAGATTCCGGGCCCCACTGCCGATGGTTTCCCCTCCACCTCCGACATCACTCCCGAATACTGCTCGGCTGAGGTTGCTGCTTTCGGCGACCGTGACCGATTCTCTGAGGTTGGCGGCTTCGACCAGCTCAACCAGGCCCTCGACCTCCCCATGGTCCTTGTCATGTCCATTTGGGATGATGTAAGCTCCTCCTTCCCCCCTTTCTCAGCTACAAGTTTTGCTAATTCCTTATTCTCTAGCACTACGCCAACATGCTCTGGCTTGACTCCAGCTACCCGCCCGAGAAGGCCGGACAGCCCGGTGGTGACCGTGGTGACTGCCCTCAGGACTCCGGTGTTCCTTCCGACGTCGAGTCCAAGATCCCCGATGCGTACGTACCCCACTTTCATTTGAATTATAATCAATCTATTCTAACAACTTCACAGCAAGGTCGTCTGGTCCAACATCCGCTTCGGACCCATTGGCTCCACCGTCTCCGTCTAAGCAATGGGCTAAAAGGCCAAGGCTTAATAGCCGTATATATTTTACCCGTGTACATATCTCTACCCTTCGTATCAGATTGTTCCCCGAGTTAGCTCTAGAGAGAATAAAAACGAACCCTATTTTCGCACTTAAATTTTTTTTTTGAGTTGTACATCACATGTGAACTGGTGAAGGCATATATAACGACAGGCAATCCACTTATACTGCCTAATCAATTAATCGGTACTCGATGTACGGGTATCGAAGGCTCTTAGTAAATTTGATGCTTCCATTTCATGTCGCTGTCAAATTAAAATTTATACCACCATCCACGTGAACTGCAAGGGGGCATGGGCTCCAAGTAGGTGAGATAGGAGTGATTATTAGGAGGTATATATATGATCCTCTTCATCCATACCTGAAACGATAAAATTTTGATTATCCACCCAGATCCAATCTTAACAATGGTGAAGGTATATAGGTACAATTATACAGAGAATAAACTCCTTGGGATACTATACCAGTTTAAGATCTTAAGAAACTCCGTAGCGATCGCTCAAGAACAACACTGCCGGCGCCGACCGCAGCAGCGGTCCATAACCACTTATTGTTCACTTCAGTCAGACTGGGCCAGAAGCTGTTCTTGTTTTCCTTGTACTCCTGCAACTGCTGGAACTTGACAGGATTCTCCTTGAAGTAGCGCTCTTCTTGGTTTGCCTCGTTTTCCTTGTCTCCTCCGATGTAACGTAGAAAGATGTAGTTGGCAATAGGACCAATGAGGGTGAGCGGATGCAATTGTCCAGCACTGAACAGAAGAAGAGGGAAGGAGAAGTGACATAAAGCATCGCCGAGATAGCTACGGATGGTCAATATTCTGTTGAATAATTCTGGGGGTGTTATAAAAACTTACTTGGGATGCCGAACAATACTCCATACACCTTCGCGGTCGAGTTCAGCACTTCCTCTCCTCTTGTGGGTCTCGAGCTGAGTGTCAGCTAGCACTTCCAGAGAGTAGCCGGTCGCGAACAGGAAGATCGCGAGGCTGTGAATGATTGGGGAAGCTTCAGGGAACGGCGAAGCGAGAGCAGTAGCGACTGGGGCGCGGAACGGCAGGGTGAAGGGCAATGAGATCAGGGTCTGCACGAAAGCCTCGGGAAGGAACATGGTGAAGAATGCCTTGTTCCAGAAATCAGGCTGCTTCCTAGCGGCTGTCTCGTAACGAGGATCGTCTTTGCGGCGTCGGATCGTGCGCGACGCGACGCGGTAGAAAAGACGGATACCCCAGGCGCTGACACCCGCAAGAAGGAGCTTCTGGTTGTATGATAAAGCATTCCAGGCGTCCGAGATGGAGAGCCCTTCGTAAACCACCGGGGCTCCAATAGCGCTCCACCAAGCGTTGGCAACTTGTCCGCTAGGCCACACCCAATCCTTAGCCTCGACTCTGTCTGTATAACGTCCTACACCATAGGCGATGATGCTAAGTCCGCTGTGAAACCCCAATGACGGAAGTACCGCGTGTTGTAAAAGTCCGAGCGTCGATGCTGTACCGTTAAATCTGATGTTCGTAGCTTCGTTGGGCTTATTAAAGTGTGATCCGTATCGGTCTTGTTCGGCTCCTGAAGTGGCCGGCAAACTCTCATTCAGCTGTTCAGCTGACGCCGCCGCCTTGTCTCCGCCAAACCAACGGGCATATCTGTCTTGTTCAGCGCCCGAGCCACGAGGGAGCCTCTTTTCGATGTCGGCTCGGGTGGGAAGCTTGTGTCCTCCAAACCAATGCTCGTATCTGTCCTGCTCGGCGCCCGAGGTCTTAGGGAGGATCTTCTCAATACCAGCTAGCTTGTCCCCGCCAAACCATCGTCCATAACGGTCTTGCTCAGCACCAGAAACCTCGGGGATCTTTTCATTGACCTTCTCAGCAGAGGGAAGCTTGTCTCCGCCGAAGGAGCGACCATAGCGATCCTGTTCAGCCATTGTCGTTTAGACGGTGAAGATGGACCGAGTAGCTCATGCGTCGATTAGTGATAAACGATGCCGGATCGATGTTGAAGGTCAATTGGAGACGAGAGATGCAGTCGATTTGAAGTTTGTGACACCTTATAAGTGATGCGGCTATGACGTAGCGTTACATGGTCATGACGTATTATAGCATGTTTCTCAGCAGCGTATACACGCATTGATCTCGATACAATGAAATACATGTGGTGAGTAAATTTGATCAATTGGAAACCCGACGTTCCCCGTTCTATTTATGCAAATCTCTCTATATGGTAGCACGGGTTACCTATTTTCGTTCTCCTTCTCTAAGATGTATCTACATGTTGTAAGGGACCTTATGATGGTGGGGCTAGGACTATCTCTTTGAGGACGACTTTCTGTGAAAGTTGTGGATGCGTGGCTTTATAGAATAGTAAATCAACATAGAGAGTATTGAGGGTGAAAAAAAAAAAAGAAGTGAAAATGACTGCTATAAGTTTCGAATAGGAAAATATGAGGCGGAAACGAGAAGGTAAGTGATGAATGACGAGTTGTCCAAGGGTGGCAGTTAGGCCAAGAAAGCTTAGGTAGGGAGATGCCCAGTAATAAGCGCTGACGATACTGGAAAACTCCCAAGGTTGCTACTGAATACCGCTTAATGGTAGGTAACTGCCAGTGCTCTGCGGCTGGCCTGTCTTGCATGATGTGCTACCCCGCATTTCTGCGAACCCCGCATCCCGCACCCCGCCCCCGCTTCACCTTCTGACAAAGAATCCTCGAAAAACACACCTATGTGTACATGACACTTTTTAAGTTATCCAGGCATGGATGAAGGAGATTATTCAAATAAGAAGGCGAATATACTGTGGTTAGCGGGGAAAAAAAACTGTTTAATGTCGGAATTGGAGACGACCTTGTCAGCGTAACTAACCCAGAGAGACAGGTTTAGAGATCCAATAGCAAACAGTAGAACCAACAACTCCAATAACCAATCTTCCAAATTATTAGGTTCCTTCACGGTATAAACAATCATTAAAGCCACAAAAAGGACTACCGAATCTTTCTCCATAATGTTGAGAACTTACGAAGCTTAAGATATGTACCTCCTAGCTATCGATCTCAACATGAACCTCCAAACAAGAAGATGTATTTCGAGGACAACAGAGAGCCGAATATGGGCAGTGCTATATCTAGGCCCCGAAAGCACGATATCCTACACAACTCAGAAATGGTTCACTGCATGAAGGGCTCCACTGGACGACGGACAATGTTACAGGGGAGGATGGCTTTATGGAGAGACTTCTAAGACTTGCCGCTATTTCTATACCTGGAACTGTTTTAGAACATCAAGAATAGCGGATTCTGGTGCACACGACATTATTTCCTACAGGACATACAACACAAGCCATCCCCATCGGATGGATGGCTCACTTTCAGTTCCATGCTGCGTCGAGTCATATTTTAACAGGAACTAGATTAGGAGATATTTCTGTCAATAATGTGTGTTTAATGCACTTGCTATGACCGATATGGAAGTCTCATTTACCTATATGGCAGACATGACCCGACAGGGGCTTTCAATGCTATTTATGACAACATGCCTACCTAATGGCCATAACCAAAGGAAGATGAGGAGGACATCGTTGACGTGTATCGAGGACCAGTTGTGATTGGAAATGAAAAATCGGGAAGTGCTTTTAGCATGTTTCTAGGTAGCATTACCTCCTAATGCATCATTTACCTACCTACATGTAGTGACCAGGTAATGGTAATATGGATACTTTCAGTGGGCAATGGACATGAGGCAGAGAAAGACAACTAGCGATTCGGCATTGATTTGATCTAAAGTAGGATGCGAGATTGGAATCTTGGACCTTCATTGTACTTGAGGCCTCAATGTCCCTGTGCACTTTTATGTCATACGCCAGACACCCCACGGAAATCACTGTCGTGCTACACAAAACTTCCCTTAAAGGTATCCTACCTTAGATTTGACTGGCCATTTCTTTGTCGAACAGCAGTAACTGTGCATGGTATAAGTAAAGGACACAATTGACCTCTTGGACGAAGTAGGTACCCGTCTTTATTCTGCGATGCACGTAGAGTCCCTAGCATCAAGACTCGCGTTTAACAGCTTATGGGCTTTGATTGGTTCCAGCTCGTGTAAAGTAACTGTAAGGGGCAGGAGGGAGGATGCAGATAAACCTGCAACACCTCATTGGCTCCCTCGGACCCGTGTACGGCAAATTGCCTATCTCATACGGTACGGTCATTCTCCGCGGGTTGGACGATCTTATCTATCGTAACAAAAGCAACAGACTGTGAATGAGCGTACTGGGTAAAGCGGCCAACTGTGTCTTACAAACATGCGATAAACTTACCGTACATAATGGCAACACGCCGTCCGCATAGTGGTGACCGGATCTTGGCTCCTCCCGGTCCCATCTTCTTATTATATAACATGCCAATGTCACCTCCCCTCAGTCTTATACTCATTTACTAGGTCTCTATTTTCTTTGTGTCGTTGGAGGACAAGTTGTTCATCACCATGTTAGTCGAGAAAATTTACTTCCCGTTTGAAAACGGTGCTCGCGATACAAAGAATAGCGACGACCTCCCTTCTAAGACTGCGGGACAATTCACGGCCGATCAAGATGTCGAAGTCGCAAATGGACATCTATCCGATCTCGAGGTTGACATAAGCGGCGTTCTCGCCAAGGCCGACGAGGAAGGCGATTGGGATGCGGATACGAGCCCATTCCCGGCCGTACGGGCTGTCGTGCCGGAGACTGATGACCCCGCTATGCCGGTGAACACGTTCAGAGCTTGGTTCCTCGGTATTGTAGGTTGAAAGGAACGATGAAGGGAAACTGGATCTTTGTTGACAATTGGCAGGTATTCGTCTTCTTGGGGGCAGGAGTAAATCAGTTCTTCTCACTGCGTTATCCGGGTGTTCATATCGTGTCTCTTGTGGCTGAACTGCTGGCTTTTCCTCTAGGGGTCACTATTGCGAAAATACTCCCAATCAGCCGGTTCAATCCCGACCGCCACTTCAACATCAAGGAGCACGCTTTAGTCACTATCATGAGCAATGTCTCATTTGGCTTTGGTTCTGCCGATGCGACCAACATCATTCAAGCTGCCAAGTTCTACGGATTCGATATGCCCACCGGCTTCTCAGTCATGGCTGTCATTTGCTGCCAGCTTTGTGGATACGGCATTGCTGGTCTTTCCAGATCTCTTCTGGTTAAGCCCGCAACCATGATCTGGCCTGGTGTACTCGGCAATGTGGCCTTGCTGAGTTCCATTCATTCTCGTGCTAATGCAGTCGCCGACGGCTGGAAGATCACTCGTATCAAGTTCTTCATGCTAGTAGGGACCGCTGCCTTCGTGTGGTACTGGTTCCCCGGTCTCATCTTCACTGGCTTGAGTTACTTCACGTGGATATGCTGGATTGTACCGGATAATCTAACAGTGAACCAGGTCTTCGGCATGGTAACAGGACTCGGGTTATTCCCCTTAACCTTCGATTGGTCTATGGTCGTATATAATACGAACCCCTTACTCTCTCCCCACTGGGCCGCCGCCAATGTAATCGTGGGATTCGCTGTCTTCTTTTGGATCATCACGCCCGCTATCTATTACACCAATACGTGGTTCACGTCCTATCTGCCTCTTTGCACCGCAGATGTTTACGATCGTTTCGGAGAGCTTTACGACACAACAAAAGTCATCACCAATAATCTATTCGATCAGGAGAAGTACGAAGCGTACTCACCACCGTACTTACCCGCGACTTTTGCATTCGTTTACGGCTTATCCTTTGCGTCAATTACTAGGTGCGTTCTCAACCCCTACTTTATTTTGAGACAGGGTTTCTTATTAGGAGTGATAGTGTTCTGTCTCATGTTTACTTTTTCCATTGGGAAGAAATCAAGCATTCATTGCGTGGTACTCTAAAGCTCGACATTCATGCACGGCTCATGAAGGCTTATAAGGATACTCCCCACTACTGGTGGATTGCCATTGTGCTCGTCGTCTTCGGAATGAGCGTTGCTATGACCGAAGCTTATCACACAGGGTTGCCGGCGTACGGCGTTGTACTCGCATTCGCCATTGGAGCTATTTATATGGTGCCTTGTGGGATGATTCAGGGTGTGACCAATGTCGACGCTAATCAGATCAATGTTTTATCTGAGTTCATAGGCGGTTATATGTTCCAGGGGAAGCCGATTGCGAACATTCTATTCAAGATCCTATCCACTGATGTCGTGGGCCAAGGGTTGTACTTTGCCGCTGACATGAAGTTGGGGCATTACTTGAAAATCCCGCCACGTACTTTATTCTTTGCGCAAGGCTTAGCTACAATACTTGGCGCCCTGACTCAAGTAGGAGTTACGTTGGTGAGTACTCTCCAAGTCATACTGTTATCTCTTTTGGCCCTCACCTATGAGGCATTTCCTAGTTCGAGTCCGTTTGGGGCCGAATATTGCGAGAAGATGCCGTGTAACCCCCTTGTGCTTCGTCAAGTGGAGCTCTCACTAATCTTGAATTCTAGTGGATGCTAGGAAACGTGCCGGACATCTGCTCCTCGGACCAACCCAACGGATTCAGCTGCCCCCAAGGCCGCACCGTGTATAGCAGCTCCGTTATCTGGGGCCTTGTTGGTCCCTCACGCCTCTACTCCGTTGGGAAGATTTACAGTGGTTTATTGCACTTCTTCTGGATTGGTCTAATACTACCGCCGATTACGTACTACGTCTGGAGAAAGACGCGCAACGACTTTGTCCGTAAGATCAATTGGCCCCTTATCTTCGTCGGCACGTACAACGTCCCGCCGGCAACGGGTATCAACTACAGCAGCTGGTACATCGTGAATCTCGTCTTCAACAAAATCATATATAAGAGATTTTACGCTTGGTGGAGCAAGTACAATTACGTCCTCGCAGCGGCGCTAGACACGGGCCTCGCCATCAGCGGCATTGTCATCTTCTTCGCGGTCACGTACGGGCCGAACGTGCAATTCCCGGATTGGTGGGGAAATACGGTGTAAGCATCCTCCATTCGTGTTGATAACCTATAGTCATGAAGACCTATACTGACAGATACCTTAGTTGGCAAAATACCGCAGATGGGCAGGGCTTGCCATGGCTGCCGATGCCCGATGTCGGTTACTTTGGGCCACCGAATGGCACATGGTCTTAATAGAGAATAGAGGCGACAGAGTTGGCTGTTAGTCATTCGTATTCAAGATACAATAGCAACAATGTATTCCCCCCATAGTTGATATTTGAATGATGGCAATGTGGTATTCTATGGTTCTTATCATAGCGTTTGAGCTTCTATCTAGGTAGCTCTACCCGCTGTAGAGGGAAATTCCGTGTGGTGCAACTCCTTCTATATGTTTCATCGACTAAAAGTCCACCAAGTGCTTGCTTGTGGAATATCCGCATAAACATCTAATCTTGTCATCTAACTGCACTTGGAAGGTACAGCACTAAGTTCTGACGGCTCTCTAAAACTAGGCATTTCGCCTATAGGCCAGTGTGCCGTCGAGAAGGCGGTAGGGTACCTACCTGGCTACTCACTAAATGATGGATCCACACGATGCACTCTAACCAATAGGACTCTGGTACAACTCCCAATGGGGTAATTCGTCACAATAAATGGCTAGTTTAGGGAGACCGTACTTCATAATAAACGTGCTTAATGTTTACCTAACTACCCATTAAGGGATGAATATGACATAATATCTCAAAGCTATATAGAAGACACTCCATTAACCGCCGATGCTTATGAAGCCGCGTGCCCTGATGGAATAACTTGAAATCGAATCCACCTACCTTTTAATAAAGGTGCGTTAAACTACAAGATAGCGCTGTATGCCTTTATAATTATAGTAAGCTATAATGTATGACCCCTTACACTGAGCTGCGTGGCTACCTAGATTGAATGGTAAGATTCAATTGATGCAACGAATTATATACACCTATTTCTGAACCCGTAACCTTTTGGCCACTTGTTACCCAATCTACTTGCATGCCGAATTAGCTCTTATGACGAATGAGAAACATTTAGCCAAGAAACCTCGACCTTGAGAGCCATTTTACGGCTTGCTAGGGTAATAAACGTCGTGTCTCGATATATTTCTACTGTCGACTATCCAACTATGTGTTAATATTAAGGGTATATCTTACTGTAACTTCGTTGGGCGTGTTATTCACTTCGCTTATCACTTAGCCACTATGAAAAATACCGGGGCGGTTTAGGGGACCATCCCGACGCTCCGGAACACCCCCACGCCTCCCGCGGTTACGAGACGCTCAGCTTCCAGGGCTATAAAATTCAGCGCTTTTACACTACGCAACTGCCGGTTTCTCAACTCATAAATACGATAATCTAAATTGGATCGATTCCCCCCGCTTCTACTGCACACTGCTTAGAATGTCTTTAGCTACTATTCAACCTACCATTGCGCCCGGCAATCATAGGGCATTCATGGAATACGCGCTTGAGATTGCCCGCCGATCGCCACCACGGGCTGACAAGTTCT
This sequence comes from Hypoxylon sp. PDH2405, assembly GCA_023628415.1. Lineage (NCBI taxonomy): Eukaryota > Fungi > Ascomycota > Sordariomycetes > Xylariales > Hypoxylaceae > Hypoxylon > Hypoxylon sp. PDH2405. The sequence continues at coordinate 185,336 of JAMAKT010000027.1, forward strand.
GCGTAGGCGCGTGCCTCGTCGACGAAGACAGCGGCAAAATCCTTTCGACTGGATACTCGATGGAGTTGCCAGGCGATAGGCCAGGCGATTCTGGCCGGACTCACGCAGAGCATTGTTGCTTCATTAAGATCGCTGACCAATACGGTGTCGAGGAAACACAGATCGGTGATGTCTTGCCACCCAACACTGTTTTATACACGACCATGGAGCCATGCAATAGCAGGTTGTCTGGGAATAAACCTTGTGTAGATAGAATCATAGGGTTAAATGGTGCAGTAAAGACTGTTTATGTTGGGATCAAAGAACCGGATACATTCATCGTTGCCAATTCTGGCCAAAACAGACTGGAAAAAGCAGGTGTGAAAATGGTCTTCGTAGAGGGGCTTCAGGATCGCATTCGTGAAGTTGCAATGGCAGGACATGGCAAGGCACAATGAGTAAAACTTAAAATAAGTTTTACGATATGATAAATGAGTTTGGTTCTCTAATACGAAGCTTCTGAGCGCACTTGAGAGCGATTCTATTTGACGTTACAGAAGTTGTTGGTTGTAAGTAAGCGACTGCAGCGAGATGCTACTGTCTTGGCGGGGTAATTTCGTAAGCGCGGGGAAATCCTGCGGCGCTGCTATCCCCTTGATCCTCTGCCATGACCAAACCGCCTCCTTGCGAACGTCTTATCGAACAAATGAATCGCGAGGGCGCCGACGACTTGGAGTTTGGCGGAGGAAGAACTAATGTTGATCCTGCTGTAGCCATAGGTCAATCTAATAATCCCCGTCATCGTATCAAGCTACTAATTAATAGGACTTGTGCTACAGAATTACCGAAAGGTTCCACCGTATTATCCACAGAAGGCCATGGCATCAGCTTCTGGGCTAATACCGGTAGAATCACTGTCAAACTCGAGGATGGAAGGCATGTCTCTTTCTTCATAAAAGTGCTATCAGGAGAAACAGGGAAGAAAATGGTTGAGAGCGAATATGAGTCTATGAAAGCCATACACGGCGTCCTGCCGACATTCGTTCCAAAACCGATCGCTCACGGATCATATCAGACAGTTCCAAACACTCACTTTTTCCTATGCGAATTTCGCGAGATTCTTAACGACATGCCCGACCCGCACAAGTTCACCGCGAATCTTGCAGAATTGCATCAGAAAAGCGAGTCGCCCACAGGAAAATTTGGCTTTCATTTACCTACTTACAGCGGGAACCTCCCTCAATGGACAGAGTGGGACGAGAGTTGGGAGGCCATCTTTACTAAGAATCTTCGAATGGCACTGGATCTTGAGATCAAAGCTAAAGGATATGATCCGGAATTTGATATCCTCATCCCAGCCATCTTCGACAAAGTTATTCCTCGCCTGCTTGGCCCCCTGGAAAGCGAGGGCCGGTCAGTAAAACCGTCGCTGGTCCATGGAGACTTGTGGTACGCCAATTCCGGTATCGACATGGACACAGATAACCCTCTTATCTTTGACGCTTGTTGCTTCTATGCTCATAATGAGTGTAAGTTTTCGATCGCCATAGAGACCTGCAAGATATTCTAAAGCGTTCGCTTTCTGTAGATGAGTTTGGTCAATGGCGCCCAATATGCAATAGGTTTGGAGCAGAGTACATTAAGGCCTATCATGAGTATGTTAAGATATCAGCTCCAGAGGAAGATTATGATGGTCGTTTGGATCTCTACAAGCTGTAAGCTGAGCTCCCCTCTTATGCACAAGGAGTACGTAGGTGATATTAATGTTTTTTAGGAGATTTAATACACATGTGTCAGCCCTATTTCAACAAAACCCTACATTAAGGGACCAGTATAGTCACACTTGCTACTAGGCTCTGTGAGCTGCTACTAACATTCAATAGAATGCTCGGCGACATGAGAGACCTTGTTCAAAGATATGCTTAATGGAGTTAGATATCTCATAGCTATCCAATCTGTGGAAGGACGACCCCGATGATTCATGGTAGGCTCTCGAGTAGTTACCCTAAGGCTACCATCATGAGGTACAGCGTGTGGTGCCTCCTGGGTTGTCGGCAGTTGGGTTCCAAGGTACCTAGGTCAGATTCCTAAACTTGACAATTGAACATTCGTCCACAAGAATATTGCCAGCAATATAATTTAAATTTTATCGGATCGATTAGATAACTCGCCTTACATGTAACTTAGCTATAGCCGCAGTCGTCCCAATCATGCTCATTCCACGAACTGCATTAGTCAGAAGATCACTTTTATTGACAGGAGCGCACTATAAATGTTCCACGCAGAGCCTGTTGTAGTTATGTACAGCAGTTACAGCGTATGACCTTCTGTAGGTAGTCCATTGTAATTGAATTCCTCCTGACCAATCAATTCAAGTGGGGGCATCCTGAAGTGAGATACGACACCGTAAACGTTGAAAATATACCACAGGTACCTACCTCCTAATGACCTACATCTACTAAAATAGACAATTTGACCTGTTACATAAGGTGAGTATCTAATTAAAGTACTTGCTATAATTATAGAGGGTTATGCACCGTATCCCTCATACCTACCTGCCATAGGTACCTATTTTAGGTATACGTAGCTCTAGCGCCTAGATTTATGGTGAGAGGCTTTTGCAATTTAAGTGGTTTTGGTAGATTGGTCGCTGTAAATGATGTGCTGTAGCGTTCATCATGATACAGCGGCCTGCAGCCCTACAAGTGCTTTACTTATAGTGCTTCCTTGTCAATACAAGTGGATCCGGTTGCAAAATGATGTCCCTTTCTAGCCCCTTTTCCTCATTTCTCAAATACGACTTTACGTCTCAATCACGGTCTCTTTCGGTTCACAGCAATAAGATAAAATTCAAAAGAAACACAATGTATAAGTAATCAATTCCCATGAGAGTACTATCGAAACCATAAGCATACAAGCATGGGCAATATAATTCACGAAAGAGATTATACTTCGACGTCTGTATCTCGTCCTTCAACTGGCCAACATATTTTTTGTCATGGCGGTGTCGCGACCGGCTTCTCCCAATACTCTCTTTTGAATTCTCAAAATATCATTGAGAAGCTTCTTAGTGTCTTGGTGCAAGCCCCTTGATGCGTAATTCGTCGCTAGGCTGTAGGCAGTTCGGAGGGTAGCCCGGTTAAGCCCAAATAGCTGAGCCTGAACTCCTACTATGCCTTCAATGTCTTCCCCAGCGAAACCTGCTTGACCTAGGTGCTACAACATCATTGTCAAGTTTTGCCTCGTCAATAGTGTATCGGGGTGATCCCATCCCAGTATTTCCTTTTGGCCTAGTAACACGACGTTGAACGCTTGCTGGGCTGTCTGAAGCTTACTCTGCCTACAGTACATCAATGCCAAATTCCCTAGAATCTTGAGCAGCTTCGGATAGCCCGGCCCAAGGAGACGCTCATAGATTTGTGACACCCCGCGATATAGAGTTGCGGCGTTGTCGTAGTCGCCTTGTTCTTCATGTGCGATGGCAAGATTGTATTGACCTCTGGCTGTGTCAAGATTTTCGATGCCATACTTCTTCTCACACCAGTCTAAAACTCTTCTGTATAGCCTCTGTGGCGTCTTTCCTTTATCCGTACATTAATTGAAAGGTCCCGACATCATCCAACTTGCTCATTGTATCAGGATGGTCTTGACCGACACTCTTCTCTAGCTCCTCCAATCTTCGCCTTGCTTTGATCACATTGTCGTCGGGTGTCCAAATTTATCCTCTAGGCTTCAGCTCCAGCGCATATTGGACAATATTGATTTTGGCTTTCTCTAAGGCTTGTCTGGTCTTGATAGCCAACTCATCTTTCCTCTCTTGGTCTTCTTCACATATAGTGAGACAGCGCTCAAGAGGCTCGATGACCGAGTGGTAATGATTGATACCTGACACACAAGCAACAAGCAAAAGGATTCCCCGGCCAAAAGCACTACCCCTGGAAGGTCTTCCAAGAATCCTACTCACAGGAGTACACCATCCAAGAGCAAAGTCGTCAAGCACAATTATCCTACAAATGTCCCTCTGGAAAGATTGAAAAAAATACAGATTCTACAATTGATCCTTGTGGAAAGAAGCCTCTGAAGGGTAATAGCCCCAAACTATGGTCCAGAGAAGTCCTACGAGCCTAAGGAACATAACGAGCCCAATAATGCTAGTGTAACTGATAATCATCATGGTCCTAGCATTCATGAAAGTGATGGTAGCTCTTCTCCGTACGCAGAAAAGCTCAAGCGCCGATACAACACAAAGTCCCAATGGACAAGACCACAACGCACAAGAATATAACACACCATATTCCAACACACCTGAAAACACACCTAAAAACATGAATTTCCCAAATACACACGCTGAGAGTCTGAGCTATCAGGACACATGTCGGTGGGGCACACATCCCCAGAAGATTGGAAGTGTCAGGAAATTGGTATGTCTTAGGTCAAGGACAAAGAACCTTCTTGTATGTATACCAGGACATCCGATCAGATAGCTTGTAGTTCCTCGCACAACAATGTTGTTCTTACCCCCATCCTACATTGCGCCATGACAGGAAGTCAGGATATCCCCCTTGGGAACAAGCCAGAACAGAACAATCCAGAGTAGGGCAAGCCAGAAGATAACAAACCAGAAAAGACAAACCAGACAATAATACACCAATTGGGGCCGGTCCGCATGAAACTGGCTGTCCAGCAAGCTTTTTCTGGGGGCAAATATTCTGAGCAAGATATCCATAAACGTCTTGAGTGGAATGTATTGAGATCCATAATTACTGAGGAAAGCTTCACTGGCGCAAGAGAACATCACCCCATTTCACCATTAGGGTAGTCCCCAACCACTAATGGAAGCGTTAGCACTACCAGTACACCGCCAAATTCGCAAGGCACGGAAACTAGCGAAGAATCCATTAGGACTGAGCAAGTAGTAGGACTTGAGGGTAACAATACTCCCAAAATGGGAGAAAACCAAGGAGAGAAGCACTCTATTAGACCAGTGGTTCATGTTGAGGTTGCTACGACGGAGCCAATTATAAATAAGAACTTAGCCGCAGCTATGCCACCAAAGGATTCAAGAGCGAACTCAACAGAGGCCTCTACGAAGAATTCACATAGGGTTGGTGCTATGATGGCCGGCCTTGGGGCAGGTTTGGTAGCCGGCGTGGCAGCAGGCGCAGCTATGGAATCACTAGAGGATGGTTTTGGAAAGCCGTCTATAAGCCTTTTTCACAATATTGACCAGCATGATCTGAAGTTTATACCCGAGTCCCCAATTATCTCAACACCTACTTCGCGGTCTAATTCAAGGGAATTTTCACAAGCTCTTTCACACGCCCCATCAGAGCTAAACATACGATCCTCCCCCGATACCGATGACAAAGACGTGGGATTTGATGTCGAGGATGATTATGGAATTTTTACTCATTACAAGGATCAATCTAGTGCCAGATTCGGTTCGGGGGACGAATTTTACGACGATCATATAAGCCAGGAGGTTGTCAGGGGATAACAGGAACAAGAGCCAGATTGGGCCTAGGGCCAGGTACAATAGAACCGCATTAGGAATAGCGCCCTCTCAGGCAATATATAAAGGGGGCGCAGCCCCCTCGGAGAGGAGTAGAAGGGCAAGCGTTAATAGATCATCTCTACACAACTATCTAGTCCGATACTGCTTCGCAGTAGCCTCTCTAGCATTCACTCTACGTGTGACATCCACCAAGGGACCTTTCTGACAGAGGTTGACCATGAGAGCGAATTCGAGCATGAAGGAGAGGCTCCGGATTTTGGGCACAACAGCGACAGTGAATATAACAACCACCACGAGGATAACGGTGATGGTGACGATGATGACGAGGATGATGGTAATGGCGATGACGAAGAGGACGACGACAACGAGGATGATTATGATGGAGAGCAGGGTTCGCTTAAAGTCACTCGTAAAGTCACCGTATCTTATACCTATTAGAGACTAGTAGTGTGAATACCTAATTCAAGGTATGAGATTCATAGTAATTTTTGTACCTTCTCTACGTGGCTCTATCTACCTATGTATTTTGCGCACTCCATATTTAAGGATTCCCTCTTGTACTTAGATCTTCCCTCACACACACATACATCAATCAATACAACACCACTCTCACCAATTGCTGTACAGCGTATTCAACCTCTATTGAGTAATCGATAGACCTTGTCCGTCCTATGTTAAATATTCCATAGGAGACGAGACGAGAAGGGAGAAATGAAAGAGGAGTCATGTGACTTGATGGTTGCTTAGGTGGCTTATTTAAGACTTCAAACATCACGTGATATCATAGGTACCAGAGACAGCGTTTACATCAGAATAACCTTTCCGCTCGTACATAGAAGGGGAAAGGAGCAATCACTTGAATTTGCGCTTATTCAATCTATAAGGATTATAACATATATCTTGGAATACGTGATTTTAGACAAACCGATCAAAAAGTTATCATGCTAGCAACCATTTTTATCGCTAGACAAACGTCAGGTAGGGGAAACCACAACCGCCTACGTTACCTACTATTGTTTCCAATGTGCTACAGAGAGAAACATATTTATCTATACCTGTGATAGTATAACTGTGCCTATATAATCAGAAGGTCCCTCTCATTTAACCTCCTCTAAGCAACACTATTATTTCGCCCACACCAATTTTCAGTACTCTGGTCGCACTAAGCAGACCTTCTCAGGACCTTCATTTTATCGGATCACTTTATTGAGTTGGTTCCCACCTATCTACAACGTAGGGAACGTTGGCCCCGTACCATCTAGGTGATACCTAGGTAAGTTTGAGCCAGCTTCCATACTTGCCGATACCTTGAATATTCCATTTCCAGTGCTTAGTGAGAGCTCCTCCGACATACTTACTTTTCCCCTACGAAAAGAAAAAGCTTCATGAGAACATCCGCACCGCAAATAGCACGTAACACACCATCCACCTCCTACTTCTCACTATCGCTATCACTACCACCCAGGTACCGCCATATTGCCAAGTTCAGACGTCCGAAGACCCTTAGGATACCAATTCAATAATAAAATCTTTTTCTCATCTTCTCCATAATCATATCCCACTTTTCCGACTAAAAGTGGGATATCATCTTCGGCCATGGCATTCAGTGGTCGAGGCGGAGACCCCAGGGGAAAAGAAAATGTCCCCAAGTAAGTCAAATCCCACCTGCATATATTTGTATTAGCCAAACTCACAAAATATTGCTAACATGAATTGGTATAGTCAGAGACCTGATCAGGGTGCTTCAGATAACGTAAATGGCATACCGAAAAGGCCAGGATATGTGGAAGGAAAGACGTTCAATCTTAGGGCTAATTACTTCCAACTTGCGGTAGGCAGAATTACACTATACCGCTATGAAATATCCTTCAAAGACGAAAAGACAAAGCCAACAGGGAAAAAGCTTGCTCGTGTTATTAACCTGGCTCTCAAAAAGTTTACAGTCAAGGAGAATGCGGGGAAGAAGAAGGAGGATGATTCAAGTAAGGCCTTCGCCAAGGTCGTCACCGATTTTTCCGAGATTCTCATCGCGTCTGAGAAGATTCCAGACCAATCGACTACGATAAAGTACTTCGACGAGATTGAAGGTCAACCTAGGGAGGGCGCTGCAGAGTACCAAATCGAAATCAAGTTCCAGAAAGAGTTATCAGTCTCCGGTCTCTTAGATTACACACGTTCTCCCACGGCGACATATGAGAAGGAAGAAACCGTCCAAGCACTCAACATCTTTCTCAATAACTATCCCAATTTGTCCCAAGATCATGTCACTATCGGGCCAGGTAAATGTTATCAGTTCAATAGAGAAGTTTCCGATCAGGTGGATCTTAATCGTGGTTTCATTGCGGTAAAGGGCTACTATTCAAGCATATCAATCGGCACTTTGGGTATTCTTGCCAACATAAATGTTAGCTTTGCGGCATTCCATTCCGCTGTTAATCTCAAAAAAGCTATGGACGATTTCACCGGTGGGGACTATCGCGATTCCAAAGTGATTCGTGAACTGGGGAGAGTTCTCAAAAAGCTCCGAATTAAACGGACCGAAAGAATAAGAAGAAATATGGCCCCGAAAGCTATGACTATCTTTGACCTTGCTTCCGACAAGGATGGTATAGTGAAAGGCAAGAAACCATCTGTTATGGAAGAAAAGTATGGAGCGAAGGCTAAGGACGTTAAGTTTTGGCACGAAAACGACTACGTCAGCGTCTTTGATTTCTTTCAAGGTAGGTTTTATATTCACACATATCTCCCTTCTGCCCCTTCTAGAGCTGTATTTCCTCATTGCACCGATTCGATACCTGTTCATGAGAGATGTGCTAAAAATAAACAGAGAAATATCAGCTAGTCATTGACGATACCTTACCAGTGATCAATGTCGGAACGCTTGAATATCCATCGTATCTACCAGCAGAGTACTGTGAGGTATTACACGGACAAAAGGTGAAGATCGACTTAGACCATGTTAAACGAGTCAAGAAAATGACCGATGTTGCCGTCCGTGACCCTTGGCTCAACGCATATGATATTGAGAATCACGGTTTGAAGACGATTGGAATTCAAGCTGGGGATTACAAGACGACTGGAATTCGAGATTGGGATTACAAGCAAAAAGAGAGACTGGTAAGTCATATATTTCTAGGGTGAAACTAGTCTCACAATAATTGTAGGAGAATTTCAAGCTTTCGATACCTAAAACCCACCTCGTTACTGTCAAAGGACGAGCCTTAGTTACGCCTGTCATCCGGTATTTTGCTGGAAATATATCTGGTCAGGTCAAATGGAACTTGAGAGATGTGCGTCTTGGGAATTATTCGAAAAAATTGTCGTTTGTGGTTATAAAGACCTCTGCTGGCAGCTATTTCGACCATCAAAAATTTAAGGACATCCGCGGAATGCTGAAGAGACAAGGGATAACTACCACCGGTCAGAATAATCCAAAGATCATAAATGTGGAAAACAGCGACCAAGTCCCTGAGGAGGCCCTTAAAAAAGTATTTAGCAATAGAGCAGACGGCGCCGACTGTATACTATTGGTCCTACCAGACGATGGCAGCCCTATCTATAATTGCGTCAAAAGGCTTGCCGACAGAGGGTACGGAGTTGCAACGGTCTGCATTGTTGAGAAAGAAACCGTACCTGTAGGCGTAGTCGGAAATCTTGCGCTGAAGTTGAACTTGAAATTCGGGAACAACAATCAAACTGTTGGGAGGGAGGCTCTAGGCGATATCCTTGATACGGGAAATACAATGATTGTCGGTATTGATGTTACCCATTCGCCACAGCCAAAGGAACCCAGCATCGCAGGAATGGTAGCGAGCATCGACGGGAAACTTGGACAATGGCCTGCTGTCTTGCGGCATCAGGAAAAACCACGCCAAGAAATGGTGACGCATTTGGGAGAGATGCTGGAAACTCGACTTCAGTTGTGGAAAGCGAAGAACGATAGTTACCCTGAAAATATACTCGTCTACCGTGATGGCGTCTCGGAAGGCCAGTACAAAGTTGTCCGCGACGAAGAACTTCCGAAGTTGGAGCAAGCATGCGAAAAAGTCTACGGAAACAACAAAACGCCGAAGATTACTATCGTCATTGTCGCCAAGCGACACCATACGCGATTTTTCGCAGGCAAAAATAACCCCAAACCGGGAACGGTAGTTGATTGCGACGTGACCGACGTGTTATACTGGGATTTCTTTTTGCAGCCGCATAATCCCGTCCATGGAACTGTCCGTCCAACCCACTACTTCGTTGTCCACGACCAGATTTTCCGCGACAAATATGGAAAAGATCGGGGACAGGCAGCCAGTAAGCTGGAGGTATTCACGCATAGCCTTTGCTTCATGTTTGGACGTACTACTGGCGCCGTCAGCATTTGCACGCCGGCATACTATGCAGATATTGCTTGCAACCGCGCTCGTTGCTACGTGGCTGATAATGAAAGCAATTCAAGAGCTTCAAAGGCTCAAGCTGCACGAGATGGTCCACAAAGGGCTAAGCCAACTGGAAGCGAAGGTTTGTTGGTTCACCCTAGGCTCGAAAACACTATGTTCTACATCTAAGGACAGTCGGGATTGCACCAGAGGTTGTAAGGGAAAGCATGAGGAACTTGGATTTATCGGCCTTAAGAAATCGACAATTGGAGGTCGGCTGGAGCTGAATAGCTGACAGGGGTCAGGTGGTTTCTATAACGGTCGGCAACATTGGGGGACGTTTCGTGGAGCTTACATTCCTTATTCGCGCTGATTTTTGGTTTGATTTGAAATTTATGTAAGCTAGCTAGTAGTCAGTTAGCAGCACTCTCGTTAGATGATCAATAAAACACGTCCACTCTTTTATCAACTTGGAGCATGTGAAGTAGAACCTTTAGTTGTGTTGGGGCTGCTCTCACTAGATGAAATGATGCCATGTAGCCTCAGACAGCTTTGATAAGTGGGGTGTAAGTGAACATCATGTAAGGATTAATGTTGCGCGCTAGAAAGCAAGGGGGCTCTAGATCACATGTCGCCATCTTGTGCAATTTTGACGACGCACGTCACCACATCATCAGGAGACTATTTGGAACACACTCTGGTATCTCATTTCATATAAACGTTCAATTCTTTTCAAGTACACACTACGTAATCGATTCTTCCCAATCGTCAAGACGTCACATTGAGAGACCCTATTGAATCGGTGTACAACATACCGGCAACGCTGGCAGATGTAAGAGTTGAGATGATACCCGAAGCCAAAGCCGAGAGGGCAACCCTAGAAACGTCTCCAGCACGACCAGGAGCAAGTTGAGACAGGACACCAATCTGAGTCCCGAGAGAACCGACGTTTCCGAAACCCTAGATATGTGTCAAATCTTTGTCTGACGTTAAGTCGAGGGCGGAGCAACTTATGACTTACGCAACATGCATATGTAGCAATGAGCTGAGCTCGTGCGCTCATCGACTTGTATCGATCTTCGGTCCGAAGGGCGTTGAAGGCGGCGAACTCGTTGATGATGATCTTCTGTCCTATGAGTTCTCCGACCGGTAACAGATCCTGGTTAGGTACGCCGAGCAGCCAAGAAACGACGTAGAAGCAGTATCCTAAAATGAACTGGATGGTTAAGGGAGGGTCGTTAATGCCCCAATATCCACCCCACCACGTGAGAAGTCCATTGATCAGGCCGACGAACGCAATAATGCAGAGAAGAGTAGCTACAATCATGCCAGCAATCTTCAGACCAAGCCAAGCGCCGTTGGCGAAAGCGTGTAAAGCGTTGGCGGCTTTGTGTTCTTCATCATCTGGGATAACGACGCGGCCAGACGTCAGTGTCTCTTCCGTCTCGGGCCATCGCATCTTAGACACAGCTAAGGATGCCGGAATGGACATGATACAAGACGAGACAAGTGCCTGCGGATTCAGGCCCAATCCAATGTAGGCTACGAGCACGGAACCAGCAATAGTGGCAAAGCCGCACGTCATAATCTGGTGGATTTCGGCCATAGTCATGTGTGGCACGAACGGGCGCACCAGCATAGCCGATTCACCCTGTCCGATGAACGGCGTCGCAGCAGCAACCACAGCTTCGGCACCCGAAACGCGAAGAGTCCAGAAGAAGAACACGGCAAACTTGCCGATAAACCACTGGATAAGGCCGACATGGAACAAGAGCGCGACAAGGGCCACGAAGAAGATGATGGGTGGCACGACACCGGTGAAGAACCAAGGTAGGTCAGGCACCGAGCTGTCTGTTAAGAACACGACACCTTGGTCGGCGAAACCTAGCAAAGTCCGAGCCAAGGTCGAGATGAAGTTGAAAATGTCGTAACCAGCTTGGGTTCGCAAGACGAAGACGGCAACGACAAATTGAGTGAGCATTCCGCCTTGGAGCATGAATTAGCAAAACACCCGAGACGAGCGCGACTCATCCAAAGTCGCTTACCAATAACAGTGTGCCAAGGAATCTTCCTCCAATCCTTCGATGTTACGGTCAAGACAGCAATCATCACGACCAGACCGAGCAGAGACTGCGCTCGGCGGGCGCGGGTGTTATCGCCAGATTCCTCGGGAACCATGGAGCCAATTAAGAAGACCGCAATGGTCACGAGGGCGGCAAGCGGCCGATGAAGCTTCTTCGGGGTCATGTCATAAGCCCTAAAAGCGGTATGACGCCAAACGAATTTAACGGGTATCATAACATATTTGACGGGGATCCAGAGGAAAATGATGCGAAGAGTGATGGCCAGATACACCAGGAATGGGATCAGCCAGTTCTTCTCATTCCGGAAACGAACAAGGCCGTAAATCCACCATCTGGACAAGCTATGTCAGCTCTGCGACCCGAGGCGCGACTGTGATATTCCACCAAGAGTCGCGATAAACTTACGCCGTGAACACGAGCCAGATAGTGAGGTGAACATAAGCTCTGAGTCTTCGATACCAATATGAAATGAAGCTCTTCTTTTCGCCCTCGTCGCTGGAGATGTTACCCACAGCTCCGCTCTCCTCGTCCGTTAAGGATTTCTCAGCAGCCGCATAATCCTGTGGCTTTTCTAAGCTCTTATCCGGCGAGGAAGTCGAGTATACGACTTCATCCGGGTGGTTGGCCGGATTCGCGGCCAATCCGCCATGGTGCAGATGCAAGTGGCGATGTTCGTTTGCGAATTGGAGTGCGGGATCAGGATTAGGAATAACGCCCTCTTGGAGTGAGGAATTGTGGCCGGCGAGGCCTTTGACCTCAGGCGAACTCATTGAGAATCAAAGTTGGGAACTGAGAAATTTCTCTTGGCAAATTTTTTTTTCCTTCTCTTTTCCTCCAGTCCTCTCTTTGTTAGTTTCGCACTCGACTCGGAGAAATTAATCCTCGTCTCAACCAAGAGTGGGGTTAGGAGACCACGTTATGTTCCTTGGAACGTAACGCGCGAGTAAAGCAAAAAAGAAGAGAAGACGGGAAAGAGTGCGAATAGATATTTTATTACTAGTGAGACATCGGCCTAGGGCATCAAGAAATCCATCTCTTACTCCAGATTGGATATGTACGAATTTTAATACTTTTCCAAGGTCAGCCCCTCGGTAGGCAAATCGTGCTGGCGACCGCGTGGTCTAGATTAACCCGGTCGACGCTAGCTATGGAGGTCTTCTAGAAGGGGAAGGCCGCCCTATCTAAACACAAGTAGCGGCTCACTGATAGACGCCGGACGCCCCATGAATCCATCAGATGTACCTAACCAGGCATTGATACGCAGAATCTTGATTTTACGGATCATAAGTGGTCAGTCGACGGATCAGGCGAAAAAATTCAGATCTCGGCGCTACAGCCGCAGCTAACAAAAAAAAAAGAAGCCGGATAAGAGCCTATTACATTAGGTACTTGGTTTCTTACCTATACATACCTAGAAGCTGACGCAGTGATACAAATACCTGCATACTCGCACCACATGTATGTTGCTGTGTCGTTGGCAATAATCGCGACGCGACGACGTCCCTGAAACCAACATTGAAGCTGATAAGAAAAATCAGAATAATCGGGAGATAGGCAAAGACCGGCATTTCCAATGGAATGGGGCACCGAGAAATCTTTTTTTTCCCAAATGGTCTCCGCCAAGTATCAAAATTGCCACCTTGATTGGCCAATTTGTCATGATAACGAGGATGCTGAATGTAACCGTCGTTTTTGCCGTTACTACGCTAACAGAAGTCGGGGATAGTCCCCTGTCCTATGGATGTATTTCTCCATTCTTTTCTCCCCTGGGTACCTACGTACTGATAGGCGCATCCGACATGAGGTGCAGATACGACACGACGTTGCTTTTGCCTCTTGGGGGATTGTACCTATCCATAACGATCAGGTACTGCATATGTAAAAGCCGAGTATAATGACAAGGCTGTTGTGTGTCCTGCCTGCCGACATGAGCGCTTCATTACTCGACGTATGTTATCACGATGGCGATATACGAAATTCGCGGGTCCCTATATACATCGATAACAGAACCATGTGGGGTCTCGCAAGCCGAAATCGTGCTCAAGTCTGATTCACATAAGTCGCATCTGGATACCTTGTCTATGCCACTACAACAGCTATAAGGGGGGGCACTATACGGTTGGCATCGGTTAGAAGTTATCATTGGGCTATATCTTCGAATGAGGTCACAAGCAGCAATATATTTAAAATACTTGAAAAATACTACCAGAGTACACAACATTGAGGGGGTTGCGGTAACACCGAGTGAGATCTTCCTAAATTGGAGTGAATGTCCTGGATTGCATCGGCCGCCCTCCACAAACCCCAGCTCTCATTAATGTGAGTTATGTGATTGGCTTCGCATGTTTCCGTCGTGATGATCGCTTTATCTCCAGCTGTGAAACAATGGTAGATTGACAGCTGAATGGTCAGTTCATATGTTGATAAGGAAAAGATCGTGATGCTGATAGCTGACCGCCTCAGCTGAAATGAATTTACGTTCCATCCATCCACATAGGCGGGATACACTTTGCATGCGTGTATCCAATGCTCCGGATTCGACAATTCACCCTCGCCTTAATTTTGAGCTCAAAATCCATTTTACTTGTGAAGAGTCTATACTCGTATCATATGACTGCTTCAATCAAAAGCCGTCGATATCAGAGAGCCAGGGGTCGTCTGTATTTCTTATCACCTTCCTAAAATGGAGCATTGGCACGTGCGCAGTACCGCAATCCCCCAAGATGTGGGATATTTTAGCTAGTGGACAAGACTTTTAGGTCAGTTCTCGGTGAGCCGGGGTCTTATCTTTATAAATCCATTGGTAACTATTCGAGTCGACGCGACTCCAATCAGGTAGATTCACGGCAATTGTAAGTGCCACCACTATTATAACATCGTTAACTCCTATTATACCCTATCGGACGCGCATGGCGAGAAAAGTATCATGGTACCGTGTAGTACCTGGAGGAAAACTGTTCGATATGGACATCATAACACGCCGGACTGATCACTTGAAAATGGTTGGGCGCAGAAAGCTTCTTGAGAATAGGTGGGTGAAGACATTTTGATATGAAGATGGCCTTATTTGCCACCATCACAACATACAACACGCATAAGGGCGTATCGTAACTTCCATTTACCCTATGATCCATGAGGGCACTAATATTTCTGATAATACAACATTAATTCTCCAAGTTCTGAAAACCACCCCAATCCCATTCCGCACCCACTTCCGAGCAGCCTTAACTGGAAACTACCTAATCATTGTGTACTCATATCGAACCGAACCTCACCAATGAACCATGTTACTTCCCACTATAACAGTAGCAGGTCCAACTGGATATATCGCTCCGGACACATCCACCTTCGCGCGGGCAGTCAAGGTTACAGTCATCGATTGACTCAAAAGTTTCGCCGCAGAAGCTATTTTCTAGCCCATTAGCCTCTATAGCCTTCAGACTTAGCTCGGAAAGTTCACCTACCGAGCAATGATGACAGGACTTCCAGCTGCCAAGCCGGCAATGAGGGACATCATCGTTAAAGATATACTTCTGCTGGGCCTCATATTCGACAGTCACGATCGATAAACTTGATAACTATTGCTTTGGGTGTATATACTTGAGCGTGAATAAAATACCCTAAGGATTGAAGTTTGGGTACGATAAACACGGGGGGTCGAGGGTGAGTATATATATCACTGTGGTTGCTCTGTGAAATTTATTGTCCAACTTCCAGGTTCATGATTGCCTAGGAGCATGTACGAAAGTTACACCTTTCTTCGACTCTACCTTGAAATAACTGGTTGAGTTGTCGTCCTCATAAGCACCTCCCTAGCGAAGGCATGGTCATAAATAGAGTCGAGTTCCACTAAAGGTAGGTTTGCTACGGATATAACTGAGGTGTCGGGTATGAGCTGTGCAAGCCATGTGCAACATATGAGACCGCACATCTGCTGAAGAATCATTTATGGTCACCGTGGATACTCGTTTCTCTCCGCGTTTATACAGTACGATAGTACGATATATGAATATAGCCTTCGTTGACTAAGAATTAACCTTGTTAGGGTTAGAAATGAACCATTAAATTCTAACGTAATGTTTTATAGCCTCTATTGCACGGTAGTCGCTGGATAACCTTGGTACGATAGTCTCTTCCATTTATCAAACGACAATCCCGCTGTTTTCTAGTAACATATCATACCAAGTATTCCTATCCCTGGGCGGGTAGGTAGATAGCGTACGAAGACGTGTTATGGTTACCTACTCTGATAACCAATTACGCCGTCCGCTAGGGATTCACACGATCCTAGTTTGCTATGAATGTTTTCAGCTGTACGCTCTACATCTACGAACGATATTATTAAAGAGTCAAGTTACGGACGGTGTCTTTCGGCCTACTACTTATTGTAGCAAATTCAATTCGAAGGTTTCCTTACAACATAATATTGATCTCGACAGTTCTCCTAGAATCGCCGACGTCTCTTAGCCCTAGAGGAGTCCCCCCCAAAGAACAATATCGCTTCTCCATCAATTCTGAAGCCTCTCTATATTATACCTAGGTAGGTACCTATCTAATGCCAGCTTTTCTGCTCAGCTTATAGATGTCGGTTCTTGCCGTCACCTGTTACACCTAGCAAGCCACAAAATGAAGTATTTATACATGGCGAAACGCTAAATATGCGGATATGAGGTAGAAATCCCATAAGCCTATCGTGTAAAGTTTCACACACCAGAATCCTCCTTCGGCCAAGGTGCAGGTGCATTCCACCAGTCAGACCACGACGAACAAGTCTCGTCAAAGACCTTCCTCTCAGCATTACTAACAGTAATTGACTCGGCACTCTCGAGGATCTCCAACGCCAAGCCCATAGATGCATGCCATGCGATATGACAATGGACGAGCCACGCGCCGGGATTGTCTAACTGAATCGCGACAGCGAGGTAACCGTGAGCAGGAAGCATGGCGGTGTCACGCCGCGGTGGGTTTTTGAATTGAAAAGAGTCGGTCTTTCCATCCCATTGGTGTCTCTCTTGTGCTAGGATATAGAAATCATGGCCATGGAAATGAATAGGGTGCGACATTCTGTATGGTGTACGCATTGTTAGTAATCGAAGCGTTCATGAGGCCCCACAAAAATAAAAAGGGGGTGAAAAGGGGGCGGGGTAGAGGGGTAGAATTACGTACCCTCCGTATAGGACAACGGCAGCATTTTCGATTACAAGAATAGCCCATTGATCTTCGGATTCCTCCGTTTTCTGCAGAAGCCAGCATTATTAGCGACCATCAAGGCTAGCACGAACGTAAAGCTGGGATTTTGGTGTCTTACATTCAGAGGTAGGACGTTGTACTCGGCAGGAAAAGAAGTAGTCGACTCATGGAAGGCCTGCTTCAGTGTCGGCTCGGCCCAGTCAATCTCCAAGCTGCTGCTGTTGATAGTCCACTTGAACATTCCCGTGTGAATAAACCGCACGTTGACGTCCTCGACCGTGGTGCCGACAATAGTGCCAACGTCTTTTTTGAGGTAAGGGACCAAGCTCTCTCTCGGCTCATCGAGACAAGCTCCTGGCAGTTCAACGAGGTCGCTAGTAGTTGGATCCTCGGTACTCATCAATTTGCGCTCATATCGAATGATGCCAGTCCCGTCATCAGGATGACTATTGGCAACGCCTTGGCAAGTATGCGCGGGGACCCAGCCAGCACGCAACCAGTAGTCCCCTGGCTCGGCATTCGCTTCAACAATAACATCATATCGCTGACCCGAGCTAATCATGACGCTATTTGTTTCATAGGGTTCGATGGGTACGAAATCCGTGGCAATTACTGTAAGGTTATGGCCGTCGATGCTGAAGTGGAAATAGCTGTCGATAGCGACATTGAATACTCTTATCAGATATTTCTTGCCGGCCTGGAAGACGGTCTCAAACTTCTTGCCACCACCAACGCAATTCGGGTCCGAAACTTCGGAGCAGTCAAATGTGTTGGTGCCGTTAATCAAGAGGTCTACAGATTAAAGGGTTAGCGAATATCAAAGCGGATTGAATATATCTCACTACGCGGTGATTTAGAGACTTACTATCGAGCTCGTGAGTGATACCCCATTCCTGCTTATTGGCCCACGCCCCAAAGATAGGCGTGTGCGACCAATCCTGGAGGACAAGGGTGCCGAGGTCTTCATCGTAGTTTGCTGTAGCTGGCCCTCTAAAAATCATAGGACCCCATAGACCCTCAGCATACTGCAGCGAAAAGTGACTATGGTACCAGCTCGTACCATACTGGGTAGCCTTGAATTTATATGTGTAGGTTTCTCCTGGAGCAATTGGACATTGTGAGATGCCGGGGACTCCGTCGTTCTGGGTATTGTTGAACATTCGGATGCCGTGCCAATGCACAGAGGTGCCGTTGGACTTCATATTGTTGGTCACATGAATGACGAGATCGTCTCCCCAGTCGGCAATAATGAGCGGACCCGGGACGGTGCCATTGAATGTCATACAAGGACGTTCGTATCCATCTGGGCTGCAGGTGGTCTCCTCTGCAGAGAGCCATACCTCTACGGTGTTGCCAGTGTCGGGAAAGGTTGTATAATAATCCGTATCAATGCTGTATTCGCCCCAGCAGCCCCGTGAAGTTGGCGTATTCTGACATAACGAAGGCGAAGGAGATGGAGGAGATATAGGAATAGGCTTCTGTGGCGTTTGTAATATTAAACCTTGGCTCGGTATGGATGAAGCGGAAGAGAGATAGCCTCCCAACAGAAAGTCGAGAATGGAAATTAGTGCCTCTTTCATGGTTCTTGTTTCACGAAACCACGCCTTGCAGATTAGCAGCAGAACCTGGGTCCAAAAAGCGAGAGAAGCAATGTTTTAAGATTCTCAATAATTGTCGGAAGGATTATGGCGGACCCAAGGAAAGAAAGGGTCAGGTATGAAGTTGACACGGCCTTGGGAAAATTGCAATATGCTAGGGTATGAGCATCCATGAGTATCCAAGGGCAGACCAGTGAGTGTGTCGCAAATAATCGCCGCATGAGATTCAGACATAAAGTATGTTTTCGCCATGCAATTGCTTGGGACTCATTGTGGTCGTCTCGACTGATATGCGATCTGACCCCTGTGTTCGGAGCTGACGACGGAGGATCCGGTCATCCTAATGGGACTACCGTTCGGAGCCCTAATTGCCTAATTCGGCACCGGCATACTCGGCATGCAGCTAGCGGGATCCCATCCTACTCCGAACATTTATCAGGGGTTAATCCGCCCGAAACTCCCTCGGCTCATGTTGAGGACTTGTGATAACAACGCGGCAAAGGAAGCCGTTTAGCTCCTTGCCCCTTACAAGGGCCGACATTTCTAGCTCGCCCGTGATTATTAACAACTCTCGACAATACATGATTTAAAAGCCGACAATTAGACCACATGAGCTTCTACCAATATTTGATCTTGCACACGATCTGCAGAATGAGATTTCTCCGTACCAGTGGGCTTGTAAGCCTACTCGCTCTCTTTGCGCCCCTAATAGGGACGGTCCTAGCTCAAAGTTATCCATACAACCCCCTTCTCATGAGATACATCCACCAATGGCCCATCCCGTGGTATGTTCAAAGTCTGTATATCCGAGACAATGGAGATATCATGATCACGACCGTCTGGCCAGTTGCATCCGTATGGGTTTTGACGGATGTTTTAACCGACGAGCCTAAAGCCACACATATATACACATTTGACCAGGTCAATGCCACCACCGCCATAGCCGAGACGCAACCAGATGTATTTTCCATCATAGGAGCCAATCAAACGTCGCTAGGGGTCGGCATCGATGGCGACGTGGGCATATGGGAGCTCGACCTGCGCCCAGGCAATGGTTCATATACCGAGGGCTTCACAGTCCAGGAAATCGTACACATGTCCGAAGCTGGTCTTTGCGGAAGCTTCGCTCAGCTACCGAAGGAGCCGACTACTCTACTAGTGGGAGATACTCACAGGGGCGTAGTCTGGAGAGTCGACACCCTCAAGCGCACGTACGAGCTCGCCGCCAAGGAAGACCACATGCATTGGCTCCCCTGGTTCATCACTGAGTTCGGCATTAGCGGGGTCAAGATCAACAACGGCTACCTGTACTGGACGCTCAGTTACACAGCGACAATCTGGCGAATCGCCATTTCGGACGATGGCTTCCCGCTACCTGATGCGAAACCCGAAGAGGTTAAGTGGATCCGGTCTGTGTTTATGGATAACTTCGAATTTGCCACACGGGATCATGCCACCATATTCGCGGCGCTCAACGCGGACAATCGACTGCTTGCCATTGCTCCGGACGGCACTCCCACCTATGTCGCCGGCACGCCAGATGAGATGATCTTGACGGGGCCCGTATCACCGGCCTTTGGCAAGGTCAACGGTGACACTAATACGGTTTATGTCGCTACTGGTGGAGCGCTGCTGAACCCTGTCAATGGTTCCATTATTGAAGGAGGTAGGATAGTTGCTATCGATACCACGCCGTTCTTCGAGAATCATCTGTCCGGACAGCCTGATCTGGGAGACGAGCTGCGCTAGAGCGGTAGAAATTCTACTCCGGCCCACGCCGTCATACTTCTGCTGCAGTTTGCCCAGGTCTGACGGCAGCTATACAACTATCGTTACTCAGGCAAAGGATACAAAAGCGGGGATTGACCCTAGAGAGAACACCCGGTTTGAATTTAATCTACTCTTGTGTTATATGTGAGTGTTAGCAGAGTGCATGATTGGGGAGTCAGAATGAAGGTTTGGTAGGGCAGTTGGTTACCTCGAGGAGCAAGCAAGTAGTAGTCAAATGCTACGTGCAATATACCAATGAGGAAAATATTTCCAAGATTTCAGGTATCCACATGTGATCATTTTCCCCATATTGGCTAAAGTTCAATCCTAATCCAAGATCTATAGATTTCCCATTCATCGCACTTATCACGTGTACCCCTATACGCCGTCCCAATGCTATTTTTATAATAAATGACTATATAAGGCAATGATTCACTGCCAATTATTACTCGACATCATCAACCAATTCTCCGCGGTACCACCCATATCCGCGTTGTTGAAGTCAAAGTTGAAAGTCTGCCTTGGATGACCAGGTGGAGTGAATGTTCCAAGAACACCCGGCATTATAAATGCATCTGCTGTGATATTATTAGCCTTTATTAACATTAGCATTCACATATTATTTTTCGCTTACGTGAATAAAGTCCCAGATCCCTAAACATCCCCTGGCTGTCAAGCCCCATCTCATTATCGTTGAAGACGGTAGAAGAATCCATAGGGGGTATGCCGTGTGCGTCTTTGCTACTAGTGCTGGCATCCTCTTCCTTCGGATCAGCATCATGCGCAATGCCGTCGGTGGCCCTTGCTAGCACGATACTGATGGTTTCCGCCGCCTTCTTCGCCTCGAGGGATGTGCTGCTCTTGCGCATCCAGATCATTCTCGTGGTCCGTAAGGCTGCCAGGATTTCCTCTTGTCGGCCCAGCGTTTGTCGGCGATACAGCAAGGAGCATAGTATCATGGTGGCTGTCAAGAAGTGATGGTTCATGAGTGAGCCTACACGGAAGCGCATGGTATGGAGGAGACCCCCGGAGTATAACTCCCTGTCTAGTAAGTCTTGGATTTCTAGCGAACGGAGCGAAGCATCCAGGCAAGCCTTCCTCGAATATGCGAAAGTATCTTCGTCCTGCGAAGTCGACTCCATATATAGGAATCGCCGATGAAGCATAATCTCTCCTTTAAGGTAAAGGTGGCTGAGAAAGAGGCGAGCCATAATGATATGAGGTGAGTCAGTAACACTGACTGCTATCGACTTCATTTTCAACGGCGGAGGGATGCTGGCTATTGCCTGTCGAAGGATGCCGTCCACTTGCATCACTTCAGCATAGCTAGCTGCCTTGATAGACGATGTAACCCCAGAAACATGGTTTAGTGCTACTAATATTCTTCTCCTTGCTATAATTCCAAGAGTCGTGGTGTGCTCGGTCTCTGGGCGTGAAGCAGGTAGCTCGGTCATGTTTTCATCTAGATCGTCATCGTTCAGATTGCGTGGCTCGGCCGTATCATACTGGGCTGACGAGATCATACACGGCATTCCCATCTGGCTCGATATTAGAGTGTCACCTAGCAGAACAGTAGCCCATAATCTCCGCCGCATCTCAGCCTGAAGTGGTGAGATTCCAGAGAAATGGCTCGGATCTCGATGGTAGCCCATGCGCATTGCGAGGTTGACCTCTAGAGCCAGCAGGAACCAGATGTCTTTACCAGCATCAATTCCCATCATGAACTCAATGTACACGTAGTTAATCAGCGTCTCCAAGCCGTATGGTGCTGATTTAGTGTATTCACCCATAAGAAGACATTGTACAATCTTTTCGCGGTACAGATCGATTTGCAGTTGCTGCGCTTCGCCTCCATGAGACATATCGGCCGAGTCCGAGGACAGCAAAGCGAGGCATATCATGCTGAAGAGAAGGCCAACCCAAATAATACTAGACACGGCAGCTGGATTGGCCCAAAACGCCTCGTACTATGAGAATATGTTAGTGTCCCAATATGCCGGATCGAAATATTAACAAGCATACTTGCCTCGCGGACAAATGTAGGACCATGAACGGCGGCTGGTGCCAGGTGAATCAGCCACAATAATGCGCAAACGCAATTGAAAAGGAGTATACCTACAAGAAGCTACCAGATCCAGACGGTTAAAAAAGCGTGAGATGTAGCGATCTACCGCGCTCTTAGGAGGTAACGCAGCTAGGATTTCGGCACGCGAATTTGCGCGCCTACAACCATAGAGAAGTAAAGCATGCGGTGACCGTGGCCTTCCCACAGGGTCATTTCCACTGTCGTCCTGGGTCTGGTCTGGTGTATTGGCCAATCTGAGATTTTCCTCCTGGTCAAAGTGGCCTTTCAAATCAGCAATACTGTCTAGAATCGCGGCCCAGTGGTCACCGCCAACGTAGCGGACTTCCGAAGCGCTGAGGCGCATACTTCCAGCCTCGGAACGCTCTTCCATCAGGGTGTCGGCGGGCGAAGTGTTAGCAGGATCATGAATACGGCCCGAGTCAGGAGGCGGTGGCAGACCGGCGCTAGTTTGATTACCAGCCGCCTGAGGGTCCGGCATTAGAGACTTGACTAGACGCTCCAAATACACGATGCGATTGTGGAGACTAGGCACCGCCGTGGTCTCGGGCCCCATCGCGAAGCCTTGGTTTTCGGCATATGTGCATGTCTGGCCTCGTAGGAGGCAGCTGGAGCACGATGGCTGTTGACGATCGCATCGCAACTTGCGACGTCGACAGAGATTGCAAGAAAGTTGAGGTTTATCCCGACGACGATTGGGGTTTAGGGGACGTGGCCGTGCGGCGGTATCACCTTGGTCTCGTCGCTGCGTAGGCGACTGTGATCCAGTGGAAGGTGACGTCTGATGAGCTGTCGACATGGCCGATGATGGAATGCTCTTGGGCACTCCTCTCATTGAACGATCTTCTCATCGATGGCTTGTGATATGAGCCGGCCCTAGGTGTAATTCGGAAATTGAAACGAAACTAAAGATAGGGATAGCCGAGTTACCAACGCCAGGCAGGTAGGTAGCCAAGAACGGAGAGGAGAAAAGGGCATTTGTCCAGTAGAACGCGGGGATGATGCAAGTGAGACTGCGAATAGGAATGCGGAACAGGCGCCACCATAGCCACAATTCCCTCAAAGGGACGGGCATCAACCGGACCCTCCGACCCTCCATCGGCCGACTGCTACCTAGGTACTTCCGAACCCTTACTGCACTCCTCCGAATACCTCTAGGCCTCAGTCAGACTGCAAAGCGGGTCACAAAAACCATTTCATAGTAGTAGAGAAGCAAAACAGAAATGAAATTGCCTATTGAATGGTGCATTATTTAGAGGGAGCAATCCACGGTTGTCCCCTAAAGAGGTGCCTACCGTAAGCTGCGTAAGGAGGAGATTTCAGTGGGTCCAAGATCTCCTCCATCCCCCAAACGCTCCAGCTAGTCGTGCATTAGCCCACCTGCAGATGCTAGCTCCCGCTTAACAAGTACCCCCACGTTCCCAGCCCCTTGGAAACAATTTCCCCTTTTTATCACCAGATCTTCGATAGGTACCTAAGGTAGTGAATCAAACACACAGATTCTACATCTAGTCGATTCCGTGTCAATCTTTGAGGATTTATTACATTTCGCGAGGACGAGCCTCATGGAAGACAGGAAAGTAACTGCAAAGGATTAACCACCTGTGAGAACTTTAAATTCAGTCTAAATTTACTCAAAGCAGCGCTTTTGTATATCTAAATCTACCCAGGTACCAAGTTCTAGATAGTCACGACCAGTTCTTATTGAAGAAGTCGAGCACTGTCTGATAACCCCGAGCATATTCCTCCTTAACACGAGCGTTGCTCAGGTCAGCACGAGCCGCCATCCAGCCATGGACCTGATCACCGAAGGTCTCCACGTGGTGAGGTACCTTGAGCTTGCTCTCATATTCCTTAACCGTATCGGCGGGCTCTTCTCCTGATGCAAGTAGAATGAATGGCACCTTGATGCCATCGGCCTCTGTGGGATCTACCATAGCCGGATGACAGGCAGCCGCAATCTGGAAAAGGTTAGAATCGCCCGATGTCACGAGCGATGCGACTTTGCCTCCCCAGCAGTACTAGACACAACTCGTGTTAGTGCGCTGGTCTAGCAACGGATTCACTTTCATTCAGCTTACTCCTAAGATGCCCCATGACTTGATTGAGGGGTTTGATGCTTGCACGGCCTTCACATAATCCGGCAACTTGGCAGCAACTGTGTGTGGCGCGTGTTCAGGGTCGCTGAAGAATCCGCCAAGGTTCTTCTGCTTTTCCTCAGTGTCGGGGGGAAACCTTCAGCCACGTTGTCAGTAACTTTACCCCCTAACCGAGGTTTCGGTCATAGTCGTACCACTCAATAGGGCAAGGCTTGCCCTTGAACCAGTCAGGGATGAAGACCTTGTGCTGCTGTGACTTCTTCCCCGTGGCCAGAATATCAGCTCCTTGGAGCGTCTGGTCAAAGTAACCAAAGATGTCATAAATGACAATGATGCCCTTTTCGGCATCAGCTGGACCAGTGACATCTTCATGATAGTAATGAATGGTCAGTTAAGCCTACGCTGCACTAACATTTGAAGGGTTTAAACACTTACAAGTCTTATAGCTTCCGAGCTCGGTATACGAGCCCTTAGCAACATAGCCTTCGGAAACAACGGGCGGTATGTTGCAGCACGCCTCGTTATGCCCGTGAGATGCTGGCATAGTCGACATCTTGGCTGCTTGGAAGGAGGGACCTCGTGAAGCTTCACCAACTGATTGCAATACTACGGGCTTGCTTTTAAGAGTAGAAATACTCCTAGTCGTACAACAGGAAGAGGGGGCACTAGTAGATGATCTTATACCCCTGGCTTGGACTTCAGATGTTGAAGTTAGAGCTGCTGCATGCAATCTGGAAGCTGCCGAAGATGTAGAGTGAATAGAGGTTCGCTTTGAAAGACGGGGGATTTGAGATGCCATAACTGAAATCAGGAGTTGGAAAGAGGGCTTCTCAGATAATAAGAGGATAACCCATGCATGCATATTTCCAAGATGCTTTCCAAATCTGTACAAGCCTTATAGGGCAACCAATCCAGTCCGCCTCCGTTCGCCCTTGAATTACCAACATGGCCCAATCCGGATGGTCCGGTGACCCACTTAAATGTTAGAGGACGGCCCTGAGAATAGGAGCCGAGACGCATCCTTCAGCTGCAGTAATTCGGTAAATTCTAGGCGGACGTCCGAAAACAGAACAATTACCGATGGGAAAGGTGCGACGACAGTTTTATGAATAGGCTTACGGCATCAGCATCCAGGGGGTTTATTCGGAGAGACTCGGCATCGCAACCACATCGGGGGACATATCGAGCATGGGAATTCTAACTGTATCCGAGCCCTACTAGTGCATCTTCTTCATGAGGATTTCATGACGGTGTAAGATAGCTTCGTTTATTACTATGATTCGGTACTCTTCAATATCCCCTTAACATGGCGAGTTCATACCAATCCACCACAAACCCCTCATACACCTAGCCAAAGATATACGGCAGAATCTTTGAGTTTCGCATGCTTCTCAGCAAACTCGCCACATATTACACTACATTCATCACCGCCATGAGTTCCTCAAGCACCGCTGTTACTCCCCCGACAACTATGAACTCTACTTATGTGTTCACTGCCAGTGTAACACTTGGCAAACGCTATGGCCCCATTCCAATGGTTGGAGGTGGTATGCGAATAGTCGAGCCCTTCACCGGTGGGACAATAGACGGCCCAAACTTCCACGCCACAATTGAGGGGGGCCACGCTTCTCCGATTGTCTTAAAGGACACTACCAATGAAGATGAAGGTTCAGTCCAATACCCTTACATCTATGTCTATGGCTACACGAGTGATGGGCTTCCATTTTACATCCAGGAAGAGGGTATTGGAAATCGTGCGAGCCAGAACACTAGGTTGATCATCAACGTCGGAGGGCCGCACTCCTACCTACAGACATCATATGTTATCGCGCAGATGAGGTTCATTGAGAATGAGGGCGGCCCTACGACTGTCGCGGTGGATTGCTATAGTATTCCAATGATTGCTTAGTTGGCAAAAGGGGCTCGGGCGGGGACGACGATGGAATAGTTAATGTACCTTTATAGAAAACATGAGCAAAACTGACCTTTGAATGAGTCCTGAATATATTAAATGCGTCATTTAAAATTCCTAACTCATTTCTGAGGTCTACAATCTCCTGATGTCAACGCAAAAAGCAGTAGGCTAGTGCGGGCCCACTTTAAATAGGGGTTGATAGCTGATTTCTACCTATCCTAGGGAGCACGGTTCAATGCATCGAACTGCAATGAAAAAATTCATGTATAATAACATTTAGAGCCATTCTGAAGTTCATCGTCCGTGAATATCTGTTGGAAATATGCAACCTTTAAATTTGAGAATGAGCATTTCAAGCCTGATACAATATCAACGATATTCTCCTTATGCAGGAGCTGAAGGTAGGTATCGAGCATAATAACAATGCTTTGGATTATGTAGGTACTCATACACGACCGTCCATCTGTCTCGGTACTTCACTTCCCAAAACCTAGAGCCCAATATATCAATCTTCACTCTAACCCATAATCCAGCTAGCCAACTTCGCTTTCACCGAAACAGAACAGAAATGTAATGAGTGGTCATCACCCACACGTAGGCCAACGCATTCCTAAGGAAAGAAGCCATCCAGCCTAGGCCGGAGAATCCCATCATCCTGTTCAGATAGATGAAACGTTGGGCATACAAGACCGCCTCCTCATCCCTCTGCTTCATGGTGATCTCTCCTTTCCACACCCTGTCCAGTGATACGGCATGGCGTGCCGCTTGTTCAGATGCCCACCCCAAATGGGACCTGAAACCGGTGAAGGCGTCCCCAACTAGAACCAATCGACCGTCATAGAAACTAGCTTTAGTAGTTTGGGCCTCGATAACCTTCGTCACAAATGGCTTAGGGGTGTTGGCTACCAACTCCGCAAGGGGCCCAGTCATGATAGAGCTCCAACGCGCCAATTGGGCTTTCCATACATCTGGATTGACGAGTCCCTGAGGAACGGTGTTAGGGTGTACCTTTCCATTTACGTCCGTGAAGATCGCTTCCATCTTAGGGGAGCCATCCGGCACAACGTAGTACCAGACCCAATTGATAAGCCGCTTTCCCGGCTCAACGTGCCCGGTCTCGGTCGGAATAAGGTAACTGCTTCGTATCAGCGGACTCTAATCCTAGACATAGAATATTTAACGATAGAAGGAAACTGACCTAATGAAATAGTGACCTCCTAATAAGGAAAAGTTCAACCGGTTTGAGAAATACTCGATCGTGTCCTTGGAAAGCAGGCGCTCAGGCACCGTTCCTCGCCAGCCAATGTATCCAGAGTATTCCTTCCTTGTCGGCGCCTGCATCAGTTTTCGGACAGTCGAGTGAACTCCATCGGCAGCGATGACCATCTCAGCACTAATGCTGTCCTTTTCGCCCGTGGTCACATCCGCATACGAGACAGTCACGAGGCCTTCATCCCTATCATAGCTCACACCATAGACTTGCTTCCCAGCATGGTACTCAACTTTGCCGTCAGTCGGCTTTGGCTCAGGAGGGTTTGGTACGCAAGCTGACTTGAGCCCGTCGAAGTTGGCTCTCAAGATCAAATATAGCGTACCCCAGTTGCTCATATTGTGACGCCATGTCGTGTTCGCTACTCGACGTCGTTGGCGCCAGGCGGCACTCATGTACTCTGCCGGAATAGCTGCCGGGCGTCCCGTAGCGTCGTACTTGTCGAGGATAGAGACCACCGTCTTGCCGATAGATACGCCGGACTCGTGACTGGCGCGGTCCTTTGACGGATCTTGTTCCAAAACAATGACGTGGCTACCTTGGCGCTTTAGCTGAAGCCCTTGGAGAAGGCCAGCTACGGAGCCGCCAATCTAAATTGGCGAACCCTGTCAGTGATGTGAATTCAATAGTCCACATTCTAGAAAAACAGACTTACGATGATGACTTTTTGAGGGGCCATGTCTACCGACGATGCGGGGTGGTTGATATGAACGGTGATGAATTTTTTACAAGCAAAGGCAACAAATACAGAGGTAATAGCATGAAGTTATACAAAGCTTTAGTAGGAAAGTTTAGGGTCAGTTATTCAATTCTCAGATATCATCGTACTGGCTTACCGGTCTAAATGTGTCAGTGGCGCCACCCATATAGTACAATTATCGCGCCATCTCAATAGGTCGGAATATGAGAATTCTTTGTTACTGAAGAACTTCGGAAGACTAGAGTCGGAGGTCTTTGTGGACGTTCCAGGTGGCTCGTATTGTATGACCGGAAGTCTAACATCGGAACAAGTTGCTTATGCCCCTTTAGGGCACAGACAACCAACCTCCGAACATACGGTGCCTACCATATACAAACAGAGAATACAAATCTGAAACAAAATTAACTATATGCTACATATGGAATGTGATTACGAAGGGCAACACTCTATATCCTTGCATGCTAGAGGTACCGAATACAATTCAGTCGTGTGGGTTTACCTCCAATCTATCAGGAAAATGGAAACTTCTGTTAAGATCACAATTCATATTATTGTATTTCTCCAGGTTCGTTGAATCTCGCCGGGTGATGGGGAATATGAAGCTATCATTGCTTTAGAGTAGTAGTTAGTGGACGATCTCCTACCACATCACTCAAAGTCCTAATCATCCGCCATTTTAAGGCTCACAATTAATCTAGCTCTTAAATTTGGCTGTAGTACCAGTGTTGTCGAATAGAATTACCTTTCCATCATCTAGAAAAATCATAAGTTTTTTTGTCTTTTATTATCTCCTATGTTACATTTGAAATGAATATACGTGCTGGGGCAACGGCCTATTTCTTAGTCTAGTATAATCGTATATAGTCATAATATTCGTGCTGGGCTCTCTAAGCGAGCAGCTGATTTACCTCTGCGACCCTTTCCCGTAGATTTTGTGCTTGCTCCTTCATATTTTTACACAAGTGACCATGTGACAATGCGAGTACTAATCTCTCCCCAAACAGTGCGATTGTTGGCTTTTCTCCCTGATCCTCCCCCGGCATAGTGCTTGATCCACACCCTTCGCGTCCTTGCGCGTGTTCCCCTTGGGCTACCACCCTTGCGTCCGGCGGCAGTCCCAACAATCCCTCAGCGCCGCCGAGCGAGTTTAATAGCATTGACACCACCTTTTTCTCTGGATCCCACCCCCCGCATACTGCAGTACCAATGGTCAGCAATTGCTCTTTATGGTTAATTTATAGTTATTCTTGCTTCCGAGCCGAGCTTAGTACTAAAAACTTCCTGAAAGGGGGGGAGAGACACCAAACACGCTCCAACAAGGGAATTGAATAATGTCGGGTTCTACTCACTGCAGACGGGCCGCAGCTGATTGAGGCTCAGCCCACGATACGCATGCATGTCTCCCATGAGTGGATAATGCAGGGATGGACTAGGCTCTTTATGTGCCAACTTATGAGCCTCCCGCATTCGTAAAATGTGCTCTATTAGATAGCCAAAGACAGACGAGTAGATGCCTGTGAGCATCATGTAACATGAGATTATAAGTAGAGTGGTGGGCATATCTTGATGCTGGGGGCAAACAGAAGGATCAGCAGAAGCATAGCCGAACAGGATAGTGTGGAAGCGCTGAGAGAGCAGCACCGCGTCGCCAATCGGGTAGTTGTCGCGGTCCCCATCCGGCAATTTAACTAGTCGATTCCCATAATGCGCCATCTCTGACATGAGTCCGCTAAGATCGACTAGTGGATTTGGTGGTTTTTCGTCGGCTAGCTTGTCAATGTCGAGTTTGAAATCCATGTCTGCTGGCATGACGTCGGGGGCTCCCATTAGTTCGTATAGGAATTCAGGCACATCCAGGTTGGCCATATCGAAATTGTAGTACCCTGACAAGCTTCCTGCTGCGCCGTCTATAGGCTCTGAAGGTTCATCAACCTGCAGTACCGCGTTTTCGTGGGACCAAAAATCGGAAATTTCATGGTCTGGCGTAATCATTACTGTGTCGCTGTCTGTTCCAGAGCCGCATTGATTGTCCTTAATTGGAGGCGAAGGAAGAGGTTGTTGTGCTTCTGGTGACGAAGGACCTGGGAGTACGAATGTGCTCATTCCTGGCAATGAAGATGTCGACTTCTCCTTCCTGGGAATAGACCTGGTTTCAGAGTCGCTATCACTGGTATTTTTTCTGCTCC
The DNA here is from genome assembly GCA_023628415.1 of Hypoxylon sp. PDH2405. Classification (NCBI taxonomy): domain Eukaryota; kingdom Fungi; phylum Ascomycota; class Sordariomycetes; order Xylariales; family Hypoxylaceae; genus Hypoxylon; species Hypoxylon sp. PDH2405. The sequence goes on from JAMAKT010000027.1 coordinate 216,092, forward strand.
GTCTCATCTGTAAACGTTGGCTAAATGTACACAACACCGGCGTCTTTAACCTCAGACACCGTAGACATGGCGCCGTAGGGTCTGTACTAGAAGATGGCACACAGCGGAGCTTTTGGGCTCGGCACCGGTCACAGGACGCACGGAGTGGTGCGTTGTTACTGGTTTCCATGGCAAAGGTTCCGTAGGTAGGTTACAGTGCAGAATCTCAGCTCTGGATCGGCGCACGCGTTGGAGAATTAGGAGACAATGGAATATAAAATACTAAAACATGCCTAATTTTCGCCCGTGTACCTCCGTACGCCATGCGGGAGGCTCGTGGCGGGATCAAGATAAAAATCAGCAGTTTGTCCTAGCCTACTGCTTCCTCTGCAGCTGCAGACATAATCCTGTGCCACTCCGTCTACGCGGACGATTCGCGGCATCGGGACATCTTAGGATGACGTTTGGGGTTTCAGGATTCGAGCTGTGTGCTTGTGTGCTGATTGCCTAAGCATAAGCGAGGGAACTTATGTAGTAATCACACAACCGAGATTATTATCGCACGACAGCACTAGCATGCTGCAGCTTGGCTTTTCGTTGGGGTCTCGATCTATAGGTAGCCACGTGGTACCGAATTAGCTAACATTATTATTAGTTGGTGAGATGCCCATAGGTGATCTAGAGATCCCTAGGATGTCCCGGAAGCTGACAAAGATGTCATGGGAATGCACGTGGTTGGCGATAAGGTTAGTTGATCCGAGTACCCTGTCTGTGCCTCCCAGATACGTGGATAGGATTCTTGCGTCGTACAGTTGGACTCGCTGCGACCCCCACATATGTGACCTACTGTAGTCGGATTCGCCAGAAAATCCTTCTCGTAGAAAATGAACCAACAGGATAATTTACATATTGGCTTACTGAGTAACCCGGTCAACATAAACAAATACAAAGCATCACTGATAGATTTTGCACACAGCACTAGTACTGCAATCGTGTACAAATGATGGCATACAGGACATCCTGTGTTGCTCATTAATTCATTCATAACAGAAGACACACTGTTTCATAGCGTCTCCAATTTGTATGTGCGGTATGAGAACGCCCAGAGCGAGTAAGACGACACTCTACAAGGTTCTCAATATAAGGTAAATATAGTTGTAAATTCTATGTAATTCGATACAAAGAACTGTTGGTAGCAAGAGACCAGGATCGGTAATTATTCGGTCAGTTTAATCATCCTTAGGATTCAGCAGAACCGGATGAACTTTCCTAGATGTGAAGTAGTATTTAGTTGTGCTAGATCCTAAGACATATCTGTTAGTAATATGGAACTGGTCCTCCAAGGTCTTGGGTGCATCTTGGCTTGGTGTGCCCAGACTTGCACGACTCTACCTACAAGGGTACATAATTCATAGCGCCTCTGAACTGGTCTCCAAAATATAAGGTATTGTCAAAGTAACACGATGATTATTGTTGTACCACCGCCGCATCAATCCTAATCTTACCCCCCACGTTCATCCTTCAGGTACAAGTCTAACGTAATCCGACCCCCGCGATAGGCTGATTGCCATATTCCATTCCGCCAGATCATTAGGCATTTGTGTGTAATGTGAGAATATCTGTGTGTGAGTATCTACCAACAATTTCAGCTCGGCCGAATAGCCAAGTACGCTACCAACAAATCTAGAATAGTTAACAAGCTGAGCTTACAAAGCCTTATCTTGGCCTAGAAGATTAGAGTGAGACTTTAGCTCTTCGAATAAGACTGGACCTGTATATCTGCCGCAGTTTTATGCCGGAAGGATTAAAGACAGTCTTATCATGAAGTTCTACAGATGGTTCAGTTACATTAGGTACCTATCTAATGTACCTATGTATTTAGAAAAGGGATATCGATGAGGTTAGCGATGGATTTTAGGGGAGAAGTAAAACCCATGCCAGTTATTCTCCACTTCTCAGCCCTATTCTACGGGTCTTGTGGGCACTAAGTATCCACTACGCTAAGCTCAAATAGCACTTGAATCCGCTTAAATCCACTTAAATCCACAACTCAATCGCGCGATCAACTTTATCTCTTGAACTTAACCCGCCCCCCTATTCCGTCCTTATATGTATTTCCACCTATTATCTGGACGTATTCCTCTGGTTTTAGAGAGATCTCCACTTCCTACAAGGGCCTTACGTACAGTACACGCATGCTGCATGCTTACCTCACATACATTTAGAAGCCTTAGGAGATTTTTATCTTAGATCGGGTTGTACACGGATCGTCCGCCAATCCTCCGGTCACGTGTCCACCTTCCAAGGCCCCTTTCACACTTGTTTATTCACCCATCCATCTCCGTCCAGTCCATGGACCCTCCGTGTTTATCGTCCGTAGAATAGATTCCGTCCGCTCTATTCCTCCGATCCGCATTGAGAACAGCGTACTCAAGAGACAATGGACTGTATCATACACCTTGACAGCTTCAGAGCTGTACAGCGTGGGATCATCCGACGGGCGAACCTATAGGCCGGACCGCCTATCCAATTCCGTCCATGATGGTCTTTTTCAACGATCCAGATTATTATCTCTTAAAGATGCCCTGTCTGGAGTAGCTTTCAACCATGTAGAACGCCATCTTCCATCGTTATCGTCCCCGAGTCCCGACATCCGATCTGAATGTACATCTATCGTTGAATATTTTGGTTTCATTCTAAATCTCATTCAATCTACAAGCCATTTTAACCAAAACTGTCTAGGCCATGTCGTCCAAGAGTAATTCAGACTTGGAGAAGGCTCCCACTCCAGTCGTAGTCGGCGACGTACCTGTCTCTGATAATGTTGTCGACTGGGAACCCAATGACCCTGCCAACCCGCATAACTGGACAAGTGGAAAGAAATGGCAACATATCGTCTTAGTGTCGTTGCTGGCCTTAGTTACGTGAGTGCCCCTCATCGTCTCGCAGTTCCACTAGCAGATGTTGACATGCCGCAGGAATATGGGGCCGACTACTTGCGCAGCTGGCATCAGTCAGATCGTTGCGGAATTCAATATTACCTCAGACACTCTTAGCACCTTGGCCATTACCATATACGTCCTTGGCTTAGCTCTTGGACCTATGTTCATCTCACCACTAAGTGAAGTCTACGGGCGTTGGCCAGTTTACCATGGAGCTGTGATCGTCTTCTTAGCCTTCCTCATTGGAACTGCTTTGAGCCAGACTACTGCCCAGTTCATGGTTTTCAGGTTCCTGTCTGGATGCATGGGTGGTGTTCCGATGGCGCTTGGGGGTGGTACGATTGCTGACCTCACGACCCCTGCTGAGAGAGCCATGGCAATGGCTTTGTTTAGTTTAGGACCTCTTACGGGACCTGTAAGTCTCCAACACTTGGTCATATCTTCTCCAGGGCTCCTTTGCGTTACCTGTTTTGCTAACCTATACACTTGCAGGTACTCGGCCCCCTCCTTGGAGGCTTTATTGCTGGTGGGGCTGGTTGGCGATGGACTTTTTGGTTCCTTGCCATCCTTGGTGGTGCTATTGAAATCGCATGTATCATCTTCATGCGTGAGACGCACCCGAAGGTCCTTCTCGAACGCAAGGCAGCCCGCCTCAGAATCCAGACCGGCAATCTGAACTTGGAATCCAAGCTCGCCAAAGCCAACGTTACCCCACAACAGGTGCTTGTACAAGCCCTCGTCCGCCCTTCTATGCTCTTAGTCCGCTCCCCTATTCTACTAGTCATCTCCCTATACGTGGCTATGGTGTTCGGAACCTTATACCTTCTGTTTACCACATTTGTGCCCGTATTTGAGGGACAGTACGGATTCACCACTACGGTCTCCGGACTGACCTATCTCGGTCTGGGCGTCGCTTTACTTGCGGCGATGGCTACATTCACCATGGTCAGCGACCGTATCCAGAAATCACGCATGGCGAAAGAAGGCCTACAGCAGCCCCGACCTGAGTATCGCCTGCTTCTCATGATCTGCTTCAGCCCCCTCGTAGGTCTCGGCCTGTTTATCTACGGATGGACAACTGAATACAAGGTACACTGGATCGTGCCTATTATTGGCACTTTCGTCACTGGCTTTGGTGCCTATTTCGTACTTGTAAGTTCCTACTCTCGTAACATCCAAAGGCCGAGCTAACTCATACATAGATGCCCGCACAACTGTACCTTATTGATCTCTTCGGCTCGGCAGGTGCCGCGTCGGCTTTAGGTGCAAATAACCTCTTGCGAAGTATAGCCAGCACATTCCTACCGTTGGCTGGTCCTCCCATGTACGACACGCTGGGCTACGGATGGGGCAACACGCTGCTCGGATTCCTCGCACTCGCTTTTGTTCCAGCTCCGATTCTGTTCTATAAGTTCGGGGAGAGGCTCCGCGCAAAGACTCAGGTTAAAATGTAGAGCTAGAGCAACGAAGCAATCGAAAGATAACTTCTTCATAGAGAAGACACAGGTTTATTCTTTAATGAGGCTTTAACAGAAATGCCACATATTGGTAGTGTTTGGAGCTAGATAGAATGTCAACGAGATTATAGCGCAAATTCGGATTTAGATAATACACTACAAGATACCTTCCAGGTATATTTTGAACTACGCAACAAGAAGCGTCTTCCACAGTTCGACGGCCCGTATAGTTACCTCCATCACTAATTAGACAGGCCTTAGCCAGTCAAATTTTCGAATACATTGTAAATTCAAAACTGAGCTCACATCAGTACGATCCTAGGCGTTTAAGAGACATTCTCTAATCAATACTAATACAAGTCTCATTGTTGGGCGTCGTGGAAACCCTAAGAGCCTCAGGTACGGCCAAGAAACGCATTCAAAGATATAAACACGGAAGCTCGTGGCACAAGTGAGAGGTGGTAAGCACTAAAAGTGAGCGCTAAAGAGCCGCGCCTCTAGGATAGGCAGTAGACAAAAGGGGTTATTCGGTGAATCCTGCCAACAAGGAGACGTGGAACCTCAAGTCCCTTCCGACAATTCGGCATGCCACGCGATCCATCCCACGCCTTGATCTTAGTAATAGGCCTTATTCGAATTCCTCTTAGATCTTTCGGAACTTTACACAACAGTAGTATCTTCACTCCGACAGAGTGGCATGGCTAGGTCCCAGATCTTACCTAGCTTCCAAAATATGCAGCCGTTTCAGCTCCAAACAGCTTCAGCCTCGTAAACAGGATATCGATTCGGAATACTGACCATGATCCTTCAGTCTCGCAACGCGCCATGGAAATTCGGCTCGAGTCTTATCTCGTCGACCCCAATGATTCCCCGAATGAGGGTTGTTGTTATGCTGCGAAGTGTGTATTCATAGTGGCCTCATACACATCGTCGTGTTGATATATTGAAGCATCGATGGCCTCATTGTGGTTCGGTTTACCTTCCTCCCTTCAACAGAGCTCATCCTGTCTGTCCATCTGTGTAAGGTTTAGCAAGTCCTACCAGTACCTACCTCAATCATAGCCCGCCGAGAACCCCAGCTTTACTAAATCTTCAACGTCATTAGTCCTTATACTACTACATTCAAGCCCCTTGACATCAGTGGCTTTATTAGTGGCTTCAGGTCTTCTAAGCCCTACATCTTTTGGAAATACCCACGACTCATAGCACGATGGTTGACACATCTTTGGAGCCTATCGCCGTCATAGGCTTTGGATGCCGCTTCCCGGGAGGTGCCGACACGCCCTCCAAGCTCTGGTCGGTTCTGCGCGATCCCAAGAACCTCAGCAGGAAGCCATCAGCCGACCGATTCAACGTGGACGCCTTCTACCATCCCGTGGGAACCCACCATGGCACCACGAATGCTACTCAGTCCTACTTCCTGGAGGACTCGGAGCGAAGCAACGTGGCTCAGTTTGATGCTGGTTTCTTCAACATCCAGCCGGCCGAGGTAGATGCCATGGACCCGCAACAGCGCATGCTAATGGAGGTCGTCTACGACGGTCTGTGTGCCTCGGGTCAGCCCATGGAGAAGCTCCGTGGATCCGACACGGCGGTGTTCGTCGGATTGATGTGTGACGATTATCAATCCATGCTGACGAGTGATTGGGAGACTTTCCCTCGTTACACCGTCACAGGTGTGGAAAGGGGCATTTTGGCGAACCGATTATCGTACTTCTTTGACTGGCATGGTCCTAGTATGACCGTGGACACGGCTTGCTCAAGCAGTATGGTCGCCCTAGACCAGGCCGTACAGGTACTACGAAGCGGCAAGTCCAAAATGGCCGTAGCCGCTGGTGCAAATTTGATATTGACTCCAGGTATGTGTTCCAAGCTTACATATTCGCCGACACTATAGTATCTGAAAAAGTCGATGCTGACAACTGAATGCGTAGTCATGCACATAAATGAAGCTAGCCTTGGCATGCTTTCTCCAAGCGGTCGGTGTGCTATGTGGGATACAGCGGCAGACGGCTACACTCGTGGCGAAGGTGTCGCAGCGGTCTTCGTTAAAACGCTATCCCAAGCTCTCATGGACAATGACCCCATCCAGTGTATCCTGCGTGAGACAGGTATCAACCAGGATGGTCGAACCCCTGGTCTCACCATGCCAAGCAGCTCAGCGCAGGCGCAGCTGATCCGGGACTGCTACGCCAGAATCGGGCTCGACCCCGTCAACAACCCACAGGACCGCCCACAGTTCTTCCAGGCTCACGGAACCGGCACTCAAGCTGGAGACCCACAAGAAGCGGAAGCCATATCAACGGCTTTCTTCCCTACGGGTTCACACGCAGCCAATGATAAGGATAAGATGCTAGTCGGGTCGAGTAAGTTACATCCCCCAAGAATGGATCCGAAATAGCTAACATTGGACTTTCAGTAAAAACGGTTATCGGCCATACTGAAGGAACTGCGGGAGTAGCAAGTATCATCGCGACGTCGTTGGCGCTGAAGAACGGTGTCGTCCCTCCCAACCTCCATTTCAAGAATTTGAATCCCAAGGTCGCACCATTTTACAAGAATCTGGACATCCCCACTGCCCCCTTGGCATGGCCAGCTTCGAACGGTCAGGTCAAGAGAGCAAGCGTTAACAGGTGAATTTATACTCATACCCCCTTTATTCTCCACTCTTTTTATTCCTCTTCATTAAACCGTATTATAAAAAATGGTGCTAATTATGGTATAGCTTCGGCTTCGGTGGCACAAACACACATGCTATTCTGGAGGAGTACGTCCCAGTTCCCAAGACTAGAATTGAGGCGTCTTCTAGCATCCTCTTCACGCCCCTAACCTTCTCTGCGCACTCGGAGACGGCTCTTCGAAAAATGCTGTCATGGCACCTCGACTACCTCAGGGAGAATCCCAATGCTTCATTGGCGGACATGGCGTACACTCTGCAACACAGGCGTTCCACACTAACCTATCGCAAGGCTATTGCTGCCGCGACAATTCAAGACGCCATTGCGTCCCTCGAGGAGCTTACAAATAGTAATGGGGAAGCTGATCTTGGCACTCGCTACGGTACACCCCAGCCAGCCAAGATCTTGGGTGTCTTCACCGGCCAGGGAGCTCAATGGCCTCGAATGGGCGCTCAACTCATCGAGACCTCGCCCTTCGCCGCATCCCGCATTGACGACTTGGATGCAGCACTCCAGAGCCTTCCTAACCCGGCAGACAGACCGACCTGGACTCTCAAAGATCAGCTTCTCGCAGGAAAAGAGACGTCGCGTATTGCAGAAGCCGCACTTTCGCAGCCCTTGTGTACGGCGGTGCAGGTCATTCTAGTTGACATCCTGCGCGAGGCTGGTGTCTCCTTCACGGCCGTCGTGGGTCACTCGTCTGGTGAGATCGGCGCCGCCTACGCGTCAGGGCTCATCACGGCCGAGGACGCCATCCGGATCGCCTATTTCCGTGGCGTCCACGCGAAGCTAGCCTCGAGTCCTAACCCACATTCTCCTCGCGGCGCCATGATAGCAGTCGGTACCTCGGCAGATGAAGCCCGTCTTATCTGTACCGAAAACTTTGCAGGTCGGCTACAAGTGGCAGCAGTGAACTCCAGCTCAAGTGTCACCTTGAGTGGTGACGAGGACGCAGTGGATGAGGCAGAGAAGCTTTTCAGGACACGGAACACATTCGCGCGAAAGTTGAAGGTGGACACAGCTTACCACAGCGCGCATATGAATACTTCCGCAGGGCCGTATCTAGCTTCCCTCGAGAGCATCGGGCTCACAGCGTCTAAAGCCAATGATTCCACCACTACTTGGTTTTCTAGTGTGTACGAAGGCGAGGTAATGACCAACGAAAAGCTTTCCGGACAATACTGGGCAGACAATATGTGCAATGCCGTCCTGTTTGCTGGGGCCCTCGAGAAAGCCATGCAAGCGGTCGGTGAATTCGACCTCGCTGTTGAGGTCGGCCCGCATCCTGCCCTCAAGGGTCCGGCCATGGCCACCATCGGCAGCGTTCCGTATACCGGGTTGCTATCTCGCGGTCAGAGTGACAACGAGCAGCTCAGTGCCGCGTTGGGCTTTATCTGGACACAGCTCGGCTACGACAGCGTCCAGTTCTCCGCCGTCCAAACCCTCTTGTCCGGTGTCGAAAGCAAAATGGTCATCGATGATCTACCGCCTTATCCATTTGAACACCAGCGAACGTACTGGACGGAGAGTCGGATCGCTAACCACTTCAAGAACAGAAGCATCGCCCATGCCCCTAATCCCGTTCTAGGCACACGATGTGCTGAAGCAAACACGCCCGGTGAGATCCAGTGGCGGAATGTCCTGCGGCAAAAGGAAATCAGCTGGCTTAAAGGCCACATGCTGCAGGGACAGACTGTATTCCCCGCCACGGGTTATGTTAGCATGGCCATCGAGGCCGTCAAGGCTGTCGCTGTCGATGCTAATGCCGATGCCTTGATTAGCCTGATAAAACTAAACGAAGTGGAGGTTGGGCGCGCCATCACTTTCGATGATGACAACTCTAGCGTTGAGACCATATTCAGCGTCTCCTCGGTCGATGTGACAGAGACGGCGGTATCCGCGGAATGGGCTTGTTATTCGGTCGTTGCTGGTAGCACCGTTTTGAACGCCAAAGGGCGGGTTCTGTGTCAACTGTCGACGCCGGAGCCAGACACAATTCCACTAGCCAAGGCCGAAGACGCCTATGACTTGATTCCCATTGGGGAGAAACATTTCTATGATAACTTGTCGGGCGTTGGCTATGGTTACTCTCCACCGTTCCAAGGGCTGTCAAATCTACGCCGCAAGATCGGATATAGCGTTGGTACGCTCTCAGACCAGTCCGGGTCGGCGTGGGAAGACAATCTCGTCTTACACCCGGGAACGCTAGATTCGGCTTTGCAGACAGTTTTCGCAGCCTGGGCCTATCCGGGCGATTCCCAAATTTGGTCACTCCACGTTCCCGTTTCTATCGCTGCTATCACTATCAACCCATACTATACTTCATTGGGTGATGGCGGTAAGCAGAGCACTTTGTCATTCGAGACATACATCCGAAGCAAGAATCACTCCAAGATCGTGGGAGACATCTACTTGCATGCTGAGGATGGCTCCCATGCTTTCCTGCAGATGGAGGGCGCAACTATGGTGCCTTTTAGTCCAGCTACCTCCAAAAATGACTTGCCTATGTTCTCGCACTTCCAATACACGGTTGCCTCGCCGGATGGAGATCTTTCCACGGCTGGGGAGAGGTTGACTCCTTACGAGGTCCAGGTGTACAAGGATGTTGACCGTGTGTCTTATTGGTATGCTCGCAATATCTCAAAGGCTATTCCTGCCGAACAGCGTCATGACCTTCTCCCGCACTACCAGAACTACTTGAAATGGTGTGACCGCATGGTGGGCATGGTTAGCCGGGGAGAACTTCCAAAGGTGCCTGCCACGTGCAACGCAGATACCCGTGAGGACATCGATCGGATATTTGGCAAATACCAAGACCGCTTGGATATTCGTTTTGTTCAAGCTGTCGGCGATAACTTAGAACACGTCATTCGTGAAGGCACCTCAATGCTCGAGTATATGAATAAGGATGGAATGCTCCGCGCCTTCTACGAGGAGAACGCACTCTGTGCTGGACCGACCACTCGATGGCTCGCTCGCATTCTTGGACAGATCTCCGCCCGTTACCCCGGGATCAACATCCTCGAAGTTGGCGCTGGTACCGGAGCTACCACGTCCGCGGTCCTTGGCGCTATTGGGGACGCTTACGCCTCTTACACCTTCACGGATATCTCCAGTGGCTTTTTTATGGCCGCTGAAGAGCGGTTTGGGAAACAAACCAACCGCATGGTGTTCAAGACATTCAATATGGAGAAGGAGCCCGCCGGCCAAGGATACGTCGAAGGCGGATATGACGTCGTAGTAGCTGTGAATGTTTTGCATGTCTCAGTCGACATGGTATGTTCACCTTTTCTCTCCTGAAAATGGGGATACTAACTTCGAACGTGATAGGAAACCACTTTGGCCAATGTGCGCCGACTCTTGAAACCTGGTGGATTCCTAGTCGTCGGTGAGCTGACGTCTACCGATCTGCTATTCACTGGCATGACAGTCGGCACGCTGCCGGGTTGGTGGATTGGTGCAGAGACGGGTCGCACCTGGGGACCGCTACTTAATCTGAAGCAGTGGGATACCACTTTAAAAAGCACGGGCTACGCAGGTATTGATACTGTGACGCCGGACATCAGCGCGTCACTTCCTTTCAGCGTCTTCGTCGCCCAGGCCGTTGATGACAAGGTCTCGATGCTGCGCAACCCCTTGGCCGTTGAGAAGCACCCTGAAGGCATAAACACAGAAAACCTTGCTATTATCGGAGGAACCACGGAGTCCGTCCGCAAGCTTGGCCAAGACGTCAGCGACGTGCTGTCATACCGCTTCCGCAACAAGCAATTCTTCAATACTGTCGAGGAGTTTGCCCGTTCCGAGATGGCAAATGCAGCGGCTATTACCGTTCTATCTTTGACAGACCTAGACGAACCATATCTAGAGAACCTTACGAAGAGCAAGTTTGAAGGGCTCAAGACATTATTCGCCGCGGCGGGCACGTTGGTCTGGCTAACGTGTGGTTCGCGAGAGGATAGTCCTTCTCACTATATGATAGCCGGTCTGATCAACACGATCAAGACAGAATATCCCACAATGACCGCTCAGACTTATGACTTGGACCCTAGCGTCGGCATTGAGAAAAACACAGCAGACGACTTGGCGCAGATGTTACTAAGGCAACTTGCTCTCTGCCGTTGGGGCGGCGACGACGACCTAATGTGGTCGACAGAGTCACAGGTCTTTGTCGAAAATGGAAAGCAGCTCATTACCAGACTCAAGCCCGATACCCAGAAGAACGACCGGTACAATGCTCGACGAAGAGATGTATTCACATCAGTCAGTCCTCTTAAGGAAGCTTTAGAACTTGTGGGAGTTGGCGAGGACCAGAACAGGGCTTTGGAACTGCGCAAGGTATCACCCTTGGTTCACAGCCAAACCCCGGCGACACAATACCGCACCGTCAGAATCGCTCGCTCGCTCCTCCAAAACGTAGCCGTTGGTTCTGCCGGCTTTTTCAGACTCTGTACGGGAGTTGATGTTGAGACCGGCGACGTGGTTCTCGCTCTGTCCAGTTCCAATAGATCTCCTGCGAATATCCCAGTACATAACTGCATCACACTCTCTGAGATACCGTCTGCATCGGCACTTGCATCCGTCGCTGCAAATCTAGTCGCGGAGCAAATCCTATCGCTCACACCCAAGGGAACCACTCTCCTCGTCAATGAAGCAGACCCGGCGGTGCAGTCGGCCTTACAGACCAGGGCAAATACCAAGAATATCAAAACAGTGTTCACGACTGCCACCTTCGGAGGAGAGAAGAACAGCCACTCGATCTTCCTTCACCCTCATTTCCCTCAGCACGTTATCCGCTCTTTAGTCCCTAAGTCGACAGCCGTCTTCGTTCATTTCCATCGCGGCCCTCAATCAGACGCTGTCAGAGATGCACTTGCGAACTATCTGCCCTCAGGATGTCTAAAGATCTCAGAGGAAGCCTTACTAAGCCACGAGGCCAAGTCCTTCTCGGAACCCAACTTAGCCCAGGACCTGAAGAAAGCCTGGGATGGCGCCCGCGCATCCAGCTCTTCTACGATCGCGTCCATTTCCCTCGAGAAGGTATCCGAACACACGGCCGCCGGAGAGCCACTAGCTGTTCTAGACTGGACTGTCAACAGCTCCGTCACAGCCAAGGTGCAGACTATCGACTCCGGAACGCTATTCCGCGAAGACAGGACCTATCTCTTCGTGGGTATGGCAGGTGAGCTGGGACAATCCCTTGCGAGATGGATGATTGAACACGGAGCTCGATATGTAGTTCTCACCAGCCGCACGCCGAAGGTAAACCAGAGGTTCGTCGAGGACATGGAGAAGCAGTACGGCGCAGTCGTCAAGAGTGTTTCCCTTGACATCACGTCGCCTGAGTCTCTTCGCTCCGTCCACAAGACCATCACAGCTACGTTACCGGCCATCGGGGGTGTCATGCATGGCGCTATGATACTCGATGATGAGATATTGCGCAACATGACGCACGAGCAGTTCGTCCGCGTCGCCAAGCCAAAGGTGCTCGGCGCTCAACTCCTCGACGAATTATTCTATGACGATACCTCGCTGGAGTTTTTTATCTGCTGCTCCAGTATCTCGTCCGTTATCGGCTGGAGTGGTCAGAGCAATTACGGCTCTGCCAACGACTATATGAGCTCTCTGATGTGCAACCGACGCAAGCGTGGAGTCCCCGGATCTACCATCAGCATCCCCGCAGTCCTGGGCGTGGGTTATGCGGCCCACTCCGACACCTTCGATTTCGACTACATCAAGTCGATCGGATATATCAACATCGGTGAAGAGGACCTGCATGCGCTCTTCGCGGAGGCCGTACTCTTTGGTCGCCCTGGACAGTCTTCCGACGTAAAGGCCCAGGTTGCCATGGGTGTTAACTACGTCCCCGCCGACCTAAACGTGAGAGAGGCGCACAAGCGTGACGTCAGATTCAGCCACTTCGTCCTACGCGAGGATACCAACAGTGGCGCGAAGGCACAGGGTGGCAAGGCCGGTGTGCGCGTCAAGGTGCAGCTACAAGATGCCAAGAGCAACGAGGAGGTCTACGCTATCAGCCGCGATGCATTCCTGCACCATCTCAAGCGCATGCTTCGCATCCCCGAGGAAGAGAAGGTTTCGGACTCGCTTACCCTCATGGAACAGGGTGTGGACTCGCTCGTGGCTGTGGACATCCGATCGTGGTTCCTCAAGGAGCTCGAGGTTGACGTGCCTACGCTCAAGATCCTAGGAGGTGGCACAATTGCTGACTTGGTCAAGACGGCGCTCGATAAGATGCCCAGCTCGGATCCAGAGAAGGCCGTAGTAACAACCGAGACTCAGGAGCTGACCGTTCCTAAAGTCGAGACATCTGAGCAGGCGACGACGAGCTCGTCGCCTAATACAGCGGGTAGCCCGGTTCTATCACCTGAGCAAGCCGGCTCTTCTGCCACTCCTTCCGAGCCCGACTCAGACTTGACTTCTCCCCCTGCTGTCGATGTCATGGACAAGATATCAACCATTGTTACTGTGACGGAAGTGGAGGTCAGTGATATTGAGTCCTGATAGGTATCCTATGTTCTGATAATAACGGATGGTGCGGGGGTTTAATTTGTCCATAATTTCGAGTTGAGGAGTTGAGGAGTAAAATGTCCGCTATTTGTTATGTACACGTTGTATAGGTATCTGTTCTATATCGAGACGTATGAATTTCGGGTTATGTTGCCATTTCTTAATATATAGTATCGTCTATTAAATGCTGGCTCGTTCTAATAGATCATAATTAAACAGTTGCCATTTTCCCATGAGGGGTGACAACGAGAGTGATGAGGGAAATTCTCCGCGGTTGATGCGACGGTTATCATGTGGCGTCAATTAAGCGGTACTCAGTACCTACACAGATGTATACAAGGGGCCATCGTTGATAAAAGATACGCACGGATGTCAGTAAGGGGCTGGACAAGTTCGCCAGGTATCACGCAATAGACACTTCAAATTTAATCTACATTGTCTAGTTCAGATTCATCCTTCTCGATCGAGTCAATATCATGCATATCTTCACTCCTAATCTTTGAAAAACCTGGGCGAATAGCTGGTAGGCCGAGTCCTAAGACAACGGAGACAGCCGCAGCCAGAAGCAACACAGCCGATAACACAAACACAGTCTGCCTGTGCTCCTCTACATAAAACTTTGTAAGCTCAAGATATAGGACAATCCAGTTGGGTTGACTCACCTCTGTTACCGCTAGTAGTGTATAGCGCAACGACAACGAAGATGAATAGGGGAATATTCATCAAACCATAGGTCAAAGCTCTACTAGAATCATCGACAACCATACCTCGATAGGATGCCATTGCAGGAACATATACTCCGTTGCAAAACTCGAGGAGTAGAAATGTCGAGTATAAATGTAGTTCTGCTTTGGAGAGTGCAGCTATCAGGAAACTCGATGCACCCAGGAAGAGCGCAGTACCTAGGAGTAGCGTCGGCAATACGGCACCAATCGTCGTGGTACGTTCTGTTGTTGCGGGATTCGTATTCCGTATGAAGATACTAAATATTATTGCACCTAGAACCATTGCGGCCATGAAAGAGGCGAAGATTACTCCATATGGGGTATTGTCACCATGGTCAGGATGTTCCGTATCGTGCGCGCCTCGCAAGGTTCCTGGCCAGAAGAATGTGAATATAAACATAACTCCTTCAAAGCAGCATGAAGCGAAGCTGAGCACCCAGATCCTGGGATCTCTTAACGTCGTGGTACCTTGTTCGTCAGGCATTTCATCAGTCGCATCACGGCCAAGGCCATCTTGACCACCACACGACTCGTGATTACCGCTGCCTCCGTTGTTCTCGTTCCACGTGCCAAGTATGAGGAGGGCAGCAACAGCGTCCAAACACTATTGCAAAGTCAGTAAATGGGTTTGGATAATAAATAAAGACACCAATCTTACTACTCCGGCTATGAATGGATCAGATTTAGACTCTGAAACTAGGACAATGCAGTAACCCACAGCACCAGCCAAGATTGCTGTCATACAATTGTACTTGGTCATGATGCCGAACATAGCACTCAGAGGGAATGAACTCTGATCCAACGCGCGTGCATTATACTCTGTAATCATCCAGCTTTCAAAACTCGTCCAGAGCAAATTCAAGCCTATCCCGCTCAGGACCCTTCCCATTATTAAAATCCACATCGCATCTAACTTGACAGAGGAAGACGCGAGTGAGTGGATTCCGCAGAACACTAAACATGCTGTCTTTCTGCCAAACCTGTCGGCCATGTATCCCGTAAGGAAAGCCGAGAATGCTGCAGAAACATATGTTGCGATGTAGAGAGTCGCAACCTCCCGTTCCTCGAGAGCCTTTTCCTCTCGGAAGAGCGAATAGACATATGGATTCTAGGTGAAAATGTGAGTTCGTATGCTAAGGCTAATTCTCATCCCACCCTCTCCAACTTACCTGAAGCCACTCAGATGCCATAACGACTAGATAGACGCGCAGAAACGTTTTACGAAACTGCTTAGCTTCCATATCGCGAGCAGTCGTCTCCTTCTCCGGCTTTTCCCCTAAAAACGGCTGCAAGATAATCCGGTGTCCAGCAAGAAGCATTACTAGAGGCATCAGGACGAGAAGTCCAGCCCAGTAAATGCTCAGTCCCATATTGAACGCCTTTGGCAAAGCCTATTGGAACAGGGCGGGAAATTTGTTCATTGAACTGGCGACCGGGAAACATCACCATTTTGTTCATTCATTGCTTATTGACTCTTACGTTCCAGTTAGATACCTACCTATCATCAAAAGCCAGATCAAGACAAGGGGTGCTACCCAATGTCTCACTTGAAACCATGTATACCACGCTCATCCTATGCTTCCCCTTATAGTTGCTTTACCTGATAGACCTCATCTTTATGTTCGCCTCTCCCATTTTCAACTCCTCCAGGAGTTAGACGGCATTTGTATGGACTGGGGATATCACGAGGTCGATGCAACCTCGTCTGGGCTTCTAAGTACATCTCCACACGTGGATCTATGGAGGATAGTAGCATCCGAGTAAGATAACCCAATAGGACAGATAGACCAAACTGTCGGCAACTGTTTGGATTAGCGCTATATACAACACTGGTTTTGCCTGGTTGATCCAGTCTACCCACTACCTAGCCCACCTAAAGCGTGGAGTGCGATAGACTGAAGATGCACATGTGCATCGAAGGGATATGGGTCTCGTATATAGATCCCTGGAGGCGGAGAAGGTATCCAGATATGAGACATGTCCTACGCTGCCCTTTCTCCAACTGAGCTGTGGTGATTGAATACCTAAGAGCTCCTGGAACTAAATTATACGCATACACTAATGTCTCTATCTAAACATCATTCCACGTAGAAATGGCCGATACTTCAGGAATTGAGTGGTCGGAGTTAATAGTTGAGTCTACGAAACTAGCTCACTTTAATCCTCAAGGTCTTCAGGTACGGGATCTTCATACCGAAAGAAGAAATGGGATAATGGATGGCAGCTGATTTAATATAGGTCGACGATGGCAACGGCGCTCGAATTGACATTGAGAAGTGCGTTTACTCATGTTGATTATATGTCCTGGTTATTTACTGTAGCTCTGAGGCAGGCCATTTGTATCCAACCCTATTGAAAGGGATCATTCCATCAAAGAAGTTGACCGTCCATCGCATGGCGAGGGAAGTAAGTTGGCTCTTAGACATCTTCGAGGAACACCGTGCCCTGCCTATAAATAGCTGGCCAAAAGGTTGGCGAGATGATTCTGGGAAACTTCGAAGCAGGTGCGGGTGGCGTTTACACGCGCATATTGACCAAGGGGCTGGGCTGGTCCCCTGAGAAGACGGCTGAGGTGATAGGAAAGGCATTGGAGCAAGCGCATGATACGAGTATACATGCTTACTTTCCCATGTAAGTTATGAATAATGAACTCTTTCATATAAGAATGCTAACTTTGCAGCTTTGTCGTTTACAGTCGAAAACCGTTGGGTGCGACATGATGGTAGATTGCTAGCATTCAGGGCTCCAGCCTAGATCAACATTTCGGTTCATAAGAGAAACATAAAGTGTGGCCTTCAGTAGGTGTGGTATTATTTGGTGAAAGGATCATGCGCCGAACTCCATAGGTACCTATGTGATCCATTTAAGCCCCTTTTTTTGACGCAAGAAAGCTAATTTTCATCCGCGATTTCTTCTCTTTCGTCTTCCCATTCATCCTCGTCCATCTGTTCGCCAAGAGCTTCTTCAGCATCTCCCGCCAGTCCCTCGCTGTCCATTTCATCCTCCTCCATCATCTCATCAAATAAATCGCTATTATTACCGTCCATATCAATATCGTCATCGTCGCCATCCTCCTTATTGTCCTTAGCACCATTCGCAGCCTTTTCCTTCTTCTTTTTCTCGACATTGGCTTTCTGCTGCTTTTTCCTTGCCTCCTTCTCCTGTCTTCGCTGTTCCCATCGCTTTTCAAGCTCTTGTATTTCCTGCTTTGATTTGTGGATGTGCTCGTGCCACATGGTCTTTCCAGAACAAAGTCCTTCTTCGACTTTAGTCATACGTAGTTTCATACGAGGCCCAAGTTCGACGAGCTTAACTCGCCGCCGCTCTACTCTTTCGTCACTATCGCCAGTCTTGTCCTCGTTCTCCAGCTTGGCTGCGCGAGCCTTGCTCGAGAGTACTTTACGAGGCGCTTCCTCTAGAACTTCGACCTCGGCGTCCGTGTCCATTTCGCTCCCACTGGTACCATCCGTCATGTAGCCTTCGCCATTTTCACCGCCGATCATGTATTCGGAGATATCTTCCAGCTTGCCGAGATTCGGGACGCCACCCTTTCGGTTCTTTGAACTAAAGAACTTCTCGGCAGCATCGAGCCTCCGGAGCGGTTTTGACACTCCAGCAGACTTCGTAATAATGGCATAATGTCGGAAGTTAAGCACAAACGAGCCGTCATCTTTATCCTTAGCAGGTTCTCTATTTATAAGAAGGACTCTGCGTATCGATTTGAGGGGTGTAGTCTGCGGGTTGATACGGGGGAAAAGCGATTGGAATACGGTGGTGGTGAGAGATTCTAGGTGCTTAGGGACTTTTGAGTTTGCATCTGCGCCCGGCGTGGAGATGTTGTTCATGATGAGCTGGAGGAAGAGTCAATAGTCAGCAACACATAGTAAAGATATAGCTAGAGCAGGTGAACTCATACCAGTGGTGGTGTTTTGTACTCCTTGCCCCCACCCCGAGGATGCCTTTGCGCTTTGCGCACGTCCTTGCACAGCGAATACTTCTCAACGCGGAAGTGTAATGTCGGGCCGCGTGGAGTGGTAGCTATGCGCAGATTTGTGTTGCCAGATTCGGATCGTGAGAATAGAAGCAGGTGAGTAACACCGAGAGGACCAGTCATGGTAACATAGTCTCTTAAAACGTTCGCGCGACGCTCTTTCAGACGACTAGCGGTACCAGGCTCCATGACTTGACGGACATCTTTTGCCAACTGACTGACACTAGACCCAACCTCGCCAGCGCCGATACGAATGACCATGCTCTTGGGGTCCTGCACGGCTGAGCGACCAGTCAGAGGGGCCTTGTGCTTGGGGTTGTTTGCGCCCACATGGGTGCGCTTCTTCGTCCGACTCTTAGCCATTGTTTATTTACGTGTTGGCGGCTTCGAACTTGAGAAAGAAGCGTGGGATTGAAATGCGTTGCGATGAGGCAACTGGCAACTTGGTAGGTATCGCAAAGGTATCGCAAAATGATTGAAATGATTGGAAGAAGCTTCAATTTTTCTTTTGCTTTATCTGGCAGAAAAAAATAGCTAGCCCACCGATAAGTACTGGTACTAGTATAGACTAACACGAATAAAGCTGGGTCTAGGATTATTTTCGTATTCTCTACTTTGCGGGGCTGGTGTTGATAAGATAGCGAATCCAAAAGAGAAGGCGGTCAATTTTTTTGAGGTGCGGGATGGGATGCTCTGCATGTAATCCGTACCAGATCCAGAATTTCCAACTTTTTGCCTATTCGATTCAATTCACAAAGTCAAATAAACCAACAGAATACGGTACGATTAACTCATTGGCTAGAATTAAACATTATAAGGTCCTTCCTACATCTACTCTTCACAGCGTCTCGAACCAAATACACAAAATGTCTTCTAACAAGCGGAGAAAAACGTCGCCCGCCTCAGACGGTCACGATGAAGCTCACGATGAATCTCCCGATTCCGCAACCCTCGATGAGGGTTCGAGTGCCGAGTCCACCCCCAAGACATTCAAGGATTTGGTATGTGCGCATGCGCATCCTTTCTCAAACTGTTGCGCTTCTTTCTAATGCGATGTTATTTTTGTAGGGCATCGTCGATCCCCTAGTTGAGGCATGCCACTCACTTGGCTACAAACACCCTACTCCAATCCAGGCGCAATCGATTCCTCTCGCTCTACAGAATAGAGACCTCATAGGTCTCGCTGAGACTGGTAGTGGAAAGACGGCCGCCTTCACCCTGCCTATCCTTCAAGCGCTTCTCGAGAAGCCCTCGGCTTTCTTCGGTCTTATACTTGCTCCGACTCGTGAATTAGCGACGCAGATCGGCCAAGCGGTAGATGCCCTCGGGGCCTCCATATCAGTAAGATGCGCCGTTATAGTCGGTGGTTTGGACATGGTCCCTCAGGCCATCGCCTTGTCCAAGAAGCCTCATATCATCGTCGCCACTCCTGGGCGCTTGTTAGATCACCTCGAGAAAACCAAAGGCTTCAAACTGTCCAACCTTAAATACTTGGTTATTGACGAAGCCGATCGACTCTTGGACATGGACTTCGGCCCTATACTTGATAAGTTACTCAAATTTGTCCCCAGAGAGAGGCGAACGTTCCTCTTCAGCGCCACCATGTCGTCAAAGGTCGAGAGCTTGCAGAGAGCCAGTTTGCGAGATCCCCTGCGTGTCAGCATCAGCAGCAACAAGTACCAAACTGTCTCGACTTTAAAGCAGTACTACCTCTTTATCCCACATATGCACAAGGACACATATTTGATTTTCCTTGTGGCGAGCGAGTTTACGGGGCGATCTACCATCATTTTCACACGGACAGTCTACGAAACTCAGAGGATCGCGATCCTACTTCGATACCTAGGCTTTGGAGCAATTCCTCTTCACGGTTAGTTAACACTTCTGGCGCAGACATTCTTCGAACAACCTCATTTTAAATGTAAATTCTACTTCTTCACATTTACTGACTCGCTTCTCGACAGGTCAATTATCACAGTCTGCGCGTCTAGGTGCTCTAAACAAATTCAAATCCGGGTCCCGTGATATCCTAGTCGCAACTGATGTTGCTGCAAGAGGTCTAGATATACCTAAGGTTGACGTTGTCATCAACTTGGATTTGCCACAGGATAGCAAGACGTATATCCACCGAGTTGGAAGAACAGCGCGTGCGGGTAACGCCGGTCAAGCCATTAGCCTGGTTACCCAATATGACATTGAGATATATCAGCGGATTGAGGCTGCCCTAGGTAAAAAGCTAGACGAGTACGAAACCGACAAGGAAGAAGTCATGGTTTTCAAACCTCGTGTTGAGGAAGCTCAACGCCACGCACGTAATGAAATGAAAAACTTGATGGAGGACCGTGGTAAGAAGGGCTTAGTCCTGAAGGGCCGTCACGCTGGCCGGGATAAAAAGAGGCGTCACGACGCCATGGATGCTGAGGAAGGGTGATGGCGCTACTAGTATATGAAAAAAGAAAAGAGAATATGACAAGAGTTTAGACTAGATACCCAGCAAATCAAAAGCTATCATCATGCGTTTTAAGAAGCCACAGCGTCTGTTACATGATCATCTAATGCTAGGGTTCACGGATTCGTGTCAACTCGAGCTCCGCTCAAACAAGTTCAGGCTTCGCGTCGTACTATTGGGAACTATCCCCTTCTGATAGCTAGCAGGACGCAAGATGCAGCCACAAAGCGATTTAGCGAACCCGGCTGTTTGGTTCCCCGAAGCACGATGCTGCTGATCTTCCTAGGCGCGGTAGGGCTCGGTGGTTAGAACGTAAGCGCTTTCATTGAGAGATATTCCGCGCCAAATTCGGAGGGCCATTCGATACTCCGTCTTATACCGAATACCAATATAATTGGCTAATGTTAAATCGACGCGGCACAGGCGGCGGTGAGAGTCGAGGCAAATCGACTCTACGTACTTCTACAGAGCGCGCTTCCGGACATATGAGTAGGAGGAAGCCATATCTAGGGCGTCTACGAGTTCTGATATTGTTTGTGATCTAGTCCAGGGAGATGCCGTTATATGGAATACAGCGTGATTTCTCTCCCTCTATAGCATGCCAATGAGGCCGATCCTTATAATACTATACTGCCAATCCCTTCCATTGCCACCGGTTAGTCGTATTCGAAGTCATCGAAATGGCCATCATTACCTGTTTCATGTACGTAGTTCATCCTACATTTCGTGTCGCGTCTGGTTTTCCCAGGCACAGATGTCTGCTAAAAGACTGTAAAAGCCTAGGTATGCTAAAGTAATTTGCGACGAGGCGTTGCGTCCCTCGGTAAAATATTTGGGGCGAGAATGATGGTGTTCTGCTAAGGGGGTCGTGCCGCACGGCACGGCACACTTTTAAGCCTGTTCAAATTCTTGGACGGCACAGCTAAATAGTAAGCCTTCTAAGACAGAAGATTATAGGCCTTATCCCACAAGCAAGTTCCCTGGACGAAAACTGGGTTGTCTAGCGTAATACCTATCCCCCCAGCCACGCATCTAGGTAGACGAAAGAAGATGGTGACTGTTTGCAATAGGGTCATGAAATAAGATGTTTATCCAGGTCTCTCTTAAACAGTGATATGATAGTTCAGCGCTTTCATAAGGTATATGAAGTATTACTAGACTCCTAGTTGATGTATGTGGTTTCCGAAGCTTCCCAAGGTCTCGAAGCAAATGCTGAAGTACATCTAAAATACATGTGAATAAAATGCTGCGCAAAGACCAACGAATGTAGTAATAGCTAGGATCACAATGAAAACGATCGAAACCAGCACTTAAATGCGAGAACATCTGGCTATCTAGAATCTTTAGGGTCTCGTACGAATCCCGAGATCGCTTGACATCGCTATATCTACACAGCGCAAGGTACAATATTTGCGCAACCAGTTCAGTCATCTCAACCAGGTGCCCATCCATCCATCAAGCCATTTTCCCTTTATCTTGCGTATCTATAGCTTCTAGCCTTGCATTTGATACGATAGCATCATCGACGTGAGTGGGTCATGTGCCTTACAATGGCTCTTTTTCTTCGTGTCAGGCCGCATTCACTGGTCGGGTCTCGTGCGGATACAACCAACCAGGAGGGGACAGACAGTTGTCAATGCTCAAAAGGGGGACGCCTCGACCCTCGACAAAAGCGTGGGGATGTGGGGTAAATAGAATCGAGAATAAAAATAATTGAAACATAAAGGGGAAGGGAAACCCGCGTCTGCGATGCTTCGTTGGGCTTACTATTTCGTGTACATGCTATGGATAGCTGAACTGCCTCACTAGATACGCGAAGCATTCTACTGTCGCGCGCTGGTCACAACATATAAGATGCTGTGCATAATAGCGGGTGAAATACAATTAAACATCTAATGCGGCCACTTGTCACTCATATCAAATACAGCATCGCAACTCGCAATATGAAATCTATCGAGAATTAACGAGGGCGAAATCTCCTGTGATCCTTTCCAACAAATGTGCTCTGGATTTCACAGTGATCCTCCTATGCCATTGTCGAGGAAATAAACAGCTAAGAATACTAGGAGAAGAAAAGTCTAAAACACAAGAATGTGTGCGATACAAGCGGTGGTGATAACCAGAATCCTGAGGTGGACGTCAAGTCGCCACTCAGTCTGAGGTCCAAGTACGAAGAAATGCCACCGAGCAGTCAGACCCGAGATGAGATGAGACGATGCGAAGGGCTCAATCCTCAGCTTCTTCGCCGTTAGCGGCTACTTTAGCTGCTGCTTGAGCCTTTACTTTGGCGGGCGCATCGACGTCGACACCCAGCTTCTTGGGTTCGCCAACGCCGTTCTCCTCTTCGTCTTCGCCTTCACCATCCCCTTCATTGTATCCATCTTCCTCTTCCTCTTCTTCGAGATCATCCTCCTCGCCTGGGCCGTCTTCCTCATCAAATTCCTCTTCCTCGCCCTCCTCATTGCCATTCTGGGCGACGGGAACGGGCTCGGTCGGAGCATTGACTGTCTTCAACTTTTTCTTGGGGGGAGCCTCTTGGTCTTGAGCTGGAGCTGGGGCTGTATTCGAATCTGTTAGTCAAGGCAAACAGGAAGGTCGCGTTAATCATCGAAGTCATTACAAGCGTGTTTAACTTACGCTTTACACCATTCTCCTCTTCTTCGGGTTCATCTCCTTCGTCGTATTCCTCTTCATCATCGTCTTCGGCATCGTCGGCATCATCATCCTCGTCACCTTCCGAGATGCTATTAAATGAAGAGTTAGCTGATTATCTCCGGATTACACGCCATATTAATCCCAAATTCAAATGTTAGTCCAATTGGATAAATTGGCACTGAAGGTAGGATGTCCGCGACAATATGCTGATGTGTGCGACAACGCGACCTATTAATGCGATGCTGTCGCAGCTTTTGCGACTACAGGCGTCCCTCTGCGATCGTACCAGCATGACGCAACTACTACGAAGTCTTGGCGTGTCATGATAAGACTCAAGAAACAACTCACTATTCCTCTTCCTCTTCACTCTCGTCGCTTGGAAGAGCAACGAGCTCCTCCTCTTCTTCCTCTTGCTTCCTCTTCCGAGAAGTCATGTTTTAAGCTTGGAATTGGGGTCGAGGGTAGATTTGGTGTGGGATTGGGAAGTGGGCTCGTGAATTAATGGATAGGAGGGAAAATAGGATGGATTTTCGATGGAAAAGGGATGGGAAAAGAGAAGAGGAAAAGAGAAAGAAAAGGTAGGGAAAGGGGAAAGCTGGGGGTGGTAGGAGGGAAACGGTGGCCGTTGTGCTTGGGGAAAGGCTGCTTTGCTTAGGAAGGGGGGAGCAAAGCGCAAGACTGAGAGAGAGGGGACTGGTAAGCTGGGGGAGCTGGGAGCTGGGAGCTGGGAGCTTGGGGGGGGGAATGCGAGAGAGAGGGGGGCACAGATGGGGGGAGCTCTGGGAGCTTTTGCTGCTTGCTACCACATATTTTCCCGCCTAGTCCTGACAGACTCTCACTCCTGTTCCCCCCTAGTTGCAGGAAGGGGCTGGAGGGGTGTCCGTCATTGTGGACTAGCACCGCGCATCAAGAGAGCCACCAGAGTCGATCGAGTCGCTCGAGTCGTTCAAGGCTCTGCAAGTGATGGTGTGGGACCCGGACCATGCCCTAGCCAAGGCTCGATCGGGCTCGGGAAGCTCGAAATAGTCGAGCTTTGCTGTTCTGGTCAATTTGACTGATTGACTGACTGACTGATGACGATTGCGCAAGAGAGTAAGCTCCGACCTGAGACATCCCCCAGCCACACTTCTCCCTTCCCACACACTCGCCCTTCCCCAGCTTTCCCCTCATTTTTCCCCCATGAGCCACTTGGTTTAACCGTGAAGCTCAGAGAATCACAGCCTTGCTGCGGATTGCTTTTGCATAGCATTGCATTGTAGGTAACCTAAATTCCCCTCTTTTGCCACAGGCGGAAAAGAAATAATAAAAGACCGTGATATGTTTACCACGGGTAATCTTCAAGCAATGGATCGAGACCTATGGTTGAAATCTGCGTGGAGTCAAGTAATCTAGGATTTTAACTTACCTACGATACTCACCGTGAATGCATCGTGGAGTTATTCGCAGACGCTACAACTGCTGCAAATGGACACAAAGTGTATGATCAGAACACATGGTCCAAGATGCAGGAACTGTGTTCGCAACTTGCGAAAGCATAATTAAATAAGCCCGCGGTCGTAGCGGAAATGTCCCTCATAACCTTGGAAGCGGAGAACGGATAGAGTCTCCCGCTTTATTTCCAAGAGAGGACAAGTCTTGTAGCTAAGCAGAGACATTACTTTAGCAAGGGACCGTGATATTGATTGGCGTGCACCATGATAGGCTCTTTGGCAAAGAGAGCCAAGAAGCTAGGGGAACGCGTATTCTACGCGTCGAATGTTCGATTTTGGTCAAGCTTCAGTTGTAGTGCATCCTTCCCGTCGTTCATCATCCGCCATCCGTCATCATCGGATGAGACAAACAAGCCAAGGGCATAGTAATATCTCGAAGCCTCTCAAGGGCGCAGTACTAATTATTCTTGTATGTGTTAAATGGAATGTTGAGAAGCTGTCGGAGAATGCAGCACGGCCTCATAATGTCAATGAGGTCCCTGATTGCTTAGGCCAATCAATCCAAAGCTGAATAATGTGAAAATTTTTGTTTTGTTGATTTTTAGATATGAAGATTTCCAATGTCAATATTAAAATCCTTGTGCTCGGGGATGTCGGCCGACTGGGTCTTCAGGTGCAAACCCCAGTCCCTTTATCATAGCGTATACCTAGGTACTAGGTAATTCCAATCCATTAGGTTGCGCTTGCACTCTCCTAGTTCAAAGCCAATTGGCAGGGCAGGTACGTAGCATTTAATAGGGCGGAAGGGCGGAAGTGCCACGGGTAGCCGATAAAATGGATAGCTCCTATACCAAAAGCGCCAATAGCCGCTAAGGTGCTTGGTTATACCCCTGATCCGTGGCCTCGGAACTACCTAAACCAGGTATGCGCCTCCCGAACAATGGTCAAGTAAACAACAGTTTTCTTTTTGGCACATTATTTTTTTTGCCTAGCCTTTCAAAATCTAAAAAGTTCGAAACAACGGGCTAGAGCTCGGTGAGGTTTGTAAGTCTTAGCAGGTTTCGTTTTAATAGATTTAAGCTCGTCAATCATAAGGTGGAAATTAACCTACCTCATATGATACATGTATGAATTTCTATTTGATGTGATATGTAGGTATCTACATACAATCGTATGCATGTCGTACATACATGTAGGTCTGGTGCAGATAAAACCCAATGTATCTTATGTAGGTACTTCCCTGTAGACATGTGAGCGGAGAGCTTCAAGTTGCATACAGCAACGAAGTACCTAAGTATGTGACATTGAAGGGAACATTATCATTCGTGATCCGCCTCGCTAGAAATACCTATGTAACCTTGGATGTGATTTTATAGATTACCTAAGGTACTATTTATGACGGCCCCATGTGGGAAGAGGAAGGAGGGAAAAATGACTAACAGGCTTTCTTCCGTAGGAATCTTACTACAGTAATATTTGATGCACACTAATCTTGTATTGCTAACGAACGGAGGAATGAATAAATGCTAGTTGAAGATTCCTAAACCCTCGAGTGATGACAAGAAGACTCTGGGAAATTGCAATGTTCCTCGAGGGAAAATGATGTCAGCCTAATCCTCAGCTCTTTTCTATTTCGTTGCCCTTTTTGTTGCTTCCAAGACCGGCTTAGCCAATGACAGCGACTGGCTTCGTACCCGCTAAACAACCTTGTCCAATGGGCGGACCTCAATCCGTCCCGCGTCCGCTAAAACTAATTTCGATTACTTCAATTACAGTGGCTACAAATCTACGCAGCTACGGCACGGGCGGAGGCTCGGCTAAGGCCTAAATAGTTCAACAATTCTCATGTAATAGTGCTGAAGTAATGTGAGAAAACTTCCTATTTTTCTTTTTTCTAGAATCTTTTCTTATGTGATTCATAATCGTGCTTATCTGCTGTTACTGGCAGTTCTTTCGACCTCTCGCGACCAACGAGCTTTAAGCTCTGCAATTAAGTGGTGTCATCCTTTTTTGGAAGATACACTGCAAACGCGATCACATCCGACGTCACCTAATTTCAGCTCCAGCATACATACATACCTCATATACAGTACCTTATGTACTGACTTGTGAAGATGCAATTGTGCATTTTATAGCTGCAAAGTTAGATTCGACCAAAAAGTCAATATCCAATAGCTTGGTACCTTTGTTCTAAAGGAAACCGCTCACCCTTAGAGGTACATACTTGAGGCATCCACCCCAATTAAATACATTACCAACCTCTGTACCTTAGTGTACCAGTCACCACCAGTACCAACCAATTGCCTTAGGGGGTTTAACTTTAGGTTGCAGGCACGGTTCAATGTTGTCTTATGATATCTCCAGTTTCCAGCCCACCAGTATAGCTCCCTATAGCTCCCCCCATTATCGACTTTAAACGGTCTGCAACTTTCAACGACAAACAGACCGCCCGTCATTCTGTTCCAATTCCCGATACCACAACCGATCCTGAATGCAAAGTCTTTGTCGTGGTCTTCCAAGCTCAGACAAGCATACAATCGATCCCACAGTCCTTTCAAACTGACCCGAGTCTATCAACGTACAAACGGGAAGACGCATATTCGAAAGAGAAAATCGACCGCCTCCTTCACTACCTGTACCACGTCGATAAGAAGCTTCCGCCGGTATGGAAGGAACTTGAATTACATCCTCGATCACCTATCAGCGTTTTCTTTTCCTGTTTTGTACTTGGAGAGTCACATCCGCCACGCTCGTTCTACCTCTGTCGACCATTCCATTCCTTCGACTGATCATCGTCGCCGCTGTCTCGAATATCGGTCTCGGAGTACCTAGGGCCACGCCCGTGCGTGCATACCCAATCAGACGCTCTTTTTGGTTGGACCTCCCTATCATTGACGCCTTGTTACGTATAATTGAAAGTGCACCTACTATAGATAATAAAGCTGGAAGCAGTTTTGTCCTATTCGATAATACCTTGGATCAGTACTTCTTATCCCGCGGTATTCAGCCCTAGCAAAGGGAAAATACATGGCAGGATTGGGGACGAGATTTTTTGGTATTTGGAGCTACCGAGTTCTAGAGCTCTTGGCTCTGGACAATGGCGCGAACATTGACTATGGCCGATGATCGTGACAACTCAGCCACGGCTGCAATTCCTGAAATTCAATATCGACATAGAATACTTGAAGATGCTAGAGGTGTGACACGACCTGGTTCGAGATCGGGTTCAAGATCAGATGTATTTCCTGCTGGGGTTGGAAGTAGACCAGAGCGCGGCTTGAAGTTCCGGGAGTTTGGACTCCACGCCTCGAGAACCCATGACACGAAACATACCCCGGTTCGCCCAAATTTCCCCAACGCCAACAGCTACAGGCATAACTACAACGACTATCACCAAGACGGTTATGATGCTGATTACGACTACGACTACGAAGGGACACCTATATCTGCATCTGCTACTTGGACTGCACCTTCTACAGCCGTTTCTAGCCCCTCGACAACCCTTACTTCGCACTCGCATTCCAGTCCTATTATAGACGGCCACTCGACTCGTGCTCCACCACCCAATTCGCCATTGTCTCCTCGTTGGGATTCTTTGGGTTACGACCGAGGTGCAGCTCTTAGCCCTACTTCTCCAGTTGTCAGCAGTCATAGCAGATCTTCGAACGCGACCGATGAGCTTCACCTCGGGGTCAATTCCCTCTCACCAACTAGAGATGAATTCCCCCTATTTCCTCCTACGAAGAAGATAAACGCGACCGACACGGTGCGTGTTGATAACTTCTCAAGACCTAGAAACGCGAGTATAAAGTCGCCTTATCACGAACCCCCTCGAGCCCAGCCTACTAATTACTCACAAACCGAGCCAACTCACCTCGACGTTACATCTAACTATCCCATGTCGTGGACGCGAGAACGCGGACATTCCATATCGTCCAACATGTCGGCGGCCACATTTTCATCCGTGCCAGGCCGACCTCCTCCGGATCTCTATAGCCGGGAATCTCTTCGTGGTAGAGGTCGTCAGCCGGGCCATCCGCCTAGCCGGCCTCCCGTTTCATACATTCGTGCCGAAAGTAGTGGACCAGCTTTCACCAGGGACCCGATCCCACGGATGGCATCTATGCCTAGCGAGGAACTCAGGTCCAGTTATCGCTCTCAACTTTCGGCATCAACGGCACAGGGGACTGTTGCAACCGAAAGGAGCAGTGTCGCAACTAAAAACAGTTCCATAACGTCGGTCTACGGTGCAACTGATGATGGGCTTAGTGTTGATGACGTGATGGGGATGTATGAGAAGGGCTTCTACGATGACTCTGCTCCCGATGAGGAGAACAACGATGCGGACTCTAGACCGCCAACGGCAAAATCAGAGCTAAGTAGAAGGAAGACGGCTATGCTAGAGGCAATGACCGATCTATTGCCAATGGCTGAAGCATCAGAAACATCAGAAACATCGTCTCCGTCTAGTCCAGTTGCCCGGGACTCGGCTGCAATTCTTGATGATCCTGATATGCGCGAGTCTCTGCCCGAAGAGCCGATCGAGGCAACCTCCGAGGAAGCCGAGGAAGCCGAAGAAACTGAAGAAGCCGCAAAAGCAGAAGAGATACCCGAAGATACCCATGTAGAACATGATGTTGATCGCAATGCCGTCGAATCAGACGCCGAAGATGACTTTATACCACCGTTAGTCTCGCGGCATCCTACTGAAGCAACTATTCCCGCGGACGATGATGAGCGG
Source organism: Hypoxylon sp. PDH2405 (assembly GCA_023628415.1). Taxonomy (NCBI): domain Eukaryota; kingdom Fungi; phylum Ascomycota; class Sordariomycetes; order Xylariales; family Hypoxylaceae; genus Hypoxylon; species Hypoxylon sp. PDH2405. Next base: position 245,664 of record JAMAKT010000027.1, read on the forward strand.
GACCGCTATGGTTTTAGGAAGAGCAATCAGTATGTAAGCCGAGAGCAATACGATAGTTGGAACGAAGGGTATACCGAGTACCTAGCGAGAAGACGAAGAAAGTGGACCGCCTTTCTAAGGGAACACGGGCTTATGACGGACAAGCCTAATCGTTTCCCTCCTAGATCCAGCAAGACAAAGCGGTTTGTGCGGAAGGGGATCCCGCCTGATTGGAGGGGCGCAGCTTGGTTCTACTATGCCGGTGGCCCAGCTGTCGTTGCGAAGCATGCGGGTATGTACGACAATCTTTTGAAACAAAAGGCTAGGGATGTGGATGTCGAAGCTATTGAACGTGACCTACACCGCACCTTTCCAGACAACGTCAAGTTTCGCTCCTCCCAATCGCCGACTGCAACTGGTGATAACAGCCAACAAACCCCGAAAGTGGATGGTAGTGAGCGTACGGTCAACGAGAAACCAATGATCGCATCTCTACGGCGGGTTCTACGTGCCTTTGCTATCTATAATCCACGAATTGGTTACTGTCAGTCACTCAACTTTTTAGCTGGGTTACTACTACTCTTTGTGGAAACGGAAGAGCAAGCCTTCTGGTTACTTAACATCATAACCCGAGTTTACCTTCCCGGCACACATGAAACAAGTCTCGAGGGTGCCAACGTCGACCTTGGAGTTCTGATGTCCTCCCTAAGGGAATCAATGCCTAACGTGTGGGCCAAGATTGGAGGCGAGCTGGACGGTACAGATGTTGTCTGGACAAAAAGTTGGAAACATAGGCATAAACCCGAATCGACTCGACTTCCGCCCATCACACTTTGCATGACTGCTTGGTTCATGAGTTGCTTCATTGGTACCTTGCCCATTGAGAGTGTCCTCCGCGTTTGGGATGTCTTCTTTTACGAAGGGTCAAAGACTCTCTTCCGAATCGCTTTGGCGATCTTCAAAATCGGCGAAAATGAAATCAGGGCAGTGGGAGATCCTATGGAGATCTTCCAGGTTGTTCAGACGATACCTCGCCGACTTTTTGACGCCAACAGTCTGATAGAAGCCTGCTTCAAGCGGCGCAACGGTTTTGGTCACCTCAGTCAAGAGACGGTCGACCAGAAGAGACAAGAGAGAAGAAATCAAGTCAAGGCCGAGCGAGAGAAACTAGCCAACCACAACAACAGAGCAGATACCGACGCAGATGTGAAGAGAAAAGCCACTCTCTTCGGCCGACGCAGAGAAAGAGAGCAGACGGCTCCTGTTGAACTAATGTCGTGATGGCCTGTCTACATCACCTTTAATCATTGCGATTCCATCTCCTTTGTATTCATTCTACTTCGCATAAGTTGTTCAGACAACAGTCTCGCCACACGTTCGCATCGTGACAGCGAATTAATTCGACGTACGCAGCCGGCATCTGCGACATTCATACCCTGTCTCGGTCACGACGTCTTATTTTTAATTTTTTTCATTTTAGCATGTATAGGCATTGACGACATCTCACGACATGACAGCTTTTGTTTTCAGCAAGGAAATACCACAGAGAAAGGAAGAAGCTATTGCGGTCGCCTGTGTCAATGATCTGAGCAGGACAGACCAAGGAATTCATTTGTTTAGGAGAGAGACACCAAACGCAATACGTTTCAGAGGTCGACGAGTATTTCCCCATGCTTCCGTTTGCGCGACAAGACCTCGGCGAGCTAGGAGTTTCGAAGATCTCGTCATTCTGTAAGAGAACAAACAAATAATTTGCATGTTGAACCAAACTGGTTTGGTGTGGAAAATGTGGACACAATGAGCTTGTCCTGTACGGGTGTTTGCATGGCAAAGGATAGGAAAAAAACTAGAGTGCATACTGCATTAGAAAGGGGTATATAGCATCGACTGGCGGCGTAGCATATATGCATTTCACTGAGTGCTTCAAACATTGGCAAAAAGGACATCTGGCTAGCAGAAGCTTTTACACCTTTGCTCCAGATAAGATCAATACAACAAATATGTTGGATCAAATACCTATGGCTACTAGCTTCTAAGATTACGTGATTCTTTTGTGATTGTCCTCAACTTGTAAGATAGACACATACTACTTGGTCAACTTAGGAAGGATTCTATTTTCATAAGCTCGTCATTTCCATTGCTTCTATGCTCAGTTCCTAACCTAACATGCCTGTGAATGCATAACGTAACATCGTAAAGGTAATGCCTGTGTCAGACGTCCATGTGCCTCGTGCAAAAGTGTGAAATTGAGTCTCGTCCCAATGGTCATAATCGTGATGTGCGTGACCAAAAAGATCACAGAAGACCCCCTTTCCCCAAATTCAGTCGATTGTCAATGTAATCGCCGCCACTTCAGAAGTAGCTTCCATACTCATCCTATTACCTTTCTCCATCTATGCGGGTCTGTCCTCTGTTCTCTTAGGCACCTAAGGTTGGAGACATGCACCATGAACATCCGTCACTCCCGTCGTCACCCTCTCAACAAACCAACAAAGCACAGCTACTTCTTTCCCTGCGCATACTTCGCGACGTAATTCCTCGCCGTCTTCTCAAACTCCCTCCGATTATTCTTATACTCATCCGCGATGCGGGTCTCGAGCGGGTCGTCGGGGTTAGGCTCGATGAGCAGCTGGCGCACGGCGTCGAGCACGGCGTTGAGCTTGGAGGCCGGCTTCCAGTTCTCGGGCTTGAGCATGCCGAGGCAGATGGACCCCGCGCTGTCGTTGGTCACGTTCGGGTGGTAGATGCGCGTGTTGAAGGTTACTTGTGGCGCTTTGAAGGGGTAGTCTTGTGGGAGTACGATGGAGAGGATGAAGGTGCCGCCGGCGTAGACGGTGTCGGGGGGCCCGGCGAGAGTTGCTGTCCAGGTGTGGATGTCGGATTCCGAGGGCGTGATGGTCATGCCGGGGGGTGGCGACGTCATGCATTCTTGGAGCTCCTGGAGTTGGGTGGTACATGTTAGACAGGGAGGTAAGTGCCTTTTGAGCGCTTGTTGAGAAGATGGGATAGTGATACGATGAAGGGATGAATAGATAGGTGCGTCTGGTGGGGGTTGGATAGTTACCTTGGTTATGCGCTTCTGCGAAGCCATCTTGACTAGGTAGATATCTGTGTCGGCTCTCTCGATGTGGATATCCGATGTATGGAGAAATCGTTGTTGCCGGTCACTGCAAGTAGGAATTTATACAATTTGGATTTGAGGGTCGAAGTAATTGGAGGTTCCGTTGTCGCGTGAATGGAGCTTAGGAAGGTACATGTACGATCTGAAGTGTCTTAGGTAATCGGATTGCCCTCAAGGTTGACTCAACGGTTACGGATTTGAGTCGTTATCAGACCAACTTCAGACCAACTGGGTAGCAATGATATCATCGCTAACTCTAGAAGCTCTGCGCTGAACACGAACAGTGCTAGCTGGGGGTTGCCGGGATAAGCTGTTGTCTTTTCTCAGGCAAGCTGAAGCGGGGCAGTTGCCCCTCATTCCGACAGGGGTCAACTGATAGCTAGTAGTGGTGGATACATCATAGCTGGAGATGAGCATCCCAGTGTATAGAATAGGGGGCATTTCTATTACCTCCTTAGAAACACTGGTCTGAAAGATGCGCGAGACATCTATTGTAAGAAGTTTACTAAGTCAACTCTATTACTATTTCATTTAGTAGCTCCTTTCGAATTCTAGGAAATTCTATTTTCCAGATATGATAGACACATAGGTAACCCATAGTATTAAATTATGAGACCCTTCTTCCCGTAGCCTCTTTCCATTACTTTGATAGACTAGCTAACGAGGCTAAGGAGTATAGAAGTATGTATATACCCGAGTCAAGACATCTCATCCATCAGTTAATACTCTGGTCCAATCGAACTTCCTCCATCGCTTTTTGAATCCCTCAACTCTTGGATCAGATTTGTGCCATCGGCCTTGCTTCTTGATCACATATGGCTCTGCGTCTAGCATACCGCCCAGTATCTCCCTTGCGAATAGATCTCCCCTAGGCCACCGATTAGAATCCTCCACCACGTGTCCTAAACCCCCGTCTAAGGTGAACCATGCATGAAAGTATGGCATCTCCTTGGCGATAGAGCGCCTAAAGGCCAGCTTTCCGAGACCCTCGCGTGCCTTCTTGCCCGTATCGATGATCTTCTTGTGCTGTGACCACTCCTCGTCAGTTGTGAGCATTGCCTCTTTGAAGAAAGCGGGCGCAGTATCTCCTAGATCATATGGGATAGGCACTGCTTGCATAGCAGCGTGCATGTGTCTGTGGGGGGCCGCTGCATTTTCGTAGAAGATCACTTCACGGCCTTGATCGTGGTACATCCGAGTCAAACACTTCATGAAATTGCGGATCTCCTCCCATTCGTCGTCGTCACACTCTAGCAGATTAGTCCGGTGTTGTATGGGGACAATGACTGCACCGCCCTCGCTCAACTCCGGCTCCGTAGGTAATGTGAGGTAAACCCGCGTCGCCAACGAAACTACGGGTGCTATCGGCGGTTGATTGCGGTCCTCGTGGTGACAGAGCTGGCAGTTATCTAGGATCTTGTTGATCTTTTGGAACTCGTTGACAGCCTGGTTCTTGAGGTTTATCTCGGACTTCTGGACGCGCTTGGCTAGTTTCTCGGCATTCTCATCCATGTATTCGAGGTCATCATCGAACTTCGCGTCCTTGGAGATTCGCTCAGCTAGGCGCAGGCCTTCCCCTCCTGCTTGACCTCTTGTTCGACGCTCTTCCCGAATCATATCTTCAATAGTCATCTCTTCATTCTGCTCCACAAGCCCTCTCTCGCGGCCACGTTTCGTTTCGACAGCTTTAGCCTCCGCGCGCGTTCCCGCTAACATACGATTCTCCATGACATTAAGTACAACCGCCTCAGGACCTTTCGATGCAAAGGCTGCGGCAGCTTGATTAAATTCTGCTTCAAGCTTGGCAGCATCCGGTGATTTCTTCAATTTTGCCTTCATCATCTGAGCCTTTAGCCGGTTTAGCGTAGTCTGATCAATTTGGGTTGCTACGTGAGATGTTGGATCGTCTGGGATGATGGTGCCCTGGTCCAGGGTCGTGGGTTCCGGTGAGGCTTTTCGCTTCTCGTGAATACCCTGGCTCAGCTTCCGCTCCTCAAACAGCTCTCCGCTGGGCTTCTCCTTGCCGACGTAGCCTTCGCCGTAGACCTTACGTCGATCCATCTCGATCCTCTCCTCACGCGCGTCATCAAAATCTCGTAGACTTCCATATCGTTCTAATGCTACCTCATCAACTGGCCTTCCAGTCTGTTCGGCCGTGTGGTATACTCCATTAAGCTTGGTCATCCTCCACTGCGAGCCACTGTCACCGAACGTATAGTCAACCTCATGCTGTGCTGGAAGCTCGAGGTCATCAATAGACTTCCCACTATTCAGTGCTTGTAGTTGCGCAGCATTGATTTCCCGCTTGTGAATCTCTCTCTGTGGCGCCTGAACGGCTGCTGGTGGAGGTTTGGATGGCTTAGAGCCTTTTTGAGTGTAGTCGATATCCAGGGCAGACGGCGCAGTCATCCAAGAGTCACGAACCAAGTTTGATGTGGCTCCAGCTGGTCTTGCATAGTCCTCGGTGGCTATCTCCTCGTCGGGCAATGGTAGATCTTCTTTAGGGTCAGTTGTCTTCACATGGCGATCCCGTCTATCGGAATCGCGACGATCTTCCCTGTGGTGTTCGCGTCTATGGTCACGTTCGTCGTCTCTAGAATGACGCGATCGCTTATTTCTATGCCCATCTTCAGCTTCATCTTCGTGACGATCGTGCGACCTGCGACGGCTGTGGTGGTGGCTATCTCGGTCGCGTTCTGCTGATCGATCTCTTCGGTGATGATGCCTATGCTTCCGGTGTTTCTTTTCCTCTGCACGTTCTCTCTCAGCCTTTTCTGCAGCAAGTGCCTTTTCGAATTCGTCGAGGCCATCCATTTTTCGGCTGATGGTGGATAGAGCTTTGGGTAGGAGATGCTGAAGCTCTGGTAATTGGGAATTGATATGACGACAAAACAGCCAGGTACTGCTTAGATGAATAGATATAGTGGAAACCATTCAACTATCCATTCCATGCATCTACAAGGTTTAGAGCATCTTGACAGTCCGTCTACTTTCCCATATGTGAACTACCGTACGAATTCTAATTGGAGCAAGTGGACCTATTTCGTCCATTTGTCGCACTGTATATACAGTGGCCAAGATTAGGTACTGGAAAGAAAATAAAACCGAAGTTTAAATTGTGTTCGGTGGCCAACTCGAACCACCGCCTTCTCCGTATCTGATGGGGCACACCGATGAGTCAGCGGTCATTTTAGCGAGTTTGGTCAAACGTTTTTTAGTTTCCCGTTGCCAAATGACAACTGGACCCCTCGACCACAACGGCTCCCACCACACAATCTTTCTTTCTCCCCACCAACTTCTCCGACCCACAAAATCTTTGTCTGGTTTTTTTGTCGACTACATCCCCCAGCGTCAACCATTCAACTTACACACAACCCAATCCCCATCACGAACGACTTCAATTGCCAGTTTGGTTCGGGAGGACCAATTATATTCATTCTTTATTCTTCATTGTAGGCGACAGATTCATTGGAAGTGGATTAAATTCGACTGATCCTAGTAGCATCCCCAAAGGGGGTTTGCGCAGCTGGGTGACTTCACTCTATCAATCTTTGCCTACCATCGCCTATACTCACACCTTCGCCTACACTTACGCCTATACCTATAGGTAAACTACACCTCTGACCTCCGTCTACTTACACGCTTTTGTACCATATTCGTTTCTCCCATCTCTAATTATGTCTTCGTTTCTGAAACCCCTGAAGGGGACTTCAAGGAAAGGTGGTGTCAACTTCAAACCAAGGGGAGCTGATCGCATCAAGGAGGTTTTGCAACGTAATCGAATGGAGGCAATGGGCATAAGCCCTTCACCTTCATCTACACCTGCTCCTTCAACCAAGCCGGCTTCTTCAGATCGAGAACCATGTCCTAATCCTCACTGTCCCAACCCTTCTGCTCCTATTACGGATGGCTTCTGTTCCGCTTGTGGTCGTGAAATTGACTCCTCCAACATCGTTGCTGAAGTCCAGTTTGGTGAAACCTCATCTGGTGCTGCTGTCGTCCATGGAACCTTTGTTGGGGCAGATCAGGGTGTTGTCAGCAGGAACCTAGGATCGCAGTATCGACGACTGGGTGGTGGACTCAGTGACGCTCGGGAGAGGACCATTCGTGAAGGTATGTTGAATTTTAAAAGAGTATCTTGAATGAATGACTGGCTAATTTTAACTTTTAGCCAAGAATATGATGATCGGTTTTGCTCACCAGCTCAAGGAGATTCCTCCCAATGCTGTCGATACTGGCATCCAAATCTTCAAGCTGGTTATGGAGGAGAATTGGCTGCAAGGACGAGGGATGGACAAAGTTGTTCCGGTCTGCCTATATGCAGCCTGTCGCCGAGAAGATCGATGCAAAGTCATGCTTATCGATTTTGCTGAGCTTGTCCATGTAAGTGTCACAGAACTGATTTTGCTTTCTTTCCCTCTCCCGCCTATTACCTCTGGCTCACATCATTTAGGTCAACGTCTATGAACTTGGACACGTATTCAAAGACCTCGACAACATTTACTCCTTTCAGAACAACAACGTAAAATCCATCATCCCTGAAGACCTCATTTACCGTTTTTGTTCGAAGCTTGACTTTGGCGAGTTCACCAACAAAGTCGCAGCCGATGCAACCAGGCTATGCCAGAGAATGGGTCGTGATTGGATGGTTATGGGCCGCCGACCTTCTGGTATTTGCGGAGCTTGCATTCTTATGGCAGCTCGTATGTGGAACTTCCGCCGCACTGTTCGAGAGGTTGTCTACGTTGTCAAGGTTACGACTCATACAATCGAGCAGCGTCTTAGTGAATTCACAGTTACAGAGAGTAGCGAATTGTCTATCGAGGATTTCCTAAATAAAGAATTCCTCGAGTCCCGCCATGATCCGCCAGCCTTCTACAGGGGAACCGCTGAATGGCAAGAGAAGATGGAGAAGGAGGGCAAAGTAAGAAAGCGGAAGCGCGCCATAACTGACATTGACGGTGATGAGGACCAGTCAGGTTCGAATAGCGGGACTCCAGCGCCAAATGGATCTTCCACGACACCTAGCACTTCACCTACTCCATCGAGCATGCCACCTCCTCCACTACCTCGGCCACCCCCAGATACTTCTAGAATGCGTCAAGTAGCAGACTACTTACCTAGAGCCTTCGATACTGCCGAGGGAAGGGAGCTAGTCATGCCGTTCGACCCAGAGAAGCCACCACCGCCAGCCCCTCGAGTGAGCGCTGATAGAGACATTGTAGAAGGCCTCAATGCCGAGAATCCAGAAGGCGATGATGCTGTGAACGAACTGGCAGCAGTATATGGTTCAGAGGCTCAGCCCGATGATGACCAGGAGCTAGAAGATGAGGATATGCAAGAGCAGCCAGGAACCAGACGACGTGGTCGTAAGAAAGGATCTAACCAACCGCGCCTCAACTTTAATGAAGAATGGGAGCGTGACGAGGCTGTTTTGGAGCAACAAATCAACGAGGTTATTAATGACCCACATAGCGATGAGCACGGTAAAGCCCTGGCCACCGCCGCGCATCTTGCGCATATCAAAGCGGAGTGGGCTCGCTCTCTACTTCCAGCACGAGAGCTTAAGATGGATGAGATCATTGGTGAAGACGAGTTTGCCGACGATCCCGAGGTCCAGTTCTGTCGATTGGAACCTCATGAAGTTAAGATCAAAGAGAGTATTTGGATCAACGCCAACAAAGATTGGCTACGTAAGATGCAAGAGAAGGACTTTCGTAAGCAGATGGAAGAACTCGGCCCTCCGAAGAAGAAACGCAATCGTGTGAAGAGACCACGAATTGGCGAGGGCCAAGTCACACCTGCTTCCACTCCGGGTGAGGCAGCTCGAGAAGTACTAAAGAACCGAAGTACTTACTCCAAGCGAATCAACTATGATGCTATTGAGAGCCTCTTTACTACTGAAAAGAACCCTGGACCTGGATCGGTTGCCTCCCGCAATCATAGTGAGGTTGCAAGTCGCGCCGGCAGCGTGGTCAACGCCAATGGCAATGCGGCGGCTAATGAGGCCGACAATGAGGCAGGCGCAGAGGGTGAGCAAGAAGAGGTGTACGATGAGCAACCTACAGAAGCGTATGATGATGAATATTACGAAGATCAGGAGCAGCCTGGCTATAACGAGACAGGCTATGATGATGGTTATGACGAAGGAGGATATGGTGAAGATAACTACGGAGACGAGGAGTACTACTAGTTGGCAAAGCATGATACTGCTGCTCATTGGGTGAGAAGAAGGTATACTAGTTGCTAGAAGAGCGTTGCAACTAGGCAGTAAAAGGAAGTGTTACTGACTGATGTAACATTTGTTCTAACCGCCTCTGAGTTCGCCAAATGAATGCTGAATTAATATGTGAACATACGAAGGGTCTCAGAAACTTGATGTTAATCATCACTGCCCATAAGTTGGCTCGTCCCTTGATGTACACGTTCAGGTTCAGGGCATCTCAAGTATAGATCAACTTCAAGTCAGAAATTCACGTAGTAGCAAAAGAGGAGATGCAATTGTGCATGATAATTCCTTTATTCGCGAAGAGGTTCTCAAATAAAAGCAAAAGTCCGCATGTTTTTCCAAGGCGCCGTTCCCTTACTCCCGTTGCAGCACAACCAACAACCCCATAATTCCCAGCATCACAGTCTTGAGCCAGGGGTGCTCGCTGAGCATGATAGTCACGTATCCCACAAACGGCACATATCCAACCACACTCCCTATAATGTCCTTGCGCTCGAGATAGTCCTGCCCTCGCGCATACAGCTCCGTGTCGTCAGCGGCATTGTTGTCGCCCTTGGTGAGTAACCGAGCATGCGCGCCCGTGCCGAATTTCCGAACGACGCGGTGCACGATGGGGATGTCCTTGTCCTTGACGTTGTAGACTACTACTTCGCCCACGTCCGTCTCGGCGGCTATGTTGCGGTTCCAGAGGAAGAGGAGATCGCCGCGCTGGAAGGCGGGTTCCATGGAGCCCGAGAGGACGACGACGATTGGGGAGGGGGAGTCGGCGAAGACGGAGAGACCTTTCCACATCTGTGGCGTGGGTTGTGTTAGTAGATTGGTATGTTAGGTATGCGACGGATGTCTAGTGGACGTAGAGGTGTTGGGTAAGAACACACCATGAATGCGGTAGACAGGATAAGTCCGAAATTCAGCAGCTGGGCGGCTGCTTGCCGCGGGTTTTGAAGGCCTGACAACATCGTGTGATATTTTTTAGTGGCTGCAAATCAGGTTGGGTTGGTTGTCGGCGTTTAGTTTGCTGGCCTCGACAATTCTGAGGCCAGCTTGAAGGATGAGATGCAATTGAGACGATGGAGCTTCAAGTGAAAGTGGCCTCAACTTGCTGGTAAGCATATTATCGATAAGAAATGAGCAGCTGCAATCAGCTGACAGGTCATTCTATAGTGGTTGTGATATGGCGCAGCCTATTGGCTTCTGTGTCTTCTATTGTCTGACTTATTTAGGCAGGAAGCTTTAGTGCTGGTTCCACTTAGCTCAGGTGTATACAATGTCATTCAAATCTACAAGTGTCTAACTTCGATTCGATAACTGATGAATACATGTACCTGATCTTTCCAAGGTTATTCTTAAATCTGATGTACCTAGGTTACTTCAAGTGCTTGGACTCTTGAGAAATATGGATACGAAAGTGCAAGAGATCCTAATCTCTACACTACCTACATATACCTAGGCTTAGAGATCTATTAAGTGACAAGGTCATACTTCATACTCCTCTGTGAGGTATATTGGATATTTGGAGCCCCGGCGTCAACGTTGCTTATGTCTTATATACTCTAAGTGAGTGGCAGCCGTTATACTTACACACAAATGGGTATACCAATCGAGACGAATTGCTTGCTTCCTTCCTTGCCCCAACATGACAGCTCCTTTGCTACTACTTCAAGTTGAAATTCTAAATTGTGAATATTCCTTCCTTAGGTATGAAGTGCTCCATCCGTCGCTCCTAACTTCGTCTCTCGATTCCTCCATCGTTTCACTTGATTTGTTCGATTGGGTTGAACTGCTGAATACAGGTAAGTTTCATACTTTTTCTCCTCTCGAGTCTCGATGTCTTACCTTCACCTACTCTACCCGTCATCACTTTAAACCTCAAATATATACCTGTGCATGTCATAAAGTCTACCTTTGGAATATTCTAGACCAGTTCCACCTCTTCTACATACCTACCTATCGCCATCATGTCGGAGCCGAATGAGAGAGCACCTCTGCTTCCACGTCCAGTGCAGGCCCAAGGTCAATACGGCCAATCAGATAGCCACGTAGATCTCACTCCTCCACGAGTCTTGGTTTTGTATGATAGGGGATGGTCTGACCTTGAGCAGCCGATCTATCTACGAGTCTGTCATTCGTCGCACCGCATCATCAACCAGAAGGTACTCTTGTTCCTCCGTTTCATCCTCGCATCGTATCTTTCGGCAGTTGCTGGTGTTTCGCTCAAGTATAAGTTTGAGAATGAAGACGAACATACCCCTTGGCGAATCCCATTTCAGTTCTCGACCGTTGCCTTCTGTCTACAATGGGCGTATCATCTGCTGTCGACGGTTAGTATAATTCTCGCTCGAACACCCGGGCAGCTCTTGTTGTATTAATACGAATGGCTCATATAGATCTGGACCGCCTCGCATCTCGCATTTCCAAAGGCGATAGAGGTTAATCCAGCAGAATGTCACGGCCACAAGCTTAGGGCTTATACTCTTCGCTTCTTCTCTCCACCGAACACGGCTGTTTGTGGAATTCGTCGGTTCTCATTCAGCATGTTCTATACCATGGCGCACGTATTTCCCTTCATGAACACGGTGCTGTATTGGGGTCTGCTCGTTCCAGCCGGACATGGCGGTTTCAAGCCACCGGCCTTTCCGCATCACCACCATAATGGCACGGCACCCGACAACACGACTATTGCTAGATTTAGCCCAGGTAAGTAGCATAATAACCTATTCGTCTCTGATGTTAGCTAGCGTAAATGCTAATAGTAGTAATAGATAAGGGGCTATTTGAGGAACACCCGATCAAAGCATTTAGCATCCTCAACGTCTGGAGTATCACGTCGGTTATCGGAGTTATCGAGGTCTTTTTCCTCAATAGCATTCGTCGACAAACTGTCAGTATCACCTTTGGTTTATTCTCCCCAATCTATAATCGGTTGGTAAATTAATGTGTTAATCAACAGCCAATCACGGGCCATATAGCTGCCGTCATGCTATGTAGTGGCGCATACCTCCTTTGGGCAGCGCTGGGCAAGCTCATTACCGGCCATTCGGGGCTCTTCTTCCTTGATCCAGATCTTATGGGTGGGACACCGGTGCCTATCATTGCAGCATCTACTATCTTTATTGCTCTGTCCCCAGGGTGTGAGTCTAAACACATACAAGATACCAGCCTTACGGACAATGCTGATAATACTCGTATCATCTAGTTTTCTCGTACATGTACGGTCTAATCGCAATGCGCGAGACAGTCTCTGCAGTACACCACGATTCGTCCTACTGAGCGATTCATTTCATTTTCGCTTGCGATGTTGATTCGACGGGTAGGCTGGATTACTAGAATGAGGAACTTACTGATTTGTCCCCGGTGTGCTTTCTCGATTGTGGATCGAGTGTGAATATCAGATGGTTAGGTAGGTTGAAGAGACTAACCATGGTTAGATGAAGTTGTATTCCAAAAAAAATACCTGATAGTTGAATGCTACCTATACCTACATCTTTAACCTCAATTAATGCACCCGCCAAGATCCCTGTTGTGTCTCACCCGACTCTTTGGGCCAACCCCACGCCAAACGAAACGATTCCAAGCCTGTGAGAATATTCAGATCTCCTTCATCCTACAATGCTTGGTTTACATGTTGTTAATCTAGCTAAGTGGGAATTATCATTATCAACAGACGGCTATTTGCTAAAGACTTGAAGGCGAAGACACCAGCTCTTTAGCTTTGAGGCAGTGCACTGCAACATGGAAACCCAGTCCCTGAATCCAGCCAGTCCGTCTTCATGGAACCACCGAATACCTAATGAAATCATAGCTGCTACGCCATTTGCCCCATGCCACGATTACAACATTTCGGGGTCAATGTATTCCTATTCTCCTAAATGAACCCATCCGGTCTCTTCCGATTTGACTCATTATCGGAGAATTAGCGGATTATGGTATGCTGTCAGTCATGTTGCCTCACACACATAGGTGAATAGATAAATAACCCCCACGTGGTGCCCTGTCTATCTTCCCGGTCGCTGGCATGGGATCTTGGGGCGGCCTGGGTCGCATCCAGATGAGGCAGACAGTAAAGAGAGAACAGGCAGACATGGGTGACATGTCGCGCCTTTTTCTCCAGTACTTGTTTATTGTACTGTCTAGGGGACCAGTTGCTGTGTGGTACAGCAGCTGAGGATGATTCACAAGCTAAATGCGACCTATTAAGAATCGGGAGTCATATTAACTGCACTAGAGAGCTAAAACCGCAAGCCGATACGATGATCTGGGACCCGAATTAGCGAATCAACATGTAAGTCAGGGGTCAGGGTCAGGGTCAAGGGTCTTGCCGCTACGCCCGCTGTCATGGATGGTGGGATGCCGACCTGGGGAAGAAAACAAGAACCACCCCTCCAAGGAATCATGGCGGCAGTGGTCTTTAGTTAGGTACGGTTGACTGTAATGGAGGGTATGCGGCTTAAACCAATAATCAAATATAAATATCGCCAACCATCCCCCCCTCCAATTCTTCTCCCCTTCCTTTCCTTCTCCCTCCCCCACCACAGCCACCAGGGTCGCAAAGCTACTCCAAGGATATTTCCAGTGACTTTCGTTTACCCTCGAATCGACCTGGAATAGACCGCCCGGACCCCTGTCAATCCTTTTTTCTTGTGCGTCGACTTTCTCACCACCTTTTCCTCCACCCTCTCTTCTGTCGCGGAAACCCGAAAATCACCTATACGCTCTTTTCGTCGCTCTCTAGTCAATTATAAATAGAAAGGGGAAATCCAGTTTCTTCCCCTTGTCTTATATATCCCGGAACCGAATCGACGGTCGCCGTCGACACGCTGTCTCGATTTCTTTCGCTACTCCGTATAACCACCGCCAACATGTTCAAGGGCTCGTTCCGGTCCCGAGACCGAGTCGACAAGTCGGCGAGGCTGAAGAAATCCAACAACACAAACAACGCGGTTCGGGATCCCCAGAAGCTAGCGAAACTGCAACGGTCGCTCGAAGAGATTCTTCCCGCCAAGAAGACCCTCAACTCTCCCATCGTCACCCTGACCGTGGGAAGAGAAGCGCGACTGTTCGCGGCCCACGAGGAGGTCCTATGTCAATCGCCCTTTTTCGAGAGGGCCTGTCGCGACCAGTACCTCGAGGCGCAGAGCAAGAGGATTTCGCTTCCGGACGAAGAACCCGAGATCTTCTCGGCCGTTCTCGAGTACCTCTACAAGGGTGACTACTACCCGCGCTTGATGCACAACAAGCACCGAAACTCTTGGGAGCTTGAGGATGCCGTGAGATCGCCCGACCCGTCAGAAAACACCCGAGCTGGCCGCGGAGCTGTTGAGGCCACAATGTATGTCTCCAGCGTGGGCCAGTATCTCCTACGGGATACCGTCGTCTACTGCGCCGCCGAAAGGTTCGGACTCGAGGAGCTCAAGCGCCTGTCTCTACGGAAGCAGGGTCTGCAGAGTGGGATCGACGTCGGAACGATCCTTCGGTCGGCACAGTACGCCTATGACAACACGCCGGACACGGACTCGCGGTTGCGCGCTCATTATCTAGCCCTGATCATCCGATGTCGCAAGACATTTAAGAGGAGCGGAACCATGCAAGCGGAGATGGAACGCGGCGGCAAACTATTCTTCGACCTGTTCGTGGCCATGTGCAACCATCTCGACGACGTCGTGGAGATGAGCAACGCTCGGACACCAAAGACGATCTGAAGAGTTCACAGGTTGCTGGAACGTCATATTGTCCACTGAACAATCTGGTCCCTGAGGGGAATATAACGGCGTTGACATGTGTATTTTTTGTTTGCTTTGGCGAGGAAACGGATACTGTCATGGGGACAGAATGATTCTGCTTTTCCTTGTCTCTGGTTTCTTCCCTCCACTCAGTCTCTCCCAGATCATAACTCATCAGATTGGAACACCATTTGGGAGACCACAGCACTCCACTTCTCATCGAGGTTGGCCGACCATTTTGATGAAACTTTTATTATCAGGGAGAGGAGGGGGTATGAACGTACACGGTTTGCTCATATCATCAACCCCTCGACTCTCCTATTTCTAATGACCCGAAAGCAACATCACACACACTCAACTCCTGTACTGACACACACCCCTCATGGTTTTACGGACTTTAACCCGGCGTTTCTGGATTATTTTCTTGTGACTTTTCTCAGCTCATTCGCTGGACGAAAGGTCTGAACAGAAAAGAAACAAAACACATAACGGTTTAAAGGCTGGGAAAGGGGAAAGGTTTGCGGCTACAACTTTGCGATATTTGTCTTTTCACACCAGCATTTGCTTTTTTGATTTCCCCAACAGCGAGTTCTTTTTTTGCACGCGGCGCAATTGATACCACACCACTCACCAGATTGACAAACTTGGGAGAAAAATAACTCGCAAAGGGCAAAGCCGGGAGGACAAATTGGAATAATAATGCACCACAGGCTGGCGCGCCTCTTCGCTGCCGCCCATCTCCTATGTCTCCAAACATAGCGAAAAGACCAAACAAAAAAAAGCTATACACAACACGACTCCATAGATTATCCTTCTCAGGGCCATTAGGAGAGAGAGAAATATGGAGTGCGAAGGTAACGAACGGAGAGAATGAAGCTGCATGGTTCTGCTAGCGCGAAGAGCTGCTGGCATGATGAAATGACAATTCTATACCTAGTCTTGACGACTAGCCAGATATAAAAAAAGGAAAAATAAACTGTCCCCAGCGGATAGTTAACACAGCTCTAGCCCTCATCAGGGCGAAATAATGAGAGATTCGGCCACCTCACTTATTTGACTTTCTTCTGCTTGGTGACATGTGATGAATTCTTGTTCTAAACCGCCCACGGACTAATTTAGGGGCCTTCTCACCATTTATATACATAGGTAACTCGCTCTTGAGGATATAAGTTTTGACTCTTCTTGTAGAGTATGGATGAAGCCGAGATGCTCTTCTACATAGGAAGTATACAGCTAAGAGAAAAGTAGTATGCATGTAACAGGTTATTCATGATGTAATACAATGGCTCTATCGATAGCCCGAGCTATTTCTGCCCCGCCACCCCGCAACGTCGATGGGCTACAGTGGGATGGACGTTATCATTATGTAGTGAATAATTTTATAGTTAACATGCACCTAACCTCCAAAGGTCTTTGCCAATCTCAACATCTCTCTTTCGCTTGAACGTTAAGAACATCATCTGCGCATTCAATTCTTTAGATCCAGCTACTCACGATCGAAAGCGCGAAACAAGAGATGGCTTCTACATCTGCGTCCGAGTCTACCTCGGCCACTCCCACTTCGTCGACGGCAAGCTCAAATGAGCCCGTGGCCATCGTATGCGTGGGCATGGCAGGGTCCGGCAAGACAACCTTCATGCAGCGCATCAATGCGCACCTTCACAGCCAGCGCGAACCGCCCTATGTCATCAATTTGGACCCGGCTGTGCTTAACGTGCCATTCGAGAGTAACATCGACATTCGCGACTCGGTCAACTACAAGGAGGTCATGAAGCAGTACAACCTCGGCCCCAACGGCGGCATCTTAACTTCTCTGAATCTGTTCTCGACAAAGGTCGATCAGATCCTTAGCCTACTCGAGAAGCGCACTAAACCAGATCCTGCGAACCCGAACAAGAAACAGATTAAGCATATTCTTGTCGATACGCGTATGTATCCCCGGTAGATTAGCCATAGGCATACCCAGACAATTGACATTGTTCCCCATAGCCGGCCAGATCGAAGTCTTCGTGTGGTCCGCCTCGGGCCAAATCCTCCTCGAGTCCCTGGCCTCGAGCTTCCCAACCGTCATCGCATACATCATCGACACGCCCCGAACAGCATCCACCAGCACCTTCATGAGCAACATGCTGTACGCCTGCTCCATCCTCTACAAGACCAAGCTCCCCATGATCCTAGTATTCAACAAGACGGACATCAAGGACGCCAGCTTCGCCAAGGAGTGGATGACCGACTACGACGCCTTCCAAGCCGCGCTGTCCAACGACGAAGCTGCCAACGCGTTCGGTGGCGTCGAGGGCGAGGGCGCTGGAAGCGGGTACATGAGCAGTCTACTGAACTCGATGAGTCTGATGTTAGAAGAATTCTACGCGCACCTAAGCGTGGTTGGCGTGTCGTCCATGACGGGCGCGGGTGTAGACGATTTCTTCGCGGCGGTCAGGGAGAAGGCGGAGGAGTTTAAGAAAGACTACCGCCCGGAGCTCGAGCGCAAGAGGCAGGAGCGCGAGGACCAGAAGCGCAAGATACGCGAGAAGGAGCTCGAGAAGATGATGAAGGGCATGAATATGGGGTCTAACACGGCGTCGGGAAGCGCTGCGATCGACAGGTTGCCTAAGGTAGACGATGATGACGATGTGATGGGAGAGGGAAGTGATGATATGGATGCGGATGATTATCCTGATGCCGATGAGGATGACGAGAACGATCGCGAGGGTTTACAGGCTAGATACGAGGCTGCCATGTCGAATAACGCCGAGGCGACGTTAGAGGATGAGGCTAGCTTCGCAAAGTATTTACACATGCAAAACAGAGGTTAAGTTGGGGGGTTATATGCTTGCTATTAATTCCTATGATTACCTAGGTTAGGTAGGCAGGCACACAGGTTGATTTGTTCATGGAGTTACTGCAAATGTACAATGAAGGCATGAAAAAAAGGAGGCATTAGGCAGGCGCAATGATACCAGAATTTCCGATTTGATGATGACACCTGATGACCTCTTGTTGGGGGACTTTTCCGTATTCCCTAGACTCCCGAACTCCCGATTCCCTGACAGGAGATGCAACGATGTTCTAGATAGGTAGGCTCAAGAAACATCCCTCCCCGGTGGTACATGATCAAAAGACTAGAACGGATGAACAATCCCTAGCTCACTCCTGGGATTCTGACTGACTGCAAAAGGAAAACGTGATCGTCGCCTATTCTTCGTAGATGACTGGCATGATGTTAACGTAGCACCGAACCGGGATAAACTCGTCTGACCAGTCCTCCCATTCGTCCTCTTCCTCTGCCCCCTCCTCTTCATCCCCTTCATCTTCATCTTCATCCTCCCAGTCATCTAACTCGTATTCCTCCTCAATCCAATGACGCTGGCCCCTTGGTAGGTCGACTCGTTCGATCAACACCATGACGGGCTTATCGGTGTGTGTGTTAAACGACTTCTCAACGTGCATCTCGCGGGACATCTCGACGGGGGGTTCAGTAACGGTGACGGGGAAGGGGGGATTTGCGACGACGGAGGGCGTCTCGGTCGGCTGCTCCGCAACGACGTCTAGCGGGCCTCGAACTGGACCATCCTGTTTGTCACGACCGAAGCATTTAACAAGAAGTCCCCAAGCAGAGAAAATGCGACCTGGTGATAAAGGGGGAACAACTGAGCAGTAATACCTTTTGGTGCGCTCCTTGTACAGCACGCGGCAGCCGCACTCCTTGCAACGGATCGCGTCGTTGCGCTTCATGGGACACTTGGTGCCGCAATCGCCGCAAATGTAGTGGATCGTGGCTCCCAAGTCGTTGGCCGCGTCCATGCTGTCGAAGACATTGCTGCGGGCTCCGGGGGCGGCGCCGCTAGCTCCGGCGTTGGAGGTCTGTGTTCCGGAGGTGGGGATTTGGTAGCTCTCGCGGGACGACATCGTGGCGGCTAGGTTGTTGTTGTCGAACGTGGGAACGTGGGAAGCGTGAGGCCGGTCGGCGTGAGTTTGGTGTGCTAGTCGACGACGACGTAGTAGGAATGGCAATGCCGATTGCGAAAGAGCAGATTGACTGATGATTTCGGTGTGCGAATTGATTCAGGTCGGTGATGTGTTACGACGAGCGGCGAGAGGAACGTAGCGTAGCGTGTTGCGTCGCGCCGAAGCTGCTCGAGATTTGATTGACTAGGTCGAGCTGAGAGAAAGAAGTTGTTGTTGTTTAGAAGTATCGCCGGATTGAATCGCAGGAGAAAGGCCGAGTTCTATGTGAAAAAAAGGCGGTGGAGCGACGAGGGGCGGCAGAATTTTGGCGGCGTGCAGGTACCTGGAATATAAGCTGATTAACGGGTAGGTGCACGCCGATTGCTTAACAGTGCAGGTACATCCATGTAGGCACTTCCCAAATCAGCTGTTAGCACTAAAATGCGGGGCCGTTACTTCCAACATGTATGTACTGTACAGCGGTAGCACGACATCGCACTGGAGCTTCTATTCACTGTATGAGATGAGATACGTCAGATCCAAGACGTCTTAGCATCAATTCATACATTTCATCCTGCCTACCACATCCTAAGCTACCCTTGATCCTTTTTCCTATCTTCGATTTGAATGATATCTATTTCCCTTTAGTTATGTATGGAGTTATCATATAGATGGCAATTTGAATTTTACTTTGGATATTAGACCTTTAATAAATCTACCTACATACCACCAGAGCAATGACAGAATCCAAATTGCTCCAACCCTTCGACCCTGGAGTCATCCCATCAGACTCTGAGCCTTGCCCCTTTTGCAACATATCGGCCTCCTACGCCCCTTTCGAGCCAGACCACCCACCGCCTGCCAATTCTCCCTCCTTAGATCCAGCCAAGCTTGCGCCTCCAGCTTTCGTCGTTCTCTCCACACCCACACTCATCGCCTTTCTCGATATCATGCCCCTATCACCAGGCCACCTGTTATTATGCCCGCGCTCCCACCGCCCGAAGTTAACGGATGTCACTCCCGCGGAAGCGGCCGAGTTGGGCGTCTACCTACGCGTGTTATCTGCGGCGCTGGTTCGCGCGACAGGCGTGCCTGATTGGAACATCGTTCAGAATAATGGAGCGGCTGCCGCGCAGGTAGTTAATCATGTTCACTACCATTTGATCCCACGCCCTGAGATACGGGCCAGCGGAAAGTTTAGGGAGAGTTTTACCATGTTCGGGCGGGGCGTGCGTGAGGAATTAGACGACGAAGAGGCGGTTGTATTAGCAGAGAAGCTGAGACAGTGTGTGGCATTGGTGCTAGAGGAGGAGGCTAGGAAGGGGAGGTTATGATCTATGGCTGGGTATATTGTTACGACTTCACTAAAGCCAACATCCGACTGTGTCGCTCTATGGTGGTTGTGGTTTTACTCATTGAAGGTCTATCTGTCTAAATGCGCAAGATGGCTAACCAGTCTACATCTACCCAAGATCTATCCTAAGATCTATCACAAGACATGGATATCAAGGCTCTAAATTACTCGTCATCACCGAAGAAGACCTTGACCGGCAGCCAATCGTCTTTGCAGACCTTGAAGCGATCCGGCAGGTTGTTGAGCTTCTTAATCTCTTCCTCCGTCAGCTCCCATCCGTCGAGGTCGAAGTTGCTCTCGATGCGCTCCGGCGTGACCGACTTGGGGATAACGTCCCAACCCTGCTGGATACCCCACAGAAGCAAGACCTGCTGAGGTGTCTTGCCCCTGGCCTTGGCGATGGACTGTAGCGTCTGGTCCTTGTAGAGGGGCGAGTTTGTGCTGCCTAGGCAAGAGTAGCCAGTGCAGTGGATGCCCTTTTCTTTGCAGTACGCGACCAGCTTAGGGGAAGGATTGTTGGGGTGGAGCTCGATCTGGTTGACAGCTGGTTTGACCTGTAATAAGGTCAGCTTCTAGACCTGTTCTGGCTCGTTCTAATGGGGTCAAAACTTACCTTGCAAGAGGGATCGTTGAGGAGCTTCTCCAGGTTGGTGATGCCGAAGTTGGAAACTCCAATGTTGCGGACCTTGCCGGTACCAAGCAGCTTCTGCATCTCGCGCCAGGTGTCGATGAAGTTCCAGTCGTCATAGTGTTTCTTCGTGTCGTCAGGGCGCGTGGAGCTGGGCCAGTGCATTAGATATAGGTCGACATAGTCCAGGCCGAGATTCTTGAGGGAGGTATCGAGCCCTTCGGCCACGCGCTTATGCCAGGTGTTGTCGAGCTTGGTGGTGACCCAGATCTGTTCGCGAGGTACACCCGAGGCCCGAATGCCTTCTCCCACCTCAGCTTCGTTGTCATAAGCCAATGCCGTGTCGATGTAGCGGTAACCGACCGAGAGGGCGTGCTTGACAGCCTTGGCTGTTGCGTCCTTGGGCGACTGCCAAGTTCCTAGACCGATGGCTGGGATTTTGTCGCCCGATGGGAGGGTAAAAGTCTTGCTATAATAAGATGGTCAAAAACTATTATCACGCTCTCAAATCTAGTGGGAGCAACAGAGCGGAAGATATGCTTACCTAGTGTTCTTGGTCTCTGACATTGTATCGAGCCGTACCGAAGTTCAGAAACAAGTGTATTCTACCGAAGATTCAACAACTACGTAGGGTATCTCAGCGATGGTGTCTAGATATTTGTATGTGTGGGGAGATACCGCTTAGTATTTGCTTCTAGCTACTTCTATCTATTTGCCTAAACATAGTTCAAACGTCTAGTTTCCTTTTTCCATCATAGGAGGAAACTGAGGTAGGATATGACGCATGGGAAATCCACAATATCATCAAGGTGTTCGATTAGGTTACTTCCTAAGGCAACCTGTACCTGATTAGTGTACGGGAAATATTTACTCCTCTGGCCCTCTCCCCACCGCACTTGATGTAAGTCGGGAATCTTGCTTTAGGTATACTTCCGGGTTGCAACATCTTCCTACATTATTGGAATATACTTTCAAGCTGTGGGGTCCCGTGATGGGTTTATAAGTAATGGGTAGATACCTAGATAACCTTGCTTTACCTTAACAATCATTGAAAATACCTACAAGGGCAATCTGAGGAAAGATACATGTGGATATCCTCTCCGGAACCTGTCTGGCCGCCCTGAGTCCGTACTTCTATACTGATCAACTAGTGCGGGCTCTAAGACTTTCCTAATCGGACCTAAATGCTCACTAACCGGCCAATCGCATTCCCCCATATTTGCCACTAGCCCACAGTTTGACGTCTAAGCCAGGCCATACATGTGGATATTGGATCCTATGCGGAACTACATATTCTGACAGAGCCGACTATAGCTAGGTATGCAGTTACATGTGGATAGAGAAACATTAGTAATAGAAAATGCATGTTTACGTTGTTGCCCAGCATGGATATAGATTCTAAAAGAGGCATAGTTAACAGGGTGCCTTTTGGACTTGGAGAATGAAGTATACCTAGACACCAAGCTCCAGCGATTATTAGAGCACATCTTATGAAGGTACCTATAAACCAAAGAGTTTATTATGAAGACAAGTAGTACATTCCAACTATATGTAATTTAGATATGACGAACTCGTCTACTTTTCTTGATTGTGGAGTTGTGGCCTGAGTAGTTGCTCCTTAGGTAATTTGCTAGAGTATAGGACTGAAATCTTCTGTTGGATAGTGGAGTCACCTAGTTAGCTAGGGCATAGGAAGCCCCACGACCATTGAAATTGTGCTATATCAATCTGCATTATCAGCATTACGATCACCAATCAGATACTTGTAGTACTTCTGACATCAAGCATCAGTGGTTTAGTGGTAAAATCCATCGTTGCCATCGATGGGCCCCGCGTTCGATTCGCGGCTGATGCATTTCTTTTGCTGTTTTTCCTTTTTCCAAAGCCCGTACTATCTTCTCTTTTTTTTTTGTTCAACACTTTCTAGACACGTTCTTGAATATCACTTCATACAGTGACATAGATACGCAGAAATTATCTCATAGGCTTCCACAGCGTTCGAAAGCTGTGTAATGATCTATAATATCTAAGAGGTCGGTACCAGGTATCTATTATGTCTATAGGTTGGACTCTGTGACTTCAACATAGAGCCAACCAATCAAAACCCCACTCATTAGTCCCTGCGAGAAAGACTGTAACTTTGCTGTGAATGTATAGGAAGTTAGCTTGTTGTTATAGCTACTAGTCAATTTCAGTCTATAACTACCCTTCCATCAACGTTCGAAGTACTCAATTTTGGCCTGACAACCCAAGAGCCTCGCTTTTCCTTTCCATCTACTCCTTTTTTCATCACACCAAGATTATAATGCCCCCTTCCATGAGAGACTTACTCTCAAGGATTCACATATGGCGTATAACCCAGCTTCGACCCTTCTACGCGCGTAATAGCTAGCTCATTCAAGTCAACCCCATCAAGAACCCGTAGATTAATCGGTGACCAATCCAAGTGGTCAATGGTCCACTGGCGCTTGTCCTCAGGTAGCTCCGCGATCTGCTCCGGCGTGTAGTTGTCAATGTGGTTGTGGATGGGCACGCCGCAAGTCCGACAGAATGACTTCTTCCATATCCCGCGTCCGAAGGAGTAGTAGCTGAAGTGAGAGGCGCCGACGATGGCAACTTGGGATTTGGAAGGGTAGATCCAACAGTACGCGTGCTAGGTTTGTTAATGGATATTCCTTGAAACTAGGACCACCACGTAGATTAATGGAGAGGGAGATCGGAGAGTTACTTAAGGACGGCCTCTTACCCGAGTACATATGCTGCAGTCGCACAGAATGATATTCCCATCGTACGTGCCGTCGATGGGCTTCGACTTCAGGCATAGTGTGACCGCTCCGCAGTGACAGCCGCCAGTGTAGAGCTTTGCGCCTTCGATCTCGGCTGGAGGCTCCTGGCCGTTGAACTTGGGTGGGCTCCAGGCTTGTGTTGATGGTGCACTCTCAATTCTAATGAAGTAGAAGTTAATTTTATATTCCTCGAAAACTAGGTACCTATGGCTATGCCCAATCGCACTTGAAAGAGCGGACTCACCGTCGGATGTTCAGATTCCACTCGTTGAAGCTTTGAAATGCTCGCAACTAGAACGATTTAGCCACGGACTCTCATGCACTAGGAATATAGGAGATGCTAGGTATATAGCCTTACATTTACATATATGTCGGGGTCAGCGCGAAATAAATAAGTACCGCAATTCGGACAGAACTAGTGTCGCCACGAAGTGTTTATCAGCAAGCCACCGCCTCGTCCCCAGCTTTCACTCTAATTTTATCGTTAATTCGCATGTCATATTCAACTTACTTGGTGGTTGACATTGTCGAAGCTGTAGCATGATAGAGTTGACGGATCACCATTTACGAATTTGATCTCGTCGCCGGCCCGAAGGAAGTAGTAAATGCCGCCCCTTTTATAACAGTAGCTGTCATCGTATTGTAACCCGGTTTTGACGGTCTCCTGAAAGTTGACCTCGAACACGTAGGCGGCGCAATGGCAATTTGCGCGATACTTGTTGGCGGATCGCTCGGCCATTGCTGTGAGGTATATTTCTACCCAGGTATTACAGAGTTGTATGTAAGACGAAGACAAACTTGGCTAGAGGAGTGAAGTCAGACGAAATAAATCACAACTTTGAAGGTTGTATGTAAGAACCGGAAATTATACGAAGCCGGTAGATCCGTTAGAAACAGCAGTTACATGCATCTGTCGATTCACCTGTGTATAGCGAATAACGTATCTTAATTATCGTAGAAACGTAAGTTTATGACGACTACAGCATAGTCCTTATTCCCCAGTGTGTTCCCATGATAAGATTACCACCAAACACTTTCATTTGCCAGTTCCATATGTTTGGGTGATCACGTATGTGTCCATTTGACATACCTCGTTTCGATGAATATTGATCTCGCAATATATAATAGTGACTAGGTATGTTTCCCTTTTTGAAGGACATCACGATATGGAATAGTGAGACATATTCGATGAAAATGAATTGGTACCAGTCGTTGCCTATGAATATCATAAGCGTTAAGTCTAGGCGAGTTTCCCCCTGACATGTCACATAACCCTTATCCATTCTAACCATCTTAGTACCTACGTGCCGCCTTTTATGTGTTTTCGTTACCCAGAACTCCAGCGAATAGACCCAGTAACTCCCAAAGACGCTCGCTAATAACCGATGATAATGATCATAACACCAGAGCAGACAAGAGTGTTCTCATGTTCCCGCCATAAGACAGTCCTGGTGTCTTTATTCCTTCCGTCGTGTCTCATATGCCGCAATAGCTGCCTCGAGCTCGGCAAGGTTTGTGCGGTCGCCATAGGCATTCTCCAGAGCCTCTACGGCCTCACTCCGATGGCTAGGTGTCGCTACCGCCATTGCTGGGGCCACCTCTGCGCTCCGGAACAACTGGTCCTGTTCAACATGATGCTCCTTCTGCCATTGCTCGGCCTTCATCGCTCTGTATTTCGCCAAGCCGTACCCTTTTTACCGGGGAAACGTTAGTCAATACCATACATGTTGTACTAAGTTAAGGGTGTCTCATGTTGAGAGTGAAATGAGACTAACCGATTCCTACGGCTGCGACTGTTGCAGTAGCACTATGATATAAGTTAGTACTGCGCATATATCGGTATAGTGTTGACGGAATATAAGCGTACATTCTCCTCTCAATCCGTCCGGACTTATGTAAAGCGGGAAGGTAGCTTGGGTAGACTGGAGAAGCAGCCGAGAACGGCCGCGGTGGGTTGAGGTTCATAGGCATGTTGTTACTGTCTTGGGGTAGAAAGGAGTGGCGTAGATGAGAGAGTCGATGACACAGGGTGCTTAGGTATTTCGAGTTATGTACGTGTTGTAGTAATACTACTTCGACAAATGGCTTTTAGGTTCACACAAGTATTGAAGTCGTCGGAATACCAGAACAGGACAGAATAGTTGAGAGGTAGGGTAAGAGTGGTATATATGTACTATGTATGAACCGTAGTAGTCAGATAGTCAGGTCGTCAGGTAGGTATCGAACGAATTGAATGGATCTAGCCCGCCCCTTGGCAGGGGACAGGAAGGTCTATATGTATAAGAGTATGTATAAGA
Source organism: Hypoxylon sp. PDH2405 (assembly GCA_023628415.1). Classification (NCBI taxonomy): domain Eukaryota; kingdom Fungi; phylum Ascomycota; class Sordariomycetes; order Xylariales; family Hypoxylaceae; genus Hypoxylon; species Hypoxylon sp. PDH2405. The sequence goes on from JAMAKT010000027.1 coordinate 271,726, forward strand.
GTATGTATAAGAGTAGAGATATGATCCAATCCCGGCTGGCCAAGCCAAATAAAGTGCTTGATGCCTGTCATGTTTTCCTGATTGTCCTTACGACTTCTGTTGGCGAATGGGGGCGAATGGGATGAGGATGAGCCGAGATGGAACGATGCGACGTACGAAGCTCGCTCTTAACAATAATGAGAAACAAGAAGAGCGGGGAAAGGATCATCGAAGCGCATATGCAATGTCGTGTGATAGTGGGGTTACTCCTACCTGCTGCAGGACGGAAAATGATCCGAGTATGCGCCAACCTGAATATATTAGGTTATCCGGTAACTAACTCTGGGCTAGCTAGGGCGCAAAAAGGTTAAAACGGTTAGGGGACTTAAGGGACTTGGTGGTGACTAGGGGAATATCGCCCTACCGGGACAGCCCGAGTTAATGTTTCCTCTTTATGGGCCCTGTGGGCTATTCTGGGATCATCTTGCTTTGACCTTGCCAACTAATACATATAATACTGCTAATATATCCCGGTAGTTGATGTTTCATGGGTCGAAACTGAGGCTCTTTCTATAGTAACTTTTTTATCTAGATAGGAAACTATGTAGTTACCTTACTATCTATCCCGTGCTGTCTTGAGTAGATCGTTGGAGAAGGTCTAGGATATTCTTATATGCACACCATATCGAGAACACGGCATATTGGTCCCTTACCGGTCCTCCTCGCACATTCATGCCTAACCCATCTTTCCTTGCTTCCTGCTTTAGGTATTGACTGTGGCAACTACCATACAGCGAGTACCTAGTAAGCCATCTACATCAACCTGCGGGTGACGGGGCTGACGGGTAGCCCATTCTGGTTGCTTGGGTAGTAGCTCAGCTACGACCACGGCTGGTTAATATGCATGTGATGGATGACCTGAGCGATTTTGCGCTTACACATTCCTTACCTTACCTATGTACCCCGGTTTGTTAGTTCACTATATCAACATCTTTCCTGACTAGGACAGTCGAAGCGCGTGAAATACATCTTCATTCACAATCTGAAGCAAACATTTGGAGAGTAAAATCAATCTATAACTACACTGGTAGTCAAAATAGAATAAAATAGCTGGTATTCGATAAACATCAAACAGCCGTTTTAAGAACCTACCGAGGTTCCACGCCAAGCCGTTTAACCTGTATGGACCTTATCGATGCTTGGCTGTCTCGTACTTCAAGCCTCATGCATTTCTCTGTTGGAGAGAGAGTTGGAGAAGCCATGTACTACGTGTGATCCGGTGTCCCAGGGTTGCAGCTAATTTATGCTTATGTGACTGGTAGAAGGAGACTGGATACCGGTGTAAAGTCTTAAGGCCGTATCGGCTGCTCGTTCGCGATAAAAAGAGTGCTCTTCATACTTGTGTTGATAAAGGAGGAGACTGCAGACTCGGATTTTCTAGTACCTACCTACATATAACATGGAGGTAATAATATAGATATAGTAGGTAGGTAACGTTAGGTACCAAGATGCAATCAAGGTATGCATACCACTCGATGAGCCCGTAATCACTCGATACTAGAGTGTTTCGCACAAGGGATACAATTTTGGCATGAGCAGAATCATGAATACTTCGTCGTGAAATAATTTGCATTGTCTAAACCACGTCGGGATACTCCAGTACCACGTTTTTGATCCGTGCTATCTCGACTCGAGCGTTCCATTTGATACTACATCATCTTGGATATCACTACCTCAGGTTGTTGGCCTCACGCATGTCCATACTCATTTGGCCATGCTTGCGAATGCGTGCCTTTTTTAAAGTCGAGATCTTAGCGCCCCTCGGACACTATCATCTACTTTTCGCCAAGCTGCCTACCGGGATTAAGCCGCCGCTGTACCAATCTTGTTCAAACCCTTGAGCGAGCCAAGGCTCAGGGCCAAGCCTTGCGACCTGCTTCTTATGCGGACGAAACCTGTGATTGGCCCATCTTCGCCTTCTTTCTCGATACTGAGGTTTGCTAGCGCATCCTCGCCTGCAAGCTGTTAGTCTCGACTATGCAGATGGGAATTGAGGTTGAGAACTTACCAAACACACTCCTTGCATAAAGGTTGGCGCTCAAGAATTGGCAATCGCCCTTCATGCTGGCTTCAGGGGTCAAGCAGTTCATATTCGTGCAAGCCATCAACTGCTCTAAGAAGTCGCGGAGACTCTTGGCCTTGCTGTTAATGTTAACCTTGTTCTCCCACTCGAACTCGGTCCACATCGTGCGGAATTGCGTTTCTGTACACGTCGCCGGCTGGATGTAGTCCATAATATCAACGTGTAGATCATTAAGAATGACAACATTGGTGTCGGTGCTGTGAGCGCCGTCATATACCACGTTGCCGAAGATGACGCCCGTATCCGTTGACGAGACCTTGATAGTGCATTGCACGTTGTGGAAGTCGTGAGGGCCAAGGTTCTGTGTTGTAGGTCGTTCAACCACCTTGAGATCACCCAGGGTGGCGAATTCGACGGAGAGGTTCTGAAGAGTCTCGGTGGTCTGGTTGACCAAAAGAACGTCTAGGACAATGTCGAATTGGTGCACCTTGACGTACGCTTCGGCGTATACAGGATCGGAGAAACCAGTGAGTTGGACAACACGGCTCAGCTTGGATGATAGGTCCTCAGACACGGCCTCTCCACCGGTTGCCTTTTCGAGGTCGAGCTCGATCTCGTCGGTGCCATCGCCCACGTTCTTTTTCGAAAGTTGTCGGATCTGCACGACATCGTCAACTTGGATAGCGGTCTTGGCCTTCTCGAAGGCTGCTTTGGCCGCTTTCTTCTTCTCGTCAGCCTGAACCATATCTCGGAATGCTTTTCGTGTATCATCGAGGAACACGGTTTCAAGCTCCTTCCTCTGCTCGAACTCGGACAGTGACCGAACGCAAGACATGATTCTGTCAACAGAGTCTTCATCGATAGGGGCTTTGACAAATTGCGACTGGCCGACACGTATGATGGAAATCATGATCAACATAGCTTCGGCCTTGAGGGCATTCGTTCGGGCCTTGTCCGAAGAAATCTCAGAATGGCGCATAACCAATTTCGTAAGAGTTGCGGAAAGAACAGCAGCCAAGTAGTAGTCGCCATCGAGGATTAGTTGTCGTAGCGGGGGTTTTTGAGCAGCCTTAACGGCTTCTAACTTGGCTGCGGCGGTCGAGCTGCTGGTGAGAGCCGTTTCAGTAGCGTATGTTCCATCTGCAAGCACTCTTCTTGAACCCGACGGTGCCGTTGGCTTCGAGTGACCATTGACTTGCTCCTTCTCTTTCTCCTCATCGCCGTCCACATTGTCTAATAGGCGCTGCTCAGAGGCAAGAATAGGTATCTCGCCCAAGCTTGCACGTATTCTCTTCCATGCATCTCGAATGTCCTTCTCTTCAAGAGAATACTCTCCAATAATCCAGATAATCCCGCGGTAGACCTTTCCGGCTCTAACCTCACTAAGAGTCTCAACCAGTCGTGCAATGATAGATGGCCGTAGTTTGGGAAACTTCTCAACAACCTCCTTGACGAAAGTGATAACATCGACAGCGGAAGAGTTACTGAAGTCGGCGATGAAATCCATCAATAGATCCACCACACTTGCTGCAACCTCTGAGAACTTAATGGCACACTGGTGGATGGAGTGAATGAGCAGCTGACGGTACTCGGCGTTCTTCTCGTATTCTTGATCGACAGTCTTGGAAAGTTCCTTCTTGAGCAGCAGAATGACTTCCTCAACATTCTTGCTCGACACCATCTCTAGTGCAATACTGAGCGCTTTTCGTCTGACGTCGATATCGGGACTAGATAAGGCGCGCAGAATCTCCATTACAAGATCGTCCAGCACACCTTCATTCTTTTGCCGTAATTGATCTACCCGGTCTAGAACGATAAGCTTCACATTGTTATCGGCCTCCTTGATGCTTAGCTCAATGAACTTGGCCGCTGCCGCTTTCACTGCCACAGGGTTGTTGGTCAGGGCTGTCAAGGACGAGGCAGCTTCGTACACAACAGTCGAGGCTCCGGCCTCAAGCAGGTCGAAGATGAGCCTAAGATATCGGGCCTACAATTGTCAGCTCCAAGCGCTGTATCTTATTGTTATAATTATCTCACCTTGTGCTGGGGGTTATGAACTGCGTCTTTTCGAATGAACTCAAGTTCCACCAATTGCAACAATTCCTCGGCGTTAGGAATACCCTCAAAAACGGAGCTCAGGTAAGCCAAAGCCTTGTCATGGTCGATGCTAGCGAGAGCCGCAAAAGCGTTGCGCTTGCAGGTAGCATCGCTCTCTCCCTCGAGGAAGGTAGCAATCAGATCAGAGGCGTCCGGGATAAGGGTCGGTGAATGTTGGAAGATGGACGAGATGGCGAAGACAGCATTCTTTCGAACGTAGGCATGGCGATGTTCGAGGCAAGCCCGGGCAGAAGATAATAGGGGTTCGATCAACTCGGGCTCTCGTAACTTGCATAAGAAGCGTAACGTATTTCCTCTGATATACTCGTTGGGGTGTTGAAGATCATTTCTAATGCCGTTGCTGGATATGAGCTGTCAGCAAACACGTCCCTCCATCCTCAGTCTTAGTAACTGCCGCCACTCACCAAACAAGAATCATCTCCTGCTTCAGCTTGCCGCTCGCATCGTGTTTAGGGCAGATCTCGTAGTAGAAGTATAGTAACTTCTTCAATGGCTTATACCGCGAAGGCATAACAAATCGGATGATGTGCATAAGGAGCTGAGGCATAGGATCGCCATTCAACATGACGGTCAAGATGCGCTTCATTGTATCGACCTTTGTCTCATCTGTACCCTTTTCTAGCTGCATGCGCAGATCTGACATGGTAGGGACGTCTGCAGCATTGTCCTGGTGGACCAAGCTGTACGCATTCTCGAGGAAGGTCGTCATGCTGGGCAATTGTTGCGGTTCCCCGACCGCCGTGATTAACTCGGATCTGTTAAAGTATGTGTAGGCGGCGCGAGGAGAACAAGGACGGCGAGAGGAAGCTTAGTCAAGTAGGGGTAGTAGGTATTAAGGGTTGCGTCGAGATTCGGGTTCGAAGCTGCGTAAACACACGGCGTAGTAGAATTGAACAATTACAGCGGCCGTCTCGACATTAAAGAGATGGTCTAAAGAAATCAATGCGATCAGGCATGCCAAAAGGGAGTGGCTTTGTTTTCGTCGAGAACCAGCGGCGGTGGTGTTTGAGGATAGGTAATTGGAATTGGTGATAATCGGTACAGGCTGGCACCAAAATCCCAAATGTCCACATCCCACAAGCCACAGAAATCTGTCCCTCCTGAAATGGATAGGGTGTGCTGGTTTAAGACATATGATTGGCCTAATAAGCTTGTTTGAATTGAATAATCCAGTTCCGAAAATTAGCCTCGTCGCCTAAGCCAGCCTCAACTCATTCACGCGTGGACCCGTGTCTGTGGCTTACGTCTTGTGTACTGTATCCCTGTGTACCTCGATACGTACCTTGGTACCTTAAAAGAACATTGAACATTCATTGACCGCTTTCACATCCCTGTTCCCCACGTCGGTCTAAACCTTTCTGCCCCGCCAAAAACATTCTAGAGCTGTTTGTTCTGCCAGGTGCATTTCAGTCGAAGCCTCGTCGCAACATAGACTTGTCGCAACATTAACAACCAAGAACAAGTCTACGCCTTATAAACGCTGTATCACCGTCACCCAATCCGACATAGGAAAATTAACGAGACGAGACAAAACATACCTCGACTACATTCATACAACCACATCTAGTGCGACAACTCCATCCGCCAATATGGCTTCATCCGGCGAACCATTTTATATCCGATACTAGTACGTACAGACAAGCCCCAACCAGATAGGGAGACTAGGAATTAATGCATCGATTTTTATAGTTCGGGTCACTCTGGCCGATTCGGACACGAATTCTTAGGTGAGCCAATTCCAATCCACACTTTGTGGCACTCGTCTATTCAATTCACATCTGGGAGGCTAACAGCAGCGCAGAGTTCGACTTCAGAGTCGTAGGCGATGGACGAAGCGCCGTAGCTCGGTACGCGAACAACTCAAACTACCGTAACGACAGTCTGATCCGAAAAGAGAGTACGTCCTATTGCGCCTCCTTCATCCCAACACATTCTACGAAGTAGCGAATAGAAACGATAGCTAACGAAAAGAAAATAGTGTGTGTCAGCTCGTTGGTTGTTGATGAGATCAAGCGCATCGTCAAGACGAGCGAGATCATGAAGGAAGATGACGCGAAGTGGCCCCAGAAGAACAAGGACGGCAGACAGGAGCTGGAGATTCGCATGGGCAACGACCACATATCGTTCGAGGTGAGCAGATCCCGGGTCAACTGCTGTGAAACGGTGCTAACCCTCCCCGACCAAAACAGACAGCTAAGATCGGATCTCTTATCGATGTGAACGAGTCGGCGGACCCCGAAGGATTACGGGTATTCTACTATCTGGTGCAGGATCTGAAGGCGCTTGTATTCAGTCTGACGTCACTGCATTTCAAGATTAAGCCCATTTCGTGATATGGAGCTGGGAGAGAAAGATGCGCAAATGCAACGTTTATGATCATCATTATGTACAACGCGGAGTACGTGACCTTATCCTCCTTATGACTAGAATATACCCCCTTGTCTCAAAGTCGTGAAATGCTATGGTACCTCTTTGTCATGAACGTGACGTCTCGAAATAGGAGACTGCCACTGTAATAGATTCTGCGCTAGACCTCAGCAAGATTTCGCGTTCCCTGCTCCTCCATGTCTGCATCGCAAAGTCGAGATGCTAAATAAAACCATTCATTAATTTGATTTCTCTTGCCTGCATAAATTATTGCTGATTGAGCAAGTGGTGGTGTTGCATGCTGTCAACCGTCCACCCGCCATTTGCCGGCCTTCTATAATCGTTCTTCCGTGGGAAAGCTGTATAGATCATCGGAACTCTACAGCTCCGAAACAGCCCCTATCCTCCACGTGCTTAAGTTCTAGTTGCTGGAATCTGATGAAGTGATGTTAGCAACGATGTTCCTTGCTAGTGAAGTGGATCACAGTAGATAAAAAAGACATTATAGAATAACACAAGGAATGTATCTCTGGGGGTGATAGACAGTGATAAATAGAAATCATCGTAAATATGAAACGTGAAATATTGTAAAAAGAAAAGGGTGCCATACTTCTCACTCTTGGAGTGAAAATAAATCCCGCTAACACTACCCTCCTTCTGGTTGAAGCAGATGTAGTAGAATCCCTCGAAGCTGGCGCCGTTGATAGTACGGACGCGGTGATCAGGGACGAGGAAGTGCTCCTTCCAGCGCATGAATATGTTCTCGCGCTGGGCCAGGTTCGGGATCGAGACGGGTCCCTTGCGCACCTGCTTGGAGTATTGTCGGAATGCTGAGAATTTGCTCCAGTGGCTCAGGTCAATCTTCTCTGTTGCGCCCCAGCTGTCGTGGTTAGTGATGAAATCATACTTGCTTCCAATGAGCTCGCCCTCGAAGTATGTCGTTAATGTCGGGTTATCCTCTGTCAGGCCTGTGTGAGAAGCCGTGTTAGCGGAGACTATTCAACTCTAAAGGACAGGGCAGTGATAGATATGAAAGGCAACAGAGCAACGGCAGCAAGCTAAAAGGGGACAAAGTGAGTGGCAAACAGACCTTGTATCTTCAGGAACCCGCAGAGGAACGACTCCCGCAAATCGACGTACTTGATCTCCACCTGCACATCGTACACCTGCCGTTCCGACTGCTGCGTGCCGTGGAATCTACTACCCGGCCGCAGGAACGACGACGGTGAGGTAGGTATTATCTTGAATCAGGTAAGCACATGCCAATTATTGGTACAGGGTACGGCGCGTGAACCTACTCGAATATTAGAGTAATCGTATCCCATTAAGGGCATAAAGGCGTCCTCTTGCAATCGACCAGTCACCGTTCCGAATTCTAGCTTCTCGCTATCTGCACCAATAGGCGACACAATATCGTAACCACCCCTCGGTCGTTGTCTCGACGATACATCGGCGTCGCCTCTAGCCGATGCATCATCATCTGTGTCGGTCGGTTTGTGGGTAGATGTTGTAATTTGTGATGGGGAGTCGGGGCGGTCAGAGGCGAGGAGGGTGGGTTCGGTGCCGCTTGTTGAAGCTGGTCTAGGTGATTCGGTAGCTGATCGTGAGTCTGCAATGGCGTCGTGGACCCGGGTGGCAAGCGACGGCGCGCTAACTGGTTCAGGGGAGGATGATGGTTCCTCGCTGTCGATATTCATCTCGAGGCCATCTTGGTCGGGTCGCCAACTATTTCGGACAGCTTCTTCAGGATCGGGGCATGACGAGCTATGTGTTCTGGGGGGTAGTTCGGGCGGCGGATTGCTAGAAGGGGTAGGCATGCTGAGGCTGAGGCGTGTTGGTATTGGTGTGTGATGATGATGGCTTGTTCGCGAGTGCCTTTGTCTCTCCTGAGTACGGAAGATATCTTGAGTGACGAGCGCGATGGATAGCTGCGCGTGAGATTGAATAATAAAGCCTTATGTGCCGTAACTAGGAGGGAATGTACAATGTAAATTAATGCAATGGTAGAAGAAGAAGCATATGAAATTAATGAGAAGCCCACGCCAAAGAAAAGAAAGAGTATCTGGTGATGGTCGAGTAAAAAGGGTTACCACGATTAGTAGATTGACGAAGAGAGAAACTGGGCCTCTTTCAAGGTCGTAGGGATTAAAGCCGCCGCCAAACGTGTGGAAAGTCGGTCTTGACTCGTTGCAGGATTGTAGCAAGTCGCCAGTCTGGGGGTGGAGAAAGGACCCAACGCCTTTAACGCTTTCTGGTTTATTGGGACAAGGGGGGGAAGGGGAGCCGTGAGTCTATTAATAGGAGCCTGGTATAGGGAAGCAGCTGCACGTACCAGTTGATTGGGTATTGGGGTACATGTATTCTCATGTTCTCATGTATGGAAGCACATGCCCAAGAACATTGAAGATAAAAAGATAGGGGTGAAACTTTGAAAGATGTACCTGCGCTGTAGGTAATCAGCGCAATTTCAAAAGTGAATTAAATAACCTTATTTTATTCTTTTATATATAGTAAGATGATGGACAGGGAAAAAAAAACATATCTTGACCGACATGTGAGTTGCGAATGGCTTACGTATCACTCTTATTTGCAGCTGTTGTAGAACCTGAAAGAGTATGCGATAACTTTGGTTTTTATACGAGCTGTCATATAAGAAACAAGAACCATCAAAGATATATATCTCATCCATGTTTGCCTGTCAACCAAAACTTTATAGGAGATACTAAAGTTTTCGCATTCGGAAATGCTCCAATAAGGAATGCTCAGATTCCACTCCCATGATGCTCTTGTTTGGGGGGCGGAAACCTATGTATGTCTTAGACATGTGCCATGTGTTGAAGATCTCCCAAGACTCACAATACCACTAGAAACATGTAGCAAATATAGTAAATGCATAGATTCCATGCAATAACTTGTCACTTACTAATATATAACCCAAGGTCTGAAGACAAATACATGAAATTCTTTAAGAAAGATGGATACAGCTTCGTTTATAAGTTGAAATTTTAATTTTTTGCTAGGTACCTAGACATAGTTGTGGTTCCCCCGCATACATGACACTTGGAGTCTCTCATGCCGTGTTCTCGGGGAATGTTCATTACAGCGTAAGTGGCGCTCGACCTGGGAGAAGTCGGTCAGCACCCAAATTGATCCCTCTGGATAGAATTCTACTTGTCAATCCAAAGGTTCTAGTATCGTTTTTCTGGCGCGCCTAATATCATAATTAGAAAGAAGTATAGCTTGGATGAACAACAAGATTACACACAGCCGTGACGTCAATAAAGCTTAGGGGAACTGTTTGTACATCAACGGAAACTGAAAGCTCCCACACAGGTGGCCCGTCCAAGGTTTAGGGAGCGAAGTCAATGCTTCGGCTTGTCCTGCCGCGACGGCCCGCTGACGTTAATCTTAATACCTCAGAATTGAGACAATCTAGTCCATACACACATTAATTTAGGCCGGATGAAGGGGAAGATCTCACACAGGTATTTTTTTTTTTTTGCAGACAGACTTCGCATTATATCTTTACTCTTCCTCCTCAGAGATTATCTCTAAGAGCAGCCAGCTTCCCGGATATGGGAATAATTACAGCCCCGGGGGTTTTTACTAGGTTCCGAATAGATTTAAATAAGTTCATACTATCCTTCAAAAGGGGCAGTTTTCATTGAATCAACTGCGTAACTTCCCCCATCGAAGTCGCCTAGGATAAAATCTACCACTGTATCTTACTGAAGTTCTTCTCTGAGATGCTAGTCGGTTGCGGATGGGGATGTCATAATGTGACCCTGGACCTTGACCATTCACAAGTTGTATTTGATGACGGCTTACGTGGAAATTTGTCCTTCATAACTCCTTTTCCGTTAAATCGGTATCCGAGTCTCCGCCGACTTAGTATGAGGGTATAAGAAAAGATCACCGAGATTTGATACTCAGCTTATCCAGAACCAGCATCTGCGCTTGTTTTCTCCGGCTTGAAACCTTTAAAGTACGCACGGCGGAACGAGTTTAGGTCATCCGCAGTGTGGCCCTTCACTCGTTCCTCTCGCTTCCTCTCTGCGAGAGCGGACATATCGACTTCCGAGTCTGGCAGGCGGCGATAAGTAATCAATCTTCGTGACCCTGATAGATCTAGTCAGTTGAAAGTCGTGCGCGAAATAGGTATATGGCTCACTGACACTTGTAGAATGGTTGAGTACAAACAACCACGACGCCCAAACACGGGTGTGTTGGCACAGGAATCTCCTGTTGCTCATCGTTTGCTGTTGGCATCCAGAAGGAGAGACGCCCATTGTCCACCAACGTATCTGAGGCAAAGTTCAGAATGTCGTCCAACATAGCCGTAAAGCTATATGGTTTCTTTGGGGGCACGAACGACGGATTTCTAGATAAATTAGTAACACTTATCTCATCGCCTGAGAACTTTGCATTACCGGTAATTCTGCTTTCCCTTTTCAACCAGCCAGGCATCCTTCTGCTCAGGATCTCTGCACCCGAGGACTTTCAATCCCTCTCTGACACCGTATGGCGGGTCGCAGACGATGCCGTCAAGTATTCTCGCTTTTCGGACGGGAGTATTCGTCAGGTCGCTAACAAAAACGTCGCCCAACAAGTCTTTTAGACCGTACTGCTCAAAATTACCTTTTAAGCTCTTCTTGCCACCTTCGCCTCTAACGCTTCGACCATCGATGTCGCTCCCCCAACCAAGGGCGCCAAAGTGAGCGCATGCAATAGGAAAACTACCAGTTCCTACGAAAGGATCGTAGAATATCTTCCCTGGTGCTGCGAGGGCAATATTAGCAGTGACCAAAGCAAGTTCCGAGTCCATGGATGTGGTGCTGATGTAACCTCGCTTCTTGAGGTCATATGTTTTGATCAGATCTCGCACACTATGGCCGACAAGACGGCCAAAATGTACCTTTAAAGGATTAGGTAGGTTCCGCGGTACGGCATCGAACTCCCATTGCTCGAAGATGGTAAATTTCTGGTCCGGATTCTTGAGAAGAATTAACCCTTCAAATCCTAGGTAAGCGAACGAGTTTATGAGATCCAACTTGCGCTTCTCTGACCGAGAGCCCTGGTAGGCATCTATGTTGATCTTGAAGGAAACGTCTTTATATTGCGACCACAAGTGAGCGGTGTCACGTTTGACAATGGCATGCAGCTCGTCGTACGTCTCAGCGGTGCCCCAATGCTCATGGATAGTTTGTGCCAAGACCGAGCGCCTTATGAGAGTCTTCGCAGCATCCTCGGACGGAAGTCGAACAATACAAAAGGGTGACTACGTAGAAACCCTGGTGAGTAACAGATCGCCGAGAGAAAATTGTAGCGTCTGTATGATTACCTCTTCACTGTAAGATATGACCTCTAGATCGACGCCTTCGACAATAGCGAGTGCTTGAATCTCTGCCAAACGGAAAGTCTCATGAGACTGAGAAAAACGAATGAGATACTTCATTTTAACTATGTGCCTTGCACTGTTTCGAAGCCACCCAGAAGAGATTTGAATGCTCCTGCAATGTCTCTGTCTGAATCTCGCTCCATCTGAGGTATGGGATTGCTTCTTGGGAGTTGTCGCTTGAATCGTCAAGTCAGGCTGAGCACTATGCGCATATTCCACAACCGTGAAAAGAGTTTGGCACGGGTAGTTGGGAGTGTATCCAGAAGAAAATGGCCGAGTTGCTGTATGTCGCTATTACGGATATCTAAAATGGACTCTTTTAATGTAATTCCAGTACTAACTATCTTATCATAATATCGTATAAAACGCAATAGCCTTATAAGAGCTAGCACGGTTAATTCCACACTCGAGGGTTGGTGTAACCTTCAAAGTTGTACTTTTCTAACTTGAACATCTCAATATCTTTCATCATATAGGTATTCAGATAACAGAACTGATGCCAGAGCTACATATCGCGGCAAGCCTTTGAGCTGGAGCTACCAAAAACGATGTTATCATTCGCGACACCAAGTGTCTACCAATCTTCAAAATGTTTTGTCACGTATGGAGTAATGAGCCATCTTGAACCCGGCCAGGTTCCAAGCAAGGGAAAGCCATGGAGCGCATTACTAGGGCAAGACTTTGTTCACAAGGTCTGACTCCTTCTACAGTCTTATTACATTTAATGTATAGCGCTTGCTAATACAAGACAGGTTGATCTAATTCTCCCGGAAGAACTGCTGCAGCTTGTCAAGGACAAAATTACTGGCGATCCAAGTCGTGCGCCTGTGTTTTATAAGGTCGTCATGAAACTCGGACAAATCCTAGAAGGTGATTTCTTTACCGAGTACATCAAGAGAGGTAATTCATCCCAAGATCACTCAAGTAGAGGACACACAGTTGACAATGGACGTCGCAAAAGGAAACATTATGATGCTTTCAGAGGGAAAAGTAGATTTTGAGAATGTATTCTCACTGAAAGAAGGTAAGCCCCTAGTATTTTCATACTTAGTTACTCCTATAAAATTCCTGCAACTGACACCATTTATAATTCTAGGCATGCTCACAATGTATCTTGATAAAGAGACATATGAGAGAGCTGGACTTGTCGGCAAACCCCATGGAGCGAAGGGCAAACGTGGACTCAAGCCGAGATGGAGTACGTTAGATCATCCCGAGTCCCCAGTCACATCACTAACTGTTGAAGTTGTGCAATTTGACCTCAGGAGTCCATCAATGCTCCACGGCAAGAAGGGATTTGACAGACTGGCATACGCATGTAAAAACGTGTTCAACACACCAATCACCTGGCTTTTCCATAACCTTTCTAAAAGTAAGAGAATATGAAGCAGTAGGCAGATTTATTCGCTGACAAATTCGATATATAGCGCCCGTCCCTGATCCTCTATCGAGGCATTACCCCACCAAATATACATCACATGCTGGGGTCACCGATGGTCTCTTCACAAAAGTTCCGTCATTGAAACCTCCGCCTGCTGTCCTCGAGAGTCAAAATCGACTAGACCTGGATGAATTCGCTACTGACATATACGAATGGCTGTCTCTGATTCGGCTCGAGAGTCCAAGGGTCAATGTAAGCGACAAGATCGACCCTTACTTGTCCGGGTACGCTGTTCCTGGTAACCCTGAGGATGTTCAGGAAGGCAAGCTGTGCCGAATTAGCTGGCAAGGCTTCATTCCACCGAAGTGGGTTCAACGAACCTTGGTGGATGTGATACTGGCCTTACCATCTAAATCATGGTTCTCCCTAAGCGTGACATCGTTCGCTAGAGGTATCACCGGGGACAGCGCGGACTGTACCATTTTAAGGCCGCCTGGTGCTCCCGGAGAATACTTCCTTTGGGATATCAGGAGACACGATTAATAGAAAAATCCTAATTCATGCTCGATACTTCTAATTGAACTAGTCTTGTCTCGACCGGACATTGCGATCTGCAAGATTTCGCCCTGCTATCGCGTCTTGGACTAGCCGTCTAAGCTCAGCTTGCCCGGCGTCAGAGTGAAAGTCGTCCCGCTCAGCTAATTGTTCTATTCTCCGTCGGAATTCAGGATCAACTTCTAGCTCGCCCTCCTCGGCCGGTCCAGTGGTGCTGACGGAAATATTGAGACCTTCGGGCAAAGGTGGCACGGCGCCTGTATTTCCATTGATCCCGTTCGATGGGGTCTGAGCACCACTGGACTCTTCTTTGCTCTGTAGATACTCGGCAACTTGCGGAAAATCACCCTCTTCGGCTATCTTCTGGCGCGCTGTATATCCGTCCGAACCTTTGATTGTGATATCTGCTCCGAGCTCTTCAACTAGTAGTCGAGCAGCTTCGACGGTTTCGACTACGAAGAGAGCCGTCTCATCGTCCTCGTCGCGTAAGTTGACATCAACATTGAATTCGCGTATTAAGGTACGGAGAAGGTCGAGATGGTTATAACTCGCTGCAGCATGAACTAGGGAGTAACCATGAGAGTCTTGTTCGGAGGCCAGGTTAGGATTCTCGCGGAGGAGGGGCAGTAGAGCCGGACTGTTGTCGGCAGCGAGGATGAACGGGTTGGCAGACATTGCGACTAAATATTTAGAGGTCGAAATATAGAGATTATTCTAATGTTGCCGAAATCGAAGGGCTAAACTGTCTTTCTTATTGATCGTCACCTAAGAGCTAATGCGACGAAGCAAAAAGAAAAAAAATTAGACCGGTATGACGCATGTCGAGGAAAATCTAATGAGCCCCTCTACCCCTCTACCCCTCGGTACCTACTAACAACCCCGCTGTCAGAAGCTGCCCGAGATTGTTGTAGACAGCCTTCATCTAAGGCAGCCTGGAGTTAGGGATGACCCCGCTAATTCACTGCCTGACAGCGCTAAGGTGGTACCTGGGCAAACTTGATAGGTAGGCGCTAATCAACGCCTAGCGTGGATTAAGGTTGTGAGAGGTACAGTATAACATCCCACTTACCTCACTAATCTAGCAAGCTTACATGTAGCTCGAGTAATTCGACACCCGAAAATTACACCATTCTTACCTACCTACATGTACCTCATCACCACCAATCACCATCTACCTTCTTTGATTATTTCATAGAATGAAAGCTATTGTTGGGCAAACATAACAAGGTAAGTCAATCAAAGGGCACTGTGTGTCTGATACCATGATCTCAAGGTACCTAGGACTGACTGTTACGGTGAGGCCCGTAGTGACTCATGCCGGTAACCAGACAGTTATTTTCCTGGGGGTTGTAAGCCTTCTCCTGCTCCCTTTTATCCCGTTGACAGTGTAAACAACACAGCTTCTTTACCCACCAAGACTTAACATCCCCTGTGCGCAACGTTCCTCACATATAAAGACCCTCCTTTACCTACATATCGTCTGCTTTTGCTCAGATATTACAGGCGGAATCACAAGTTGCCAGCAACTAACTTGTGTGACTTTCTTGCAGTAACGTTTTCATATCATTGAGCAACACCACACATCAGCTCGGCAGCGCTTCCATCAAGCTAGGCTCAAATTCTCTCCTCCACCGGGGGTATCGCGGACTATATAAAGTTCTCGTTGTCACTCGGCGCAGGCACACAATTCACCAACCAAACTCGTCACTCAACCCTCAGCATCCCCATCATCAGGATATGACCATGGAGGGCTCCAGTGTACCCTACCGTGCACAGGATCCTCACGAGGTAGCAGACCTCGTCCAAGGCTTGGCAAATAAAGCCAGCAAGGGCTTCAAGGCAAAGAAGACTACGTTCGACGTCAAGGGATCTGATGGTATAACTGTCGACTCGTGGCGTCTTCACGACTGGGATTACAAGAAGCCAAATCTCCCTACTTATGCACGAGGCCTCTTTACAACAAGGAACCGACGAGGTGATTACGAGATTGCAGTCAGAGGTTACGACAAGTTCTTCAACATTGATGAGGTTTCAGAAACGAAGTGGGAGAGCATCCTAAAGAAGACTAAAGGTCCATACGAACTGACTCTGAAAGAGAATGGATGTATCATATTCATCAGCGGCCTTGAAGATGGGACCCTCCTTGTTTGCAGCAAGCATTCCACAGGAGACCGTAGCGACATCGACGTTAGCCATGCTAGCGCTGGTGAGAGATGGGTCGACAAACAGCTTGCTACACTCGGCAAAAGCAGAGAGGAGTTCGCCCAGGAATTAAGAAAGAGAAATGTCACGGCCGTCGCAGAGCTTTGCGACGATTCATTCGAAGAGCATATCCTGGCATACGGCCCTGAGAGAGCTGGCCTTTATCTGCACGGTATCAACGTCAACGTGCCCGAGTTCCTAACATACCCTAGCAATCTAGTTCAGCAGTTCGCCGATGCATGGGGTTTCCGTAAGGTTGGAGTCCAGAAATTTGACGATGTCAACTCCGTCAAGGCCTTCTTGGAGGGAGTTGCTGAGTCAGGAGCTCACGAAGGCCGGGACGTTGAAGGGTTCGTCATTCGCTGCAAGATGTCCCACAATCCAGGAGGACAATCTCCCTATTTCGACTGGTTTTTCAAATACAAGTTTGAAGAACCGTACTTGATGTACCGACAGTGGCGAGAGTGTACAAAGGCCTTAATAGCTGGCAAACCTCCGAAATTCAAGAAACATATTAAGATCACGGAAGAGTACCTGCTGTACGCACGTAAGAGGCTTGCTACAGACCCTAAATTAGGAAAAGCATACAACCAGAATCACGGCATCATCGCGCTGCGTGACGATTTCCTGGCATATAAGAACATGAAGGGCTCAGATGCAGCTAACGTCGAGAACGAGTTTGGAGACAACGAATCTGGATCTGTCTCCCGGGACGTCGTTCTTGTTCCTATTGCTACTATCGGCTGCGGAAAAACCACAGTTGGCATTGCTCTGACGCATCTCTTCGATTGGGGTATTATTCAGAATGACAATATCCAAGGCAAGCAGCGGCCTGCTAGAATGGTCCAAGCTGTCATGAAGCTCCTCATGGATCACCCTGTTGTCATAGCAGATCGAAACAACTCGGAACGCCGGGAACGAGAACAAATCATCAAGGACATCAAGATGCAGCACAAGGACGCACGTCTAGTTGCTCTAAACTTTGCTCATGGAGATATCGATGAGATTCGGAGAGTCACCAGGGAACGAGTTTTAAAACGAGGTGATAACCATCAGACTATCCAAGCCGCTTCGGATGAGGCCAAGGTGATTGGGATAATGGAGAATTTCATATCAAGATTCCAGCCTTGCAACCCCGATAACAGTCCGGATGACGGCTTCGACCTGGTTATCGACCTGGATCCTACCCAAGACAGTCGTGCCAACGTGGAAAAGGTGGTTAAGGAATTACATAAGAAGTACCCATCACTAGTCACAAGGATCCCTAGCGACGAAGAATTAGACGAGGCTGTCAAGGCAGCGATTGAGAATTACAAGCCCGATATAAGGCATAACATCCCTGACCGAAGTAAAGGGCGAGATAAGAAGCAGAATCAACAGCCTAAGAATCAAGATTCGCAGCCTCCCAAGAAGAAGCCTCTGGAGTACATGTCTATCTCCGTCCCCGCCAAGGACATCAACGTGGCTCTCGAGTCTGCCTTCAAGGGCACTGATGCGTCGACACAACGCTTCTACAAGCAGCTCCAGCAGACGCGACGTATCCAGCCTCTCTTCCACGTGACACTTATGCACCGCGTCTCATCCAAGGAACATCCAGAGCTGTGGCAGCGGTACGTGACTCTCCAGGCCGGAAGCCAGAACCAGGACGGCAAGCTCGACGAGGTCGATGTCCAGCTCGAGCGTGTTGTGTACGATGATCGCATCATGGCCATCGTTGTGCGCATACTAGACGAGGAGCAGAAGTGGACGTGCGTCAACAAGGTGCCTCACATCACTGTCGGCACGCGCGACGACGGCGTCAAGCCCAAGGAGAGCAACGATCTACTCGCGCGCTGGCTTGAAGTAGGTAGTGGTGGCGACACAGGGATTGGCGAGCGGATAATCGAGGGTAAGACAGTGGTGAAGGGCAGTGTCCGCGGCGTTCTGTCAAGATAGGAATCTAGTAAGCAGTCACAGCCCGGAAATCGGCATGGTCGAGGGGGATATCGTGGTGGAGCGAGGGGTGGTAGAGGTAGAGGAGGTGGTAGAGGCGGGAGAGGCAGAGACGCGCAAAGGGGAAGAGGAAGGGGTACGAGTACAGCCCCTACTGAATAAGGACGCGAGGAGAAAAGCATGATTTATGTCCCCGAGAAAGGGAGCTCGCTATATTTGTAGGTGGTTTAACTCACCTCTTGTGTCATTAGCATATGACTAGTTGACTGCGGCTGATATTAGCTCTACTCGCTGATAATGGGTATGTGCTAGTTACCTTGCTAGTGAATGGAGAGCTATATCAATGAAAAAGTCCGCTTGGCGCATCTCTCTGCACTGCGAATTGACACGCAACACGTGCGGTAGATTAAGGAGAAAAATACGTAGAAATATAAGGTATGAGTACGTAAATGTTCTCGCCGACTTGAAAGTCGCTTTGTTATTCCTATTATTTTAGCCTTCTGGATTACTATAATATATTTTCCCTTATACCTTCTTTTCCGATTTTAAATTTATCATGTCATAGATCATGACGAGCTTTTCTCTTTATTTTCCAGGTATTTTAACTCAAGAAAGGCCAAACCTCTACCATATCCCAAAGTATCTCACATGCTTCCTTTCCCAAGATTCTAATGGATAAAATTCCCAAAGTCTAAGCAGGCAGGCTATTGGTAACATCGGCAAAAGCGCTCCACTGCCTCCAAGCCTCGCCGCTCTCGATCGTCCATCTGGCTCTCCTTACCCCCTCTTTCCAGCGGCCTCCGCCTGGTCCGCGCTCCCTAATGACTTTACCGTCGTCCCCTGACCCCATATTACTCGAATCAGCCTCACACACGCCGGCAGCAACTAAGAACGCCGCCGTGTTCATGAGCACGAACTCGAGGATCGGGTCATTAGGCGGCAGTTCGTTTTGCAGGAGCCGCCGCAAGATCTCGGCGTTCTCGTGGGGTTCGCGACCGGGTGACACGGTGTGAAGCGGATGTGCACTCAGACCAAAATCCGCGGGTTCAAGAGTGAAATGCTCGACATCAATGGAGCCGCTGGCGTGCTCGACGAGCTGCCAGCATAGCGTGGGGCCCGCGCAGGATACCTCGTCGAGCTGCTCCTTGCCGCATACAACTAACCCCTTCCTAGCACCTGATATCCTGAGCGCCTCAGCGAATACGGGTCCTAGGTCTTCGCGAGCTACGCCTAACATGCGGGCTTCGATTGCTTCCCCCAATGGGTTACTTAGGGGCCCAAGGAGATTGAAAATGGTGCGCCACCCGAGCTCCTTGCGCACGGAGGCGACGTGCTTCATGCCCGGGTGGAAGACAGGTGCGAATAGGAAGGCGTAGTTGGTAGCGGCGTAGACATCGGAGATGGTGGCTGGGGTGATGCGACCCAACTGCGCGGGCTTGGGTTGCATGTTCATGAGTAGGTCCGCGGAGCCGGATTTGGAGGTTGAGGCACGGTTGCCGTGCTTGGCGAGGAGGAGAAAGGAGGAAGCGAGGATGGAGGATGTTGTGGATATGTTGAATGTGTTGTGGGAGTCGCCGCCGGTGCCGACTATGTCGCACTATATTCGTTGCCTGTCATTATCACTGCCATAGTCGTAGTCGTGGGCCCTTTGCCCCGATTTACTCAGGGAGAGAGATACTGAGGGAGCTTACCAGTCCGCCGTTATACTTGCCCTCTGGCTTCCGGCGCTTGGCAATGACGGATTCGAGGCCGGCCAAGTCAATGCTGGCGGCGTGGCGGCGCATGGCAGCGGAGGCCTCGGCGAGCACGTCCGCGCGACGGTCCCATCCCGTGAAGTGCAGGGCTGTCAGCAACGAGCCGGTCTGTACGGGGCTAAGCTGGTTTGTGAATATGAGGGCTAATGCATCAGCAATTTCTTTGGCCGTAACATTCTCCTTGGCCGGGTCGGGCCATAGGCGCTGTAGCAATGGGCGAATGTCCTGGAAGGTAGGTTGGCCCTGGTCTGCCATTGTGTTCTGTCGACCTAACAGATAGTCGACTAAGCTTGAAGGAGTAAGCTGCCTTAAAGACAGCAGGTATTAGACAGATAGGCGGCCTGCTACCCCAATTCAAGTAGGTTGGTCCTGTAGTTGAAGGTTGAACGGGAGAAGACTAGGTACAGAAGACAGGGATCTCTTAAAGTGCCACTAGTCTGACAGGTCGAATTGTGACTCAATGGAATCCAATGTTGAATTATTTCCGCATCGCGCTGCTCAAGTACCGGCATAAGGGTAAGCGCGGGATGATTTACAGATGCCCCGCCATCCGATAGCGGGGTTCTTTCAGTGGAGGGGTTCCCGAAGACCCTTACAAGTTACAACCATAACTTCAATTGGGGCGGTGACGGTTGGCAGATCAAGAGCTGGAGACAAATATCTCCGGTCACCGTGAAAAGGTGGACCTTGGGTCGAGGCACGGGCCTCAACTCTGTTGAAAATGAATTGGACCAATCAAATTTGAGAGCTGCGTCAATCTTCAATTCGGCGGGAGAAGTTAAAAAAAAGTAGCACGGCACGACCCGAGGACGACGACACAACGGCCATTCGAAGTTGGAGTAGTCCATAGTATACACGCGGGATCAACGTCCTGCCGTTAAATATGCCGCCACGAATTAATTGCTCGGCGCGGAGAAGCGTCTGTCGAGCACTTCAAAGGACGACAAGTTCCCAAAAACCAGCAACTATCATATTCCAGAGCTCCAACACTGCGTCGAGGCATTATGCCAGCGCTTCTGCTTCTCCTATACCACTTGGGTCTTTGAGACTCCCCGACGACTATATATCTCCTACACAACCGCCCAGCGCACGACGGCCAGACCAGCGGAAATCACAGCTACTCAGATCATATACTGCTCTGCTTCGCTCGACGCCCTTGATCCTCTTCTTCCAGCATAACAACCTCACCGCTGTAGAATGGGCCGCCATACGACGAGAACTACGCGCGGCACTGGCGAAGGTGCCCACGCCCGTCGTTGGGCCTGACGGTGGAGCTCCCGTGGATATCTCGAGCAGCATCGAGTTACAAGTGCTACGGACACGCATCTTCAACGTTGCATTCAAGATTGTCGAGTTCTTTCACCCCGAGGCGCAGTCGGGCAAGTCAAATGCCTACACGCACGACTTATCAGCTACGGCGTACGAAACCATTTCTAAAGCTGCCATCGACGAGAACTCGGCCTACGGCCAGATCAGTCCGTTACTAGTCGGCCCTGTTGCTGCCGTCACGTTTCCGACCGTGAGTCCGGCTCACCTAGCTGCTGTGCTCTCGGTACTCGCGCCCTCGCCGCCAGCGTTCCCGCCGCCGTCACGCAAGAAGAATCCGGGGTACTACGACCCTACGGCGCAGAGCGGGTTGCAGAAGCTGCTTATGGTGGGTGGTAGGATAGAAAATAGGGTATTTGACCACGAAGGAGTGAAATGGGTTGGTGGTATTGAGGGCGGTATAGAAGGACTGAGGGCGCAACTTGTCGCTATGCTGCAGAGCGCTGGTTTGGGTCTCACGACGGCTTTGGAGGGTCACAGTAAGGGCTTGTGGCTTGCATTAGAGAGTAGAAGAACACAGCTTGAGGAGGAGAGTGGAGGAGCTAAGAAGGAGGAGACGAGTGCATAGACGTGCGACATGCACAATTGTAAAATCATCATCAGAAGTGTATTAAAATCTGAATGTGCATCTGAAGTTATTGGGATGCTGTATACCTTTCATATCGACTACTGGATTTGCTGTGCTCTACTCTCTACCCTACTTCCTATTCCATGACCATTTTATTCGCGTCTGGGGCGAAGAAGAATGAACATCCATCAACAATTATGAGGATATAAGAGTGCATTATAACGCTTAATTAATACTTGGGAGCTGGAATGCATAAAACATATATGTATATGCATTTAAGATGTCATCGTAGCGGATATCTGATAGAATATGCATATAGAAGGTTTCACTAATGCTCGCGCACCCCTGTTTAGTGCTTAGCTTATGCAGGTCACAATCGCGTTCCAAGGTCTCGGTACGGTACGGGACTTCCATTCGACGGTTACCAGCATCTATTAACCAGCATCTAAATATAACAGATACAACGTCATCCCGCTTGTCCTTCCATTCCACAAGTCAGCTTCTTTCCTCTTCTTCTACTTAACACCACTTCAAGATCTCACAGCGTAGGCAGGTCTATCAGAAGATGGACTTTGCGCCCTACCAGTCCTCCCCGCCGGAGCATAACCGGCCATTCTCTCCTCCCCGATCCAACGTAGCATCACCGCGCGCATCCCTCGACAACCGAAGACCCTACTCTCCCTCCCAGCAGCACCGAGGCTTCGCGTCTCCGCCACCGCTCCAACACCCCCAACCCCAACGCTCTTGGAATCCTACTCTCCCTGGCGCTGCGAGCGGTGGTTACGCATCCGAGGGCGGAGCATACGTGAGCGAGTTCGACACCAGTCTTGGGATACGGTTGGACTACGAGGCCTGTCTGGCATATCTGGCACTGCCGCCGCTGGGCGCTATTATCCTGTTGATTTTAGAGCGGAAGAGTGACTTCGTTAGGTGGGTTCATTCTAGAAATAATTCATCTTTCTGTGGGACGTTGCTGGTCAAAGGAGGGGCATATCTTCTAGATCGCTCCAAAGTGGTATCAATTGGGACTGGCCTATAGCCTCGTCGAAGAGGTTCTCAATTATTCTTTCCAAGTACTAATGCGTCAATTCACAGATTCCATGCATGGCAATCGAGCCTCCTATTCACTGTCGTCTTCATCGTGCACCTTCTCTTCTCATGGTCGACGTTCTTGAGTTGGGTCATCTTCCTTGCGGACCTGGTCCTAATGGGGTGGCTGGCTTTGCGTGCATATAGAGATGCAGATACGCTGGATAGGTAAGAAGCCTGATCCCTCCTTTGAATTACTGAGCTTGTAGACTTACACCGGACAGATTCGAAGTTCCCATTTTTGGCCAAATAGCAAGTCGAATACTAGACGACGAGTAGAGCGTGTATTATTGGTCTCTCTCACTTGACCTGAGTTAAGGACCAAGATCGAAGTCATACCAAGACTGTGTTTCGTTGTATCATATCGCTTACTACTGTTGCTGTAGATATACCCCAAGTGCCCCAAAGTTGGCCTCTGTTCTAATTACAACTAATATCACCCATTCGCGCTTTGCCATCAAGGAAAGAAAACGCTTGATATTTATTTCGAGTAATGGATATTTCACACCGTATAGACTGTGAAGCTGATTCGTCTATACATTGAATCATGTAGAAGTCGCTCCGTGGGTGGAAAGCCCCCTGACTTTTCAGGTACATCTAGACATCCATACTGTCAACCACATGTCAACCACACAGTTTCCGAGTTATCGAGAACAAGGAGTGGATGTTTGCCAGCGAGCCTTAGTTTAGAAGGACCTTGTTAATCTGAGCACTTGAAAACGGTACCTGGGTAGCTACGTGAAAGAAGGTTCGTGTGTCACAGTGGTAGGTGTAGGTGCACCTGCCCGTCTTTGGAGTCTTGGACATCTGGTGAATACATCACCGCCTTTCTCCCTTCACTTAAAAGACGCAAACACCATTGTGGTTTGGCCGGATTGCGTCTGATTGCCTCTTATTGCGCCTTATTGTGACTCGCCAAACTCCCTCAACACTTCAATGCTCTAGGCAACGCATGAATCGAGCACCAGAAATCGGAAGGAACCCTGATAATACACGTACTCAAGCTGCAAGGGCATAAGTCGTTGTTAAAGATGGCCAACATTGACCGTTTCTACAACTTAATTCATCTAGGTAACTCCCAACCTTTCTCACGCACCCTTCCCTTCAATACTTAACAAACCACATTGGAGGTTTACTCACAATCTGTTTGGGAACTTCGTCTAGTGAATACAGTTGGTACCGAAGTCCTCTTCCTAGGCCTCACCACCATGGCGACTACCTACCGCAAGATCCCGGTCATCAACAAGCTCATCGAGCGACAATGTAACAAGAAGTTCTTCGGCAATGAGGGATGTGGAACATGGTAAGAACTCCCATCCCGGTTATAGGTAGCTTGATGATAACTAATTTCGGTTTCTAGCACCTGTGGTGACTCGCTTACGTACAGCCGAAGTCATCAGTTCAACCATGTCCTTCAACAAAGCCTGCCGCCTAAGAGCTACTCATCGTCCACCCACAATGGCTTCGCCCGCCACATCAGACCATGTAAGTGACAAGAGGGGAGAGAGAAATCCCCATATTGATGCAAGTCTTCCTGTACTAATACCAGATGTGTTTTAGTGGCCACTACACCTCTGGCAGCCGTCCCCTTTGGCAGCCTACGTCCCGGATCACCCTACTCGCGCAGCACGACCTTATTTCAATCTGGCAGCACTAACGCGCCTTTGAAGTGCGTTGTCTCCAAGGACGTATCTTGCGATGATCTCTATGTGTTCCCTCTGCTGGATCGCTTCCTCAAGATGGAGCGAATGATGAAGAAAAGCCAGGCAACGAAGGAGGCGGCGCGTACGGCGAAGGAGGGTGAAGTCAAGAAGTAGAGTGGCACGATGTATAAGACCTCTTTAATCGGACATTCATGGTCTGTCAATGCCTACGGAATGTTCGATAGTCTGAAAGGGGATAATATGAGGAAAACCTTTTAGGCAACTAGAATAGGAGAGGTTCGCATCAGAGTTGTCCTTACTTCGTATAACGGAGTCCTAGGTACCTAGTTATATAGGTGTCAAACTAATATACAGTACCTAGGCAGGTATCACATGAGAATTTGACATCAAAATGGTAATACGTCCCTAAATGTATGAGATAACATCCAATTTCGCGCCAAGGGGCTTACGATGCTTCCACCCTGATACCGTACGTCATTCCTTTCACAAAGGTCACCACCAAGTATGACGAACACTAAGGTATTGTTTTAGAGTATACGAGGTAAGCTGGCTTTAACTTATTAGAAACGAGAATGAGTAATATTTATAAGGTACTGAATAGGCTTTATATCACAGGCTCCTCGGAGAAGACAGACCTCATTGTCTCCACTGACCGTGCCCCTTGGAAAGACGCCCGCATAACGCAGCAGGGTTACAATACTGCCCATTGAAAGAAATTACCTGAATACGACCGGGTCATCTTCCTAATCCATGCGGCCTGGCCGGTAAGTTTCAAGAGCATGATGTAACTCTACGCAGAGATGAAGCCTTGCCTTCTATCAAATGCCAACAATTCAAGTTGGATACAAGCACCTAGCAGGGCTTAGGTGTCACCGCTGCTGGGGCTCGACAGATAATCAGACCACCTTCAAACTTGGCCCGTGATTCCCTGACCAAAATAGCTTCGGAGGCTAACCCGCGACGATGTGAGTGGTTCCTCTAATACGGGACTGGGGAACATCCCGGTGCTTAAATACTACTGCTTTCGGTTTAGAAACTAAGGAGAAGCTTGAGCCCCTAGATGTACTGTGCTATGGTATAGTGTGGAATACGAGGGATGTTGATATGGAGGATTATGTAAGGATATTTCCGAGTCACTCTACGACACTTAGAGCTAGTCTCGAAGCCGAGCTATTGGGTAGAGGCTGAATAATTAGCGGGCAGTATCTCCCTAGGTAGGTAGCGAGTCTCGCAATGACATCGGTGTTACGGTAGAGTGCTCGAGCCTGGTGTTAAGCACTGTTTGCAGCTGACATCGACACCAACTCGGATTCTCGACAACCCTGGTGCTTGCCTAACAAGGATGCTATCTATCATCAAGTCTTTCCAAAACTTGAGTTGATTCGGTGACATATTGCTCCAGATAGTACGTGGAGATAAGGTTACTTAAAAAGGATTCAGGGGTCAAGTCCACCGGAACAATAACTCATGAGCACTTCTTTAAGCAACTACTGTCAAAATCTGAATAGCCTTTAACTTGAAGATGAAATTGGTCTATGCTGCTTCTATACCCACCCAACCATACACATACAACATCAGTTCCATGAACCAAGGATGACGAGGCCTTACTCGGTCAAAGACTGTTGCCCGCTTTTGTCAACAAGTCCGACTCGGAAGCACCGGCAGTAACTGGATCTGTAGAACTGGCAGCAGCCGCAGTAGTTTCCATATACGGCGGCATCACAGGAGGTAGCTCGATAATCCACCCGTCCTCCCCAGCTGCTGCCCAGCGCAGGCAACCAAGTAATGCCTCATTCCAACGTTTATGAGATGGTAGTTGTAAGAAGGTGCTGAAGGCATGGGGAAGACCAGGGAAGATGTGAACATTGGTCTTCACACTGAAGAGAGGGTTATGGGGGGTTAGTAACGCGACTCAAGTGCATCGTATTAAATGGGAAAAGGGGTATTTTCTCACCCAACATTCTTCAACTTCTTAGCATACATCAACGCCTCGTCACGGAGCGGATCCCAACCCGCCACAAGAAATGCCGTCTGCGGCATACCTCGCAGCTCCTCCTCGTCAACGAGCGCGCAGCTCCAAGTCCGGTCAGCGGGGTCGACCTCGTCGCCCAACAGACCAGAGAACTGCACCATGCGCTTCTCGTTTAGAATAGCAGCATCCTTGCACTGGACGAGCGACGTTTTCTCCCTGTCGGCAAAGAGCTCATAGGGAAACGCCTTCCAGTGCAGCAACGTTGGAATGCCAAGAACCTGGCCCTTGATCCGATTTGCGGTGCCAGATTCGCGTGCTCGGCGTAGCTCGTGTTGTACCACAGAAGCCGTTAGCGAGCCGCCTGCTGAGATGCCACCAACTACAAGACGCGAGGCGTCGATGCCGAGGGGCTCAGTATGCGAGGCGACCCATTCAAAGCCATCTTGAGCGTCGTACCAGGGTGTCAGCCCTTTGACTTGCGGTGTGTGCCGATAGCAGACGTGTACTACGGTTATGGACAGTGCATGCGCCAACCAAGAGCAGTTGAAGAGCTCCGTATCCAGACTGCCGAAGATAAAACCCCCACCATGGAAGTAGATGTAGCCCGGCAGCGGTTGAGATCCCAGCAGGACCGGCCGGTAGCTACGCACGGTGATGGATTTACCGTCGCGCGTGGGGACGATGTGGTCCTGGGTCTTGACGAGGTGGCCTACGCCAGTGGTCTGAACAAGGTGCTTCGCAAGGGTGCTGCGCGTGTTATTGGCATGCTGCTGCTGCTGAAGCGGTGGCAAGCTCTCGTCTGATAGCGACAGGAGTATTGAGTTGGCCGCAGCAAAAGCGAGCCATTCCTTGCCGGGCTGCCCCCACTGACTGAAATCCATGGTGGACGGAGTAGATATCGGTAGATATTGCGTATGCCGGAGAGAATGAAATAGTACAACAGTATTCCAAAAGTCAGTCGAGACTGTAACACAGACGATATATACCTCATATACTGTATTACCGTTATGGATTTGTTAAGCAGTTTTGTAGACTGACGATGCGTCTACATCTGTTGGTATTTTACTATGCTAACTTCCAACCGGATACGATTGGACGCGGGTATTTGTCCTTGGGCATAAATCCGAGGAAGACTAGTACGGGGAGAAAATCCGAAGATCTATGCGAGATACATGGCTTTTTATAAAGGAGTAAAGATCGACATGGCTACACAGAAATGAACTTCGAATTGCTTTTAGCTTGTTGTCTAAAGAGTCTTTATGGAACTGTGTAGGTACATAGTTGTTCGGTAACGGACTTACAGAGATGTCCACCCCTCACAAGAAGGGTTCACATGAAGGCCCCCTGTCCGAGCGGCATTACGTCGAATCCTAAAAGCGAGGATGCCCCAGCAATTCAGATGGCAGATCCGGAGTGCCGGAGTTAAAAAAAAATACATTCGGACCCCCGCGTGATGTCTACGACCTGAAGATTGAAGAATGGCTTCCTGATTTGGAAGACAATGTCTAAACCAAGCAAGATAAGTCGTTCAACCCAGCGATATAGTTTGTAGATCTTATCGAGTATCTAGTGTAGAATTGAGATGAAGGGTCACTGGTATCGGCTGTGATGGGACTTTGTAACTTAGGTACCTAAAGTACCTATCTCTACTATTGTCGCGGATTAAGTATCACGGCGGGTTTGAAGACGTCTATTTAGAATTTATGCATCCAACGATCAATTTGAGATATCAAGCTAATTAGAATTTGGTAGAGTGGGCAGTTGGACAAGGTCAGGGAAGAATCCGGGGAAGATCTGTAGTGCAAAGACGCTGTTCTTGGCGACACGACCATGCGGAAAAGGGGATAGATGGAGATAGATGATCTAAAATAGTGCCAACAAGGTTCAAACACCCATGAAAGGGGAGAACTAGAATGCTGATAATGACGCTACGACTTGATTCTTTTCTATTAAATTATTGTTTTTTATCTTCTCGCATCGACTGCCTCTTATTGTTAGGTATGTAGGGGATAGGTATGCTAGCGAGTAATTTTAAGGACGACTTCGCGTCGAGGTTAGCCAGATTCAGGAGGATTGGGGCAGCAAGAATGGATCTCAATCAGCTACAATTCCAACACCAACCAGATCACCGACAGCAAGGGGCTCGAACTACTCGCTTCGATTGTGTCTGGGGCGTGAGCAGAATTGTATTGACCTCACTATCCATAACGTGTTGTGCAGTTGTACTGGGCATCTCGATCGCGCTCGCCGCTAATCCTGCCATCAAAAGTTTAATCATCGTCTGGACAGCACCACAAGCAAGCGCTGCTCTACTCTGGTCTGGACTTGAGCTTATTACGGCATGCCTGGAAAGAAAAGGTCAACGGGTCATTCATCCGGGCGCCCACATGGCAGTCCACCTTCTGCTATGGCTGGGTTTCGGAGTCGCAGTCGGTTTCACAGCCTACATCCTAGACTTCGTGCTTGTATTCGTTAATTCCGGCGATAGCGACGCCTATGTCGAATATTACAACCATTATTATGAAGAAGATGGACACGGATACTATAGCGAGGATTTTATTCGCTCGATGGAAGCCCTCGTAGCGCTTCTAACCCTCTTAGTGTGAGAGATCCTCGTCGCCTCTTCTCGCTTGTCTTGAATGCAATGCTGACCGTATAGAATTATCCACATATCTCTTTTCGCCTGTTCTTGTGTAGAAATGATCAAGCGTGGAAGGATGACGGGTGTACCACGACAGCCCAATCATCCAATGGAGCCGTTGCAGTCGGCTCGGTTATCAAAGAAGGATGAAGAGTAGAAGGAAGTTCGACGCGGCATCATGTAAGGAAGGGAGCTTATGGAAAGACGTTACATGCGCGCTAACTCGAACACTGATCGACAAAAGGATTCCTGATATTTCGATTCTATGAACCATGGGGATCTTATCTGAGCCGCAGAAGCACTGTTAACGTTGGAATACCCGGATGAGAACGAGATGGTTTTATTATCCTACGATCTTTTTTTCATGACATTACTAAAACACAGATAAATCGGAAAATGAAGTAGATTTCACTATACGGTCCGGCAAGACGTCCAGCGAGTCAATAGGTCGTATGACTTTTAGAAAA
Organism: Hypoxylon sp. PDH2405; assembly: GCA_023628415.1. NCBI lineage: Eukaryota > Fungi > Ascomycota > Sordariomycetes > Xylariales > Hypoxylaceae > Hypoxylon > Hypoxylon sp. PDH2405. Next base: position 301,222 of record JAMAKT010000027.1, read on the forward strand.
AGGTTTATGAGCAATATAATGAGTAGGCGCATTGCCAGATTATCGTGTGACAAGATACGCGTTTCCATCCCTCGTGTTCGGCTCCTCTTGCCCCTAGACACATCTTGCCTCGTAGTACATTGGATATAGGCGCCTAGAAAGCAGTATGATCTTCTGTTTCAGTAGCGTTCTATCCTTGTCGTTCGAGAGGAATAAATTTCACTCACTAGGCTGCACCCGGCTTCTGAGAACATCGGCAAGATAAACGGCAAGATGTATATCTCCGGCCTTCTTATCCAGCGTAGCTCCGGGGTGACAACGGGCCGTACATCGATGAATTGTGCATACTAGAGGTTTTGCAGTCGCCTCGATGAAACGAAAGCAGTAGGATGTGAATATATGGTTGTGTGGCGAAGCCGGTTAGGTATCTCTCGGCGCTTATCTTGAAAGTTATTAATCGACTAACGCTGACGATTCACTAGGATCACACTGTTGATAGGGATTATAGGTGGCAGACGATAGTGATAGCTTTGTCTTCATCATTTGTAGTTAACTAATCATGGTCAGTAAAACTATCGGGCGGCGTATAGCAATGCAACGTGAGACGTTGTAAACCGTATTAGAGCCTTTTTGATTACTGATAACATCACGATGGCGTATCGTAAGTCTGGACACTTTGTTGCATCTTTAGCTAGGACCGGTATTTAACCAGCCCAAGACTCTGCGGACCGAATTGATGTCAACAAAATAATTAATACGCTGTTCGGTGTATTTGGGATCATCTAGGATTATTATAGTAGCATTGATAGGGACCATGGAGATCTGATCTATACCAGGGATGACGTGGGTGGTCAATAACGGCGGCAATACTCTGGAACAACTTGACATGTCAACATTATCTTTTAGCTTGAAAGATGATCTGTGTATTTAGTTAAGCTCGGGAATTCCGCCTTGATCCCGGCGATCTTGAAGTAACTCTCTCTCATGGCGAGGCTTGCTCTGGACGCGGCTTAACGGGCCGTTTCTCCATAAATTTCCGGTCAGTATCGTCAGTTTATCGTGGAAGAGTTTCAGACTTTTGGCTGAAGTCTAGTTTGAGCTTCGGAGAGAGGTAAAGGGTCGGATAGGAAATAATTGTGAATAGGAGACGAACGTGTAGGGAATCTACCTCCTGGAAAATCTAAACACGCTCTGGCCCGTGTTCGTTACTCGCCCCTGGGGGTGCCTGGCATCAAGATGCACGACATGAAAGAGCCTAATGGGTAGGTGTATATCAGCCAAAACCTAGTAATAACCCTTTAAGTTAAGTCACTGCACTTCTTAGTGGATCTGATGTTTTGTGCTGCCACATCGATACAGATGCATCAATGGCTGGTACCATGACCAAGGTGCTCTTCGTCCCACGAAATGGTCGCAAAGCTTCGCTTAGGACGACGAGGTAGCAAGTTCAAGGAGATAGAGGGGATGAGGCGCCATTCTCGGCCCCCGGAATGAAACCGTACAGGAACTGGATAAGAAGAAAGACGGCAATAACGAGATTGCGTCATGCACTTGCTTCGCGTTGATATGGATCTTTAGAGACATGTGGAAGAATTACAAATTGTAGAGATCTTTTTGGAGAAGGACTGGCTGACCCCCTCAGATGGAAGTATTATACGCGGCTATGCTGCAAGTTCCCCAAACTACAACCGAAAACAGGATCCCGGGATGAATACGAGCTCTAGATTTGAGCCTCGACGTTGGTTAGGAGGACGAGTATGTTACTGTCAACGGATATCATTCATCTCTGTGTTTTTCTTTCGTAAGTAATCGACTGTCCTCAGTGGCATTGGAGACGGACTTGGGCATCAAAGGAGGTTCCTGATGCTACCGTGGGGACACAGAGGACCCACTGGCCTACTGTTGCAGTCTGAATAAGCTATGCATTACTTTTAGAAGTCGATACCCGAGGGTGGAAAACCCGCCGGTTAGATCCAGCATGGGGGCGATCATTTGGATCGACGCAGGAGTCTCCTCAATAGTAAGGAGAAAGAAAAAAAAAGGGTGACGTGAAGCCGGAGCCCCACTAGGACACCCCTCGAGTATGAATGACCTCATAGTAAATTTTCAATGACGGGTAAAGTTGAGCATTGGGGTGAGAGTAGTCGAGGGCACTCCCAAGCTACGACTGTCCCGTTCGTGCGAGGTAGGGCAACCCGGGTATTTGCCGAGCATCCCACGCCGTGGCTGCGCCCTGAATAGGCGTAGCCCCTGTTGATCCGGGAATGAAATTGCAAAAGAAAACAAAAGACGAGCCTGGAAGGATGGGAAGTGTTCGTCGTCCATTTTTTTTCTCTTGTACTATCGGGTTGGTAGCAGGTTGCGGACAGCTGGGATGATATATCAGCCCGTGTCTTTGGCCGTGTAATATGCTTTGATGTTCTCAGCCCCAGGGTCCTAATGGCAAGGATCGGACACAATTGATATCAACTGCATGGGTTCAACAGCATAGGCATGCCAGAAGCGTAAGGTGGTCATGCATATTAGACGAGGTAGTTGGAGTGGTGGTTGGCTGGTTGGGACCCAGCTGCAACCCAGTTCCTGAACGCGTGTTGAGTCCCTAGACTTTTAACAAGGGGCCTTGTGTAAGGGACGATGAAAGGATACTTCTATTTATTCGAGAGGATTGACATAATAAGCATAATAAGCACGTTGGTGGCTGCGTACGGGTAGTATCTACATACTGGTATGTAAGACGGGAATCCTTCAGCTCAAGTCTGTAGCAATAGCGGCCTTGTAACTTTGTACCTAATTGGGCTCTTTAACCCCTTTATTACATAAGATCTGCTTATTACTATTTTTACGCATTTGGATGTTGGGTGTTAGGTGAATATACCACTTCTGAATTCTCTACATGTATGTATGTACATGGGGACATGTAGGGAACATACCTGGTGTATTGTACTTGAATTTCCAAACACTGGAAGTTTCTAAAGGTATCACATAATATGTAAGAGTACTCAAGCTGGTATTGAGCTCTATGTGCCTATCAAATTCAGGAATATGTACCTCTATAGGTATGTATGGATGCTATTCGGACCTATCAAGGTAATATCTCGATGAGTTATTCATTAATCTGTTCTTATCAGTCAATTCATATTTTTTCCCCTTCATGTCAATCTCAATCATGAAGTCGTCGGCCCTTCTTGACCATTTCTTGTCCTAGATGCATAGTACATACATGCACACCTGCATTGGCCTTACAATCCTGGTCGTCAGAACAAAACAGGCTGTGGGTTGGAGAAATTGAAGGGGAAGGGAAAAAAACAAAATGAAATATCGTAGCCTTCGAATCCTACCTACTTTGGCCAAAGTTGGTGATGTAGCTTACTTACCTGAGGCACGCTACTACGGCGCAGAATTCGGAAAGTCACAGTCACCTTTTTTTTCTTTGCACAGACGCGTCTTTGGGCTGGATTCCATTGGGAAGGGTGTGTGGGTGCCCTGGATTCACCGAGCTTCCTTTCCGGTCTATTGACGCCGTCGAGTTCTTAACATGGCCCTGTCCATTGTAATTCCTCACTAACCACTTCAATACGGGCAGCTATTTACGTCAAGGTCATAACAAATCCAGCAGAAATCTGAACCGCTGACCTGGAGACTTATATAGTAAAATTATTATTTTCTTCTTTTCCTCTTTCCCTGTTTCCCCCCGTCTTTTTTTCCCCCTGATACCCACCTCGGCTTCGTTTCTCCTGCTTCATCATCGTGGTTCTCCGGATGGTACGTATCCATCATGTCAGACTTGGTCAGCATGCATGTGGTTATTAGGGCCTGTTCCAAGGATCGATCTATCGGCCTGCGTGGCCAACATTTTATAAGCGCCTAATAAATGTACCTATCCAATTGAGGTCATTACCGGAGGTAGACATGTAGCTGAGAGGTACATGTATTATTGAACCAGACGAGTGTACGGGTACCTACCGTAGCGTCGATACAGTTTCTAAATACGTCATATTGATACTGTATTTTTTTTCTCTCTTTGGGGAAGGGGGCGTGGGTTTTTACTGTAGCGTAAACTTAATACTTTGTAGTAATCCAGGTAATCCTAGGGGGTAATCCGACAATAACAGTGGAATAATATGGAATAAACGCCGCACCTGCAGTCACAAAAGGTACCTACCACGTAACACACTTGGCTGACTTGACAGTGCTGATGCTATGTATCTACAGTACATACATGTATGGATGTATGTACCATAGAAAAAGTAAGTTTTCCCCCGCACAGTACGCTAGACTGTATATGGTACCTCGACCGAGTTACTAGTCGACACTGCACGTCGGACCGCCAAAAACAGCCTCAGGGCTCCATCAGCATCCCAGTTCTCCAATCTTTTTTCACTTCCCCCTTGTTGAATTTCTTCAGGTGTGCAAGTTCTGCAAAGCTCTGCAGGACCGGACACTAGGACCAAAGGAGAAAGGAGTGGCCTCTTTACGGAGAAAACGCAACAAATGCGCCGACGCCTCGAGCTAACTGGAATCTCGGCCCAGCGTCGCGTCGAAACACCTCAAACATCGCACCACTCTGCAGCACACACTCATCCGTTCCCTACTACTGCTGCTTGCCTTCTTCGCGCGTGTTGTGTTCGTGTTGTATGCTGAACCCCCACCCCACCCTTCTTTGGGATCTGATCCCCTTGTTCCTCTCGTCTCGGCTACGCATAGGCACGTACATTACATATCATCATACATACATACCTAGGTACACTACCTACCTTTACATACACGCTACTTACCTACGTACATACGTCCAGTACATACCTAGCATACACTACGCCCATACCATACCGTACATACAAACCCATACATCGGCAGGGTAGGGTAGACAAGGTAGGGTCAGGTAGAGCTACCTTAGCTGGGCTCTGGCTGGCCACGCCCACGCCCACGCCCACCGTTCGAGGCGCTGGACCAGACCTGACACTGGTTCCCGTCCCCGTTCCCGTCCACGTCTTGTCCACACGCCTCCCCGTCCCCTGCCAGCCCTAGGTCTGGTTTCGTGACTTGGCCCCCCTTACGCAGCAGCGTGGAATCGGCATGCCCCTGCTCAGATCGCGCCCCCATAAAAAATTGCAAATTAAAATCAAATCAAATGGCAGAGGCACAACAGGAACAGCCACAGGCTCATCAACCTCAGCCTGAACCCGTCTTTGCCGCCGCTGAAGAACTAGCCCATGCCCTCCCACATCAATCGCCGGCCAAGTCTCCATTATCACAAGCTACGAAAGAGCAGGAAAAGAGACAAGAGGCGCAGGAGCAGGTACAGGTACAGATAGAGCCACAGGCACACGCAGAACCAAATGCCAAAACTTTCAACCACGCAATCGCATCCGCATCCGCATCCACAGACGCACACGCACGCGCTCAAACTGCAGATTTACAACAATCCCCGAATAATGCAACAACGGCAGCAGTAGTCGCCCACGCGCAGGAGCAGGAGTGGGCACGAGAACAGGATCAGGATCAGAAACAGGAAAAGGAACAGGAACAAGCACAGGGGCATCGGCTTCCCTCTTCGAATCACTCCATTACTGACGCCGTCAACCCGATCTCGACCTCAACATCCAACTCGGCCTCGACGCCACCAGCGACAACCTCGCCTTTAACGGTCCCCACCGCCACCACCGTCGCTGCCGACCAGGCCGCTCTGCCCTCGGCGACGGCGGCCACTAACGGCGCTCCGCTTGACCAGCAACACCAGGAGCTCCAGCAGCAACAAGGGGGCGTTGTGCCGTCACCGGAAGCGATGTCGAATAACCCACCTCATCATTCTCAGGGGCCTCGACAACCAGCTAGCTACCCAACTCCGACGGCATATGCGACGCCCAGTATGACCACAGCGCACTACGGATATGCTAACCCTGCGGGCCAAGGACCCGACGCCTACCGGGCAAGCGCGGCCATTCCGAATAGCGCCATGGCTTTACCGAGTATGCGAGCTTTCGATGCGGCTCAACAGCAGGCCCAACAGCAGCAACACATGGCGATGGCGATGCCCGTAAATCCGGTGCCTTCGGTACCCTCGATGCCGGCGCAGCAGCACATGTCCTATTTTGGGCAGCAACCGGTTCCAATGGCAGCAAATAACCCATATGCCTTACCTCCGGACGCTTTAAGACCGCAGTATGCTCTACCTCCAAGCGGGCCAGGTAGTGTGTTAGGTGGTCGGCATAAGAAGGTAATTGAAATAATGTTTCCCTCCTAGAATGACTATAGTTCTTTTGGCGACTAACCGGGTAATGTTGCTTGCCCTCGTAGGAGATCAAACGTCGAACAAAAACTGGCTGCTTGACATGCCGCAAACGACGGATAAAGGTATGTATTATTATTTTATTTAATTCATTTTCTCCTTGACGAATTCCTTTTTTTGGGAGAATATTCTTCATGCGACGATATAAGGGTATAAAAAAGGGGGATGATCTACAAGCTTGAAGGATGGATGAAGAGTATAAAACAAAGAGTGAAGATGAATTAGTGAACCTAAGATATCTGGGGATATTTTTTGGTCAATTACACACATACCTATACTTGGGCATACCTGACTTGGGGTTCGCTTGAGAATTGAGCTACCAGCGAAGCGAGCAAGCAAAAGCAATCAAAGCAAGTGCTAGCAACCGCACACAACATCGCGCCGGCTCTAGAAAAAAATGACATCTGTCAATCGCCGGGAACCACCTCCGATCTCCAAAAAAAGCAAGAACCCTTTCCTCAAAGCTGGTAGTCAAGCCCCCCAAAACTCCAACACAGCTTTAAGCTTAAGCTTATCCTTCTTTTCCCCTCTCCTTTTGAGCTATCACCACCACCGCATATGTCATCTTTCTTCATCCCTCTCCCCCACCATTTTTTTTCTCATACTCGACCCTTACATCACAAATTCTTCCCTGCCGCTCTATTTTCTGTCTCGCATTCCCCCAATTCATTGCGCATTCAAGCAACAACAACAGCATTATTGGAGTTCAGTCGCTAAACATTGCACCCGATCTATACAGTGCGACGAACAACATCCCGTATGCAAAAACTGCCAGAAATCCAAACGCGAATGTCTAGGCTACGATCCCATCTTCAAAAATCAGCAACAGCAACACCCCACCAATATCCGACCCGCCCCTAATAATTCAACTTCCACCTCCGCCTCCGCATCGTCGACCCGACCGCCCACTTCTTCCGCTCCCGTGTCCGCCAGTGCACAGGCTCAGACTGCTTATTCTACCACCCTTCCGCCGGTAATATCTAATAATACTACTCCTACCACCGCACCATACACCGGAAACCTGACAGCCGCGGGAACAGCTGCGTCGTCGGTCAAAGGCGAACCTCTCGAGTATCCAGCCGCTATCGATCCTACTTTAGAACCAGTATTGACCACTACGAGTACGTCGACCTCTTATTTCCCTGCGGTTAAGCCTACCACCCCATACCCCATTAGTCACAATTCACCAAACACACCCCATCTCAGAGGTGGTGGTTCCACGTTTGTCCCCCTACATTCTTCTGTTTCGCACTCTGTGCCGTCTTCCTTTCGGCAACACACTTCGGCTTACACTAGCTCTTCAGCAAGAAAGATGAAGGTCCACGAGCTCGTGGGCATGAGTGGCGCCGTGCCGCCTACGCTTGACTCTCCTCTTACCGGCGAAAAGCTGGCTGAGATTAGAGACTTGTACGATCAGGTATACGCCCCCGGTCTAGAGAAGTTCTTTGAGACGGAGTGGTATACCAAGCCTCAGGGCGTCAGTGCCTTGTTGGCCAATACGGCTATCAACGAGATGCTGGCGGGCTTCCTGCAGTCCATGGCCAAGACGGATGCTAATGATGTTGCTGGAATGCAATACTCGGCCAACCTCGAGTTTCGAGTGGTTTGGGATTTGGCCTCACTGGTGTACTCGTCAGAGTATAAGGTCAATACTGGAGAACACCTTCCGCTTACCGATGATGGGTCTGAAGCACGAAATCGAGTGGCAGTTTTCGAGGCTCTATTATCTGGTGATTACCTTGACCAGAACCCGCTCCACCCACCTCCCACGAATGCTGATATACGGCTTCACCGCATCAGGGAGTTTAAGTTTTGGTATCTTCTCGCCGAGTTTCTGCGCATCAAGGACCAGCCAGGTTTGGACATGACGCACCAGCGCGACTATATTCTCGGGCAGATGCGCGAGCTGCTAGATGGTCGTGAGAACCGCGATGTCCTTTATTCTCTCGCCGTCATACGTGCCCTTGCGCCCAATTTCCCTCCCGACTTCGAAAGTACGTTGCCTCCGCATCTTGACGAGAGCGATCCCAAAAATAAGCTAGCTGTGGCGCGCAAGTTTATCCAAGATGAGTCTCAGGTCACCGGGGGCACTACTAATGTAGTTCGCCGTTTCTCCGAGCTTGCTGTCAGGGCTTTTATCGTCCCCGGAAGCAATATCGTTCGGGCATCATGATGAATTGGGCAGTTCTCGATACTAATAAAAATTGTATTAATACGCTCATGCGAGACCTATTGGCCTTCTTGATTTAGCATTTAAAAATGTGAAATATCAAGGTGGCGGCTTTCTATTGCTCCTTTCCGATCGATTACCCGTCGTTTTTTTACTCCTGCCTGCGTCCTCGATGAGAATAGATACGGACAGTCCTGAGGAATCGATCGGGGGAATCATAACGCATAGATCAGAGCAGAAGGAGAGTTATTGATCGGCGTTGCGGCATTCTACGGAACACCAAAAATGAGACTATGTTTACGTCTTCTATTATATCCCCTGAGTACGGTGTACGATGTACGAATAAGTGTTGAAAAGAGTACTGGCGATTAAAATGTGGTGCAGGATAAAGGACGGGTTAACGTTTGATTGTGAAGATCGGATGGGCAAAATTTCGGTGTCCATGACGGGTTTCTTTTTATCATAGGAGTGATTGGGGTGATTTATTACCTACTTGCCTAGGTACGAGATTTGGAACGGACTTGTTTCATTCAGACGCACGAGGGGGCGGATTTCTCCTCGCCTGTTCGACGTTTTATTCTCCCCCTTTGGTGTGATCTCGACCAGACAGGCAGCTAGAGAGCAGAGAGCTCTCGACTAATGCGGCATCATAGAGTTATATGGTAGATAAAAAAGGGCAGTCCTTGTAGTATGACTGTCGTGTATAGTATCTAGGTATCTACTGAACGTGTCATGACGGAATGTAATGCGAGAGCGTCGATTTCGGAACGGAAAGAAGAATTTAAGTGAACTTGAATGAAAGTGAATTAGACGAGATGATATCAATTCGCGGTGACCTAGACGCGTGTCTCGAGTGCCGCACCATTTCGTTGCTATGAGAAGTACGACTCGCATGTTCTCCGAATCGCCTTCGGAAGGATTCTCTCGGATACTTAAAGAAGCCCCCAAGTTCCGAAGACCTCGGTCATTTAGAATCCAATACGGTGTAGAATGAATGGTGACAGTAGCGAGGGTACTAAAAGGTAGGTAAAAACTACTGATTGATCACGACACGGGTGCAAAAAATGGCTGTACACGCTGTTCATATTCTTATTACATAGAGAGCTACGTAGGACACCTAGAGCCTGAGAGCCGTCTCATATAAGTCTCATATAATGAGTGGCGGAGAGACTGCCCGGTAGATATGTCCAGCGTTTGCGTCTCATAATAATGTCACAAGTGCAACCCTTAGGTTATTGAATAATAATGTTTAGGTAGACAGAAAGATGCGCACTCGGCTGCTTCTATTTTCTATCCGGATCCGGTTGACGGATGATTGCTCAGCTCTTTTTTTTTCTAGCTGTGTATGTGTGCCTAATCGACCTTTTCCTTGGTCTTTGGAAATCTCAAAACGCCATGAGGGGAATCATGTCATGCATCAAATTGCCAACGCCGTTTTTGTTGAAAAAATATGACCTGCCGGCACTCCCGGTCCCTTTTGATTCCTCATGCCCCGTTTCCCCAATGCCAGTTGATGCGTACGTAGACTCATGCTTGTTGAAACACAGACCAACTCCCGTCTAAACACGGGAACTAAGTAACTTGTAAGTGAACTCTAAAGCGAATAAGGTGCTGATATCGATGCACATCGGATAATAGATGTGTAAGGTAGGTAGGGTATGAAATTAGTATCGGTAGCTGGGCAATATTGTTAGCAAGGCTAATGAAAGTCGATGAAGCGGGAGAAAGCTTACTGGTCGCTCTTGAAAGGACCCTCGATTTCCAATCCGAGGTACTCGCCTTGTACCTTGGTGAGGGTAGTGAGCTCAGCGTTGACGTGAGAAAGATGTAGTCTGGCGACCTCTTCATCCAGAATCTTGGGCAGCACGTAGACGCCGACGGGGAGCTTCTCCGTCTTGGCGAAAGCAGCGTACTTCTGGCCGAAGGCCTTGTCCTGAGCCTTGTACAACATGATTTGCGCAAGAACTTGGTTGCTGAAAGAGCAAGACATAACGAAGGAAGAGTGACCCGTGGCACAGCCAAGGTTGACCAGTCGGCCCTCAGCCAACAGGATGATGTGTCGGCCGCTGGCCATGAGGTAACGGTCAACCTGGGGCTTGATGTTCTGAACACTCTTGGCGTTCTTCTTCAACCAGGCAACGTCAATCTCGATATCGAAGTGACCAATGTCTAAGAGATGTCAGTTACTGCACCAATGTAAAAACTAGTAGAGGTTATACATACTGCAAACAATAGCGTCGTTGGGCATGGCTTCGAAGTGCTTGCCAACGAGGATGTCTCGGCAGCCGGTAGTGGTGACAAAGATCTGGCCGATGGAGGCAGCCTTATCCATGGTGGTGACCTGGAAACCGGCCATGGCAGCCTGGAGGGCGTTGATGGGGTCGACCTCAGTAACGAGGACACGAGCACCCATGCCGTGAAGAGCCATGGCACAACCCTTGCCGACGTCACCGAAACCGGCGACGACAGCAATCTTGCCAGCAATCATGACATCAGTGGCGCGCTTGATACCGTCGATCAGAGATTCACGGCAACCGTAGAGGTTGTCAAACTTGCTCTTGGTAACACTGTCGTTTACATTGATGGCGGGAACGAGAAGAGTGTTGTTCTTCAGCATTCGGTACAGGTGGTGGACACCAGTGGTGGTCTCCTCAGAGACACCGTAGCAGTCCTTTAGCATCTCGGGGTACTTGTCGTGGACGAGGTGGGTCAAGTCACCGCCATCGTCGAGAATCAAGTTGAGCTTCTTGCCATCCTTGAAAGCTAGCAATTGCTGCTCCAAGCACCAGTTATACTCGTCCTCGGTCTCACCCTTCCAGGCGAAGACAGGAACACCAGCAGCAGCGATGGCAGCGGCAGCGTGGTCTTGGGTGGAGAAGATGTTGCAAGAAGTCCACGTAACCTCAGCGCCAAGAGATGTTAAAGTCTCAATCAAGACGGCGGTCTGAATAGTCATGTGTAAGCAACCGGCGATGCGGGCACCGGCAAGGGGTTGGTCAGCGGCGTATTTCTTTCGGATGGCCATCAGACCGGGCATCTCGTTCTCCGCGAGCTCAATCTCCTTGCGGCCGAAAGCGGCAAGGGAGAGGTCAGCGACCTTGAACTTGGTTGCGGGAGCAGCCATTGCTAGATTGTCGTTAGTAAACGAAGTCTGGTATAAGCAAGAGGGTTGAGGACCGAGGACCTACTGAAATGATGAAAGTGAAAGGCGGTGAGGGGAGAGATAAGCAGGTGGGAGAGAGCGGTTTCTAGAGCGGTAAAAGTCAGCTTTCTCTGTGAACTACGAGCAGATGTGTCCAATCACTTACTAGAGATGCTCGACGATGGATAGTCCGAGGGAATTGAAGGTTAATGTAGAATTGAGGAAGAGGTAGAAAAGGAGGTTCGGAGGACAAGAAGATATAAGAAGTAAAAAGGAAAAAATATGGGTAAAATGGGTAAGGAAGGTTACGGCAGGTACGGAGTTGTTAGGGAAAGGTTGGTTGGGCTGGTTCGTAGAAAGGCCCCTTCCATTGATATTTTTTTCCTACTCTATAAGCTCCGGCAACCCCTCAGCCCCTCTTTCCCTAACGCCAATCCGCCGGACATCGTAGGTGAGTGGTCGTTTCTGGTTGCTGACAAGATAACTAGGCTCCTTTGGGTCTAGAGGATTTGGTCCCTGAAAAATGCCCCTCATCCCGACTTTTGCATCCACTCGGCAAATCTTTTTCCTTCACTGTTGGGACATCAGTAACTCCGTCTAGTACGGATTATTTCTCATATTACGCCGACTAGACGCTTGTCATAGGTCAATCGTTGTCTCAGCACGCCCGCCTCTACCATTCTTTGGGCCCGCTTAGGTAACTCCTGACACGAAGACGAACTATTCGAGACCATCAGGGTTGGCCCATATCTAGGTACCTATGCATAATCGGCACCTGAACTAGAATTCTCTAGGTCCATATGGACCTAGGTTAATTACATACTGTACTGTACGGGTGATATTTACGAGGCCTTCCCAAGTCACGGCGATTGTAGAAATCTTTCCTCTAAAAGATATTTCCTCAGCAGGTGTGTATATCATGGGATATAGGCGGGAGTGGCTTTAGTCTAGACATCTTGGCAGTTGAGCCGGCCATCTTATAAGTCCCTATCATCCATAGGACAGAGCGGATGATTTCGCACTCTTCTTGGTCGAGATTTCAGCTTTAGATGCTTTATATTCCGTGACAGCCCTAACGGCAACCCAAACATAGAATCAGCAAAATTTCGTAGAATTATCTCTACGGACCCCGAGAAACCCTAGAACGCCTCCGGACGCCGGGCCACATGCATCTGTTTTCCATTACACCCATTTTCCCCGCGAAGACCTTTACTCTGGCAGAAGATTGCCCCTGACGGCGAACATCTTGGCGCTGACATTGGCCGTGAACCCATCTATTTGCTTGCTGTACTGCTCAACTTGCTTGGCGTTCAACATGCCTTCTAATCGGCTTGGCTCCTGAGGAAGCTTGAAGATTCGCTGCCACTCATCTTCCGGAAGCGGTTGTTGCTTGGCAGCAACACGCGCCGCGTTCTCCGCCTTTCTCTTAGTCTGCCACGCCGTGATCTTGGCTTGTTCTCGAGCGAGTTGTCTCTGGTAGTACTGGTGGTTGTTGAGTTCAGTGTAATGAGACTCGATGCTGTCGAGCAATAGGTCACACGTCTTCTCGAGGAACGGATCTATGGAGAGATCAAGAATGTCGGTAGATGGGTAGAGAGGCAACTTGACGGGGTCTCGTTGAAGGTCGGAAAGAGAGGTTGGCATTGTCACATCCACATCCGTAGGAGTAGAGGGTAGTTGGTGAAGGTAAGAGGTCAGGAGATGCGAGTTATGAACATGGACTGGGTATTCGACCACAATGTCCTTGAACGAGAGCTTTGACTTTTGCAGGCTTTTCTATGTTAGCATACTGGACATTACTTGGTAGGGAGTCTAGTCTAACCTCTCAGTCGTGAACTTTCCCTCTTTGAACGCAGTCATGAAGTTCTGCGTTAGCTTGAATGCACGCAGGCTCAGCGCACCCTGGGAGCTACGGCTGACATCGTGGACCAGAGCCACTGTGCGATCATTCTCACGCTGGTAATGGTACTGGTTCTCGATGAAGCTGGCGTTCACGAAATTGCCCATGGTAGCACTCGTATACCAGCCTACGTTGTTGGCGTCAACGTTGACCTCCTTCAGATGTCGGATCATGTCATTCTGGTAGATTATGTTTGCCTTAGCGCGCGGTGCAGCGGCAGCGAGGGCAGATGCGTCATTCTGGTGGCCGCCTTCGACGTTGGCTAGATCAACTGTGGGGAAGGGAAAAGTATTGGTAATCTCTAGGACGCCATCTTTATCCATTCCCACGATGGATCCTGTGGCGGTCGTGGGGAAGCTGTTTGAGCAGTGCTTAACTATCTTCATAACAACCTATATGCGACGATGAGGTTAGCGATTACATGTAGTTATTTACTTATTGACAAATTTAAGTCTCATGTGGAGGGGTAAAACAGGTAATAATTTGAAGAAACTCACCAACGCCTCAACCTGAACCGTCTTGAACGGCGCATCTTTCGAAGAATCGGCCATGATCGCAAGTTACTTGGCCGTATATAATAACACTTTGCGCCTTGGGACGATGTGCGGGGTGGAGGGATGGAGGTGATCGAACTCGGTTGTTTGAGGTGACGAAGTTGCGAATCTCGTCAAGATTTTGTTGTTTTAGTGGGATGCAGCGATTCTGTGGGTTGGAAAATCCATAGGTGCGAAAATAGCGGGCGGGGAGAAATGGCAAATACGTACCCCTATGTACATACAAAACCTAATAAAACCGATAAGGCGATAAGGCAATAAGACAATAAAACAATAATAAGCGAACCATATATAGAGGGGTCTTTACGGTTTTAATGAAAGACATTAATTCTGTTACGTATTTACATAATAATATTCAGATAAGAATGACAACCCTCGTTTTTTGGAAGCACCATCCACGTTGTTGTTAGCTTGGCCGTGGGTGTGGACGTGGGCGTGGGCGTGGGCGTCGCCGTCAATGCTCCCGAAATCGACTGAATAGAAGCGAACAAACATCCCACTCTGAACCCCCACGCCATGTTGTCATTTTCCATGTCGACATTCCACAAATAAAACATATTTAAAGAGCCTCAAAGCAACGTCGTCTCTTTCCAAGTTTTATATTCTTCGTCATATGTTCATATGTTTATGTCTCTCATCCGTCTATGCTTGACACCACCAGCATGTCCATCCGCAGAACCTGGGAACCAAATGTGGATTGACTGTCAACTCTAGAATCCAAGGGGGTTAGGGTTCGCCACCGGAAGAGGAACAATGCCGGTTCTCATCATGGGTCATCAATCCTCGATTGGGAGAGGGAAGCAAGACTTCCGGATTTACAGATGCACATAATCTCCTTTTTTTGTTGTTTTCTTTGGTCCTATCTAGACAAGTCTCACGCCGAAGATTCCTCTATGGTCTGTCTATCATCGTCCCTGGACTTCTTCCGATAACCGATACCTTGCTGGAAATCACAAGCAAAAGAAAAAGCAAAGGCTCGAGATGGCCGGCCCGCCGACCGCGGACTGATCTCATTCGTCCACCTCAGTTGCCTCTATCTCAGGCACATGAGAGTGAACCATTACCGGGCAGTCACCGTGCAGCTTTGGTGCAACCCTACGCAATCATTCCCAGTCAATAATTTCCCAACTTTTCACGTCATCCCGAATGATAAGCCTGTGCCGGTCAATCTTCCAATGCGAGTACAACGACCGCGTTGCTGCCGCTGCCTTGCGGTGTCCCCGTCCGACTCCTCCCTTTATCGCATCCTCTTGCGATCTCCACACGCAAGTAGCAAGGTTTCTGCCGTCCTTATCGGGGTGGCCGAACCAATATCTGCAACTTGTTAATGCCTTCTTCCGCGCGAACCTGGGAAAAATACGGGCACCTACTTCAGAAAGCCGCCGCTGGCTACCGCTTCTGCATGCGCTACCTTGTCTAGGGTACCTAGATCCTCGTACACGGTCGTGGGCGGGATCTGTGACCGAAAGGCCACGATGAAGAAGGAAGTCTCCTTCCATCTATAACCATGTTTCCGCACGAGTTTTGATAATTCCTCAATGACTTCACCCCAGTTGAAGGTCTCTGTATAAGGGGAGGTAGCATAATCTGGACGCAGACTCCTCATGCGCGCAAGTGCCCGAGCGAGCAAGGCGTTCTCTTCATCAAGCGTTCTCAAGTCGAGAAGGTGCTCCTGTTCAGTATATGGCGACTGGACCAGAAAATGTTCTCCATCATGCGAAAAAATGCCGGTACCGTTGCCCAGAGGCGTCGCAACCTCTTCTGTCGAGATTTTTATTGGGTCATTGTATTGAATAATCGCAGGTGGGAGCTCCGAGGGGTGTGGTAACACCTGATTTACCGCCATACTTAGAGGTTTGATAAGCTACCTATTTTCTAAATGCGCGCTGGCCCAAGAGAAACATGCAAGCGTCGACCGATGCTTGGTGTACGATCTCTTCTCGAAGATACGTGAAGAGAGCCTGGCAGCTCCAACGCAGGGCTCAAGGTTCCTTTTAACCAAGCAGTCCTCCCGGCCATCCAGGTAATGCGGGCTGTAGCTCCTGAAAAGCAAGGTTACCGGCTCAATGGGCGGAAGAGAAAGGGAGGGAGAGGGAGAGAGTATCACTGTCACATTGATAACGCAGAATAGGAGATCTTCTAAAGTTATCATCCGTCGGCGGTATGGCGAGCGGATCCAGCTGCATGCTAAGTTAATGCTTATTGTCTTTCTTTGTGTGCAAGATGGTAAGTTTTCTGGGCCCTTCGTCAACCCCGGACTGATCGCGCCATCCCACAAACCGTTGATACCATCGAGCCACAACAATTTAGCCAGGTAGGACGATTACGATGCTAAAATATGCTAAGATTACGAATCTCAAGCTTCATAGCATAAGATAACATGTGAACTGACTCATTTGTCGCTCTTCTTTCCCCGTTTCTTCGATCTTTACCCTGGACCGGACTAGATCAGATCTTTTCGTACCATCTAATCAATCTATCTGAAGTCTCATGCAGCCCCCTTGAGCGAATTCTAATGAAGCATGTAACCACATAGGTGGGTCTCGATCTTGATAAACAGCATGTTTGAGAAGGGCTCATACATTGCTGTATATCATTATTTAGATAATTTAGATTATGTATATGGAATTGACGAATCGGGGTTGATCGGGCCAGCCTCTTATCCCGGGGTTGTTACATGGGCCATGTCACTTCCAAGGTGTCACCAAACCGCCGAATAGGAATATGAAGATAATGTAGGATAGGTCGGTATCAAGCGACCAATTTTCAATGAGACGCGAGACAATAATGAACAAATCGTGCATTAGCGAACTTCGACATCTCACTTTTGTAACCCTACAGCATAGACATTTTATACGCCATCAAAGTTGCGTTCCATCCCATTCACTCCGAAGTCCACCATGTTCGCATCGAATATCCAACTCATTCAGCTACCGCTCTAGTCGGCTGTAACAGAACATCGGGCATCTCCTCGATAGGCTCCAAGATAATGCGAAACATAAGCGACAGCAGGAAGATCACCATGGCCGATATTACATATTACCTTATCCATCACCATACGCTGAACCTTGAGGACCTTTCCCCGGAAGCACTTTTCTGCCTTATGCGCGTTTCCGAGACAATTTCCTGTTAAATTAAGCCGACTTCGTCGCAGTGACCGGTGTTATAAGAAAAGACAGAGTTGGAAGCGCAGCGCCGATGCCGGTAGCAATGTTTTAGTTTTTTTATCCTTCACACCTCATGCAGATGTAAACGTATGTAACTTTGGCCAATCCGCCTGAATTGCCCTTGCAAGCCAAGAAAAGGGCGATTTTTCGCTGCATGGCTGATCCGAGCTGTTGGGGTCGCCAATTCTCCGAAATTGCCAGCGCAATGTCAAAACACGTGCTCGACACCCCCGCTTGATACATATAGGTCTGTTTTATTACTAATAGTGGTTTAAGGGCATATAATTTTCCCGACTACATTGGCGCGCCTGGGTGGCAGCTGGATATGATCTTGGAGATCATCCTAGAATCTCGATATGCTTTTACCAAAACATAGTCACTTAAACATGTTTTTTTCGATCACTTATTGAATTTATAATGATATTGAAGAGCTGAAATCCAATCAAATCCTGAAATCATTTCAGGATATGCGCATATATGCAAAAGATTATCCCGCATATGCGATACATATTTTTTTTTATTCACTTGAAAATATCACTTGAAAATGTCAACACTTGTCACGATCAGATTCGAATCAAAGACCTTAGGAGATTACAACTACAATTACTGATTTACTGGCTTACTGGCTACGCTACGAGATCTACGAAATTACTAAAGCTGTTGCCGTTGTTTTAGTAGATAAGGGTTGTACGGGAAGGTGCAGGTGCAACGGGTGCAATAGGTGCAATAGGTGCAATAGGTGTGTGTATCAAACGGCTCAAACGGGCAGCTAGGAAGTTGCACTCAAACGCTAATAGTAGGTACATAGGTAGCTGATCAAGTCAAAGGCTGACAGCTAATCTATCGGTTGAGATCATTTCAAGGCTATAATCGTTTGAGATTGTATTAAATTAGCAAGCCATATCGAAGAGGACACTGTCCTAGAAATTGAAGCCATTCCCAGTATGCAATAATCCTGAAGATCATGTTCACTTTTGGTAATAGTCTCGCAATGATATTGAATTATGGAGATAATTTTTATGCAAATATATGATCTCTAGGATCATTTCAGGGCCCCATACCGGCGCGCTAAATGTATCAACTCCTATCTTGCAACGGAGACTCTTGAACAATAGTTCCCCTATTCATGTCACATTCCCTTTTTTTCTCTCCCAGAAACATGGCTGCGTCCTAATGCCATCACTTTAAGTCTACACACCCAAGGTACCTGAATATTTCTTAAAAATGAGGTAATATGCATCTAACAAATTGACAAGGCAGATCTAATAGGTAAGCAGCATGTGAGGTACGTACGCCTCCTAGTATATATGACACGTTTTTTCATTTCTATCTTGACCGCAAGCTGTGTCATTGGATGTGATACACGTTAAAATGACTTATATATCCTAAAGGTTTTTCGCAATTAACATGTTATCCTTCATATATGCACGATTTAGTTCAAAGCAGTATCACTATTCCATCCTAGAAATATATTCCTTTATATAGATTACTCTACCTGACAGGCACGCTTGATTCCGATACTAAGTAACCCTAGAAAATTCGATGTTCGTCGATAATATTTATTCAACATAGAGGAAAGAAGAACAGTCGAGGGAAAATGTTGACACAGAACTATGAAGGCATGATAACAGCGGAATTACGAGGGATGCTTTCACGTAATTCCTACAAAACAAGATATACTCCTATGCCTTGATAGCTAAGGCAGTATCACGTGGCGCACCAAGAATGAGGGAAAAGAATGTGTTCCGCGAGGGACTACAAGCTATCGGCTAGGCTCTAGGTATACATACAGGAAGCTCCTTTGTCTATAATGTCTTAGAACATCCAAAGATGAAACATGACAGGCAGTTTAGGGTAGCAAGAACCAAAGTGTCTCTTAATAAAGAGTCCACGCACTCCTATACTACAACTATTCCTTTACGATTTACGTCCTGAGTCCCTGCCCAATAGCGTAGCCGACATCCTAAAGTTAGTGAGACGGCAATTTCTACCTTACTGTATACCAACCTGAAGTTCTTGTAACGTTACATCATGGGCTGCAAAGTTGAACACTCCATGTTCGTTAAGGGGCATAGTCCTTAATCAAACCTCCACGAATATTACGATCTAAACTAGAGAGAGACGAAAACAAATCCAAAAGATATCGAACGAAGAAGGGTGTCGGTAATCAGTTCTAGACTTCTCTTACTTACAAAACTACTACCTACCTACCCAGTAATACTAACATATCATACAGGATGATGGTAATCTGATGCTATCCCTACCGCAGTCACGTAACATTGACATCCTTGCTCTGTGGGTTAATACTTTTGGTTTCATTGGTATGATAAATACCTAAATATGACTAAATGACATTTCTTGGGGGGATTTGACATCGATACTTCTCAAAAATGCAGGTTCAAAACTAATGGAAGATAGCCTATCTTTCGAGGCTCTACCGACCCCGTAGTACAGCAACTCGAGATGACCCGCTGGCTGCAACCGGACAAATCCTCCTTGAAGTAGGTATGGCTAGTGATATCTTTTTTGAAAGACCGTGTTACTCCTTTTACATTATCAGCCGCCAATTCCGCCACGTTTAAACACGCAAATATCTGAGCTTCCTTAAAGTCGTAATTACCTCAGAATGCCGTATTTAAGTGCCGCGTATTACATAGGGTCGGTCAGCGCTCACTAGCTTAGAGGATAGAATAGTGTCATGTATTCCTTACTACTGCCATTTCAGAGTTTCATAGGTACGCTACAACTATATTCTACACTATAGTGTTGTTCACAGATACGAGCAAAAATACCAGTCTCTCCATCATCCTTCGTCAGAACTGGGAAGATTTCTTGTTTCAATGGATGCCCGTTTCTAATCAGTATCTTCATTCCAATCTTTATTCCAACATCAATTAACTAAATAGGGCTCGGTGCTTGGCAACTTCCCGATATATGGTTAGATAGTTATCAAGTAAGCCAATCACGTAGGGACTATTTAAACCTCACTCGGTCATGGATTTCGATGGAGCCTCTTCATAGGTATCTATCTACTATTTATGTGGGGTTCCCTGACAAGCATAAATCGTTCATTACTTAGTAAGCTGGATAGGTACTTAGGTAGGCAGTTGGGAGCTCGGTGAAGAAGATCATCATTGAGTTGTTCGCCTCGCCTTATATTCTCTCCACCACGAGTTGTGATTTCTATTATCTCTGATTAGCTCCTTGAATATTCGCAATGCGGTGAAATGCCCTAGTTATATCGCCTAAGTTGTTTTCATATACCGCAGTGCAGTGCACCAAGATCATGCTTCTAATGGTTGTCGTGTGAGCATGACAAACACCACTAGCTCATCCCCATCGCCTTGGAGCCGATGCCTTATGTCCAACTTAAAGTATAAGCACGCTCAATATTCTCTAGACATTACTTGGATAATTGGTAATCTCTTCTTATAGAGTGGGTACTCCCTCATTGAACTTCCGACCCCGTGGGGAAGGTTTTAGGTCATTGTAATTGGCCGCACGCACGTGGGTGATGCTGTATCGAGAATGGTAAAGAAAGTGACGTAAAAGTGCCTCCTGTGAGTGGTACGGTGCTTATCTCCGGGTCATCTCGATGAAAAAGAAAAGGAATAGAAAAAAGCAAACAACAGCCAAAATGGTACTTATCTTGAGACGGCACCAGCTGATAGTGTTTCCTAGATCATGGGGCCTGTCAACGAAATAGGCCGAATCTAGTAATGCAAACATGGCTGTTCCGGCAGAAATTAGAAAGGGAGTCCTCAGTAAGCTTACAAGGGATCCCCACACCATGCCGGCTGTTTCAATGGTGAAGCATAGGAGAATTCGTGATTTAAAATTTCACCGAAGTTAAGTCAAGGCTGTACAACGCAAATCGTATGATTTAGTCCAGTGCCTATCTGTCGGTATTAAGATTATCCTCCTAGTGCAACGGATAACACACGTTGCCTTCAGCCACGTTGTCCTGTCAGCATGATTCCACAAGCTCTCGTTGGCTACAGAGGATAGCAAATGCCTCCACGGACCCTCTTTCACAACTTTTATGCTTTCCATACTACGTTTTACAACTTCAAGGATATGCATGCGAGATAATGTGTAGCAATCAGTCAAGCTTTTCACTATCTAGGTACCCGACGACGACACGATTTGTCATCAAATGACTTGCATACACTTAAACCGTGTCGTCGGCCAAAGCCCCTGGTCTTGATACATACCTAAGACGAGGTTAAGGCTATACATATGATATAGGGGGGCTTCGGTCAAATGAGACCCCAAATTTACACCATTAAGACCATTAAAGCCCCGTGCTAAGTGAGATGTCTTCGTATACTAAATGTCATGATTTTGATGCTAAGATATCGTTAGCCTGGTGGGCGAGGATAACTCGGTGAACAACGTTGGGCTAGTCTTCGTCAGTAGAGATAACATAACGATGACATGCTGGCTCTTGTGGATCTAGGACGTGTAAGAATACAGCCAAGCTCTTCCCCAGGTTTTGAAGATGCATGCCGGTTTCTTGGTAACTCTCTTGGCATGATAGCCCTGTATTTTTTATTTGAGGACCAATAGGGCCTTCTTGATACAAGATCGTATTTGCTATCAATGGAGAGGTTTATGAATACATCCCAGATGGGAAACTGGAGAAAGCATATCGGGACATAAACCCGGCAATACCGGTAGCAAACCATAAGAGAAGAGTTGGAGAATGATCTTATCCAAGATTAGATTATCGAGGTAGTCGATGGTCTGATCTCTGGATCGTCATCTTTACTTCCTTCTAGAATAGTGTGGAAGAACGAATATAGAAGGTATGGGGCTGTGGGCGAACGCCACGTGCCACGATACCGCTGTCTAGGTCGTCAGAACTGAGTACTCCAAGGATTATATCCAGGAGAATATATGGAGCAACAGCCTCGTCGGTAAGGCACATCCAAGTGTGCCTGTTTCCGAGTGTGTGAGAAAGACGCGGAGAGATAAGGAGAAAAATAGTCCATCCCGTTTTGTGCTGTCATAGACTCGTAACTTCGGTATTCGTTGTACCGTTGCCATTGCAGACACAGCTGGGAAGAAAAGAATATAAGAAGAGAAGATTCCCGCTCTGATCCTGAGAAAGCGGCTTCTCATCAACAAGTCTCCTAAGACTACTTAGACCTAACAGTAAATCAACAAGCAGCAACCTCACGCACTATATTTACAATATGATCTCTCCAACCCATCTTCTCCCCCTCGTCCTACTATGTCCTACACTTGCTGTGGCCATTCCAGGCTTCACTGCGCATCAAGAAAAGGGATGCAATACGCAGCTCGATCTTTGGAAGGACGGCGACAAGATTCCAGACAACACACTTGCCATAAGACACTCTATCACAGACTGGGATCACGCTGCCGGCTACGCCTATGACAATGTCACCTTTCCCTCCGCCAAACCAACCGGCCAAACTGACAGAGACGCGGGAACTCATTTCGTGTACTGGAAAGTAGACCAGCCAGACCCGGGTTGCCAGGTTATTTTGATGACGGACACGCCTCTCGGGTGGCAGGTCCTCACTAAGCTACCTGGAGACGAGATCTTGAGAGTATCTAAAGAAGGATGCTATTACACGGCTCTAAGCGTAAGTTTTCTCCTAACATTTATATGTCAACAGTGACTTTCCTCTCCTATGCGATATCGACAGTGCATTGACATATGAGTACCTAGCCGAACCAGAACTTGATTACTAGTTTTTGCTGCGGTTACGACGACTGCGGCATTGCGGAAGTTGAGGTCCAACAGCCTCCCCCAAAGGACACTACAAACGGCGTTGCTCCAGAGTGCAAAATCACAAGATACGAATCGACTCCTACTATGGAATCCGGCACACAGATAGCCATCACTAGACCGCAGACCTGCGAGGCCGAGCCCTCTTGCACGCACTCCATAACCCAGAGCCACTCTATTAGCGCCGCAGTATCGCATTCCCAGTCATATACTTGGACCACCCAAACAGGGGTTGAGGTACGTTCACTCTTAATTCATTGTGCCTCACTGTGATGACCACTGGCTAGCCTCTGAAGGGCAAATGCGCAGGGAAAGAGCGCTAACATCAGGTTTCCGTGCAGGTCAGCGTCGAAGCCGGTGTCGACTTTATTGAGGATTTCAAGCTCAGAGCAGGTATATCTGCAAGTATTGCCCAAAGCTGGATGGACGAGGTCGGGACGACTCTAACCGAGACCAACGTTACAACGACTGAAGAAGGAGGAAGGCAGGAAGCTGGAACTGTGGCCTTCTACTCTTTCACGCCGGAATATGAGTGCCGCAAAGGCGATGTAAGCTGCGGCAAAGACAAAGATGGAAATGATGTTGTGCTTCAGAATCTTAACTTCTGCTTGCCTCGAGCATCATCTGCTGATGGTGGTCCTCATGGGGTTTTTAGGATGGTTTATGTTTCGGGATGAACTCTTCTCTGCTTTTTTCATTGAAATGTCACGACTCTCCTTTTTTTCCATTTTCCCCATTCTTGTTTCGAATTCTACTTGTTCTTGATCCCCCCTTTTTTATATTTCAGTTGGAATTGGTTATGACGACGTTTGAGGGTTTGGAGTTTGGATGTGAGAATGGGTTTTGACGGGCCAGTCACGGACAATCAGGGACTGCAGGCAAGGGAAACGATGTATTACTAGCCAGCTACTTTATGGGCAATAGCTGGCAACTGGGAATGGGTTAAGGCATTTGGAATTTTTAGGGTTGGTAAAGGATCAAGTCATCCAGGCAAAGGCTGGAAATTTCATTCATTAAAGGAAGCTCTTATCATCAATATTATGCCCTTTTCTTCTGGCAAGCCATACTTTTGCTACTTCGTACGTCCCCAAGTAGAGACCGCTGCCAATGGCTGTCCAGACGGCACGAAGAGCTGCCCCTCTGAAAAGCCCCGAGACACCCCTTTCCGAAATAACCTCACGTGCTATAGCGAGTCCGCTTCGTGTGTTGTATCTGCTTGAGTCTTGGTGTGCGATCATCCGATCGTGCGCACCCTGTTTTACGTCTCGATCGCTGCCGGCTGATAGCATCATCCGCGTTTTAACCACATCCATGGGCGTCGTGATAACGGCGGCAAAGCTGCCTGCCAATCCCGCGCTCGTTCCAGTAATCACACCTGTTTCGAGTAAATTCTCCTTCTGCCTCGAGTCGAACCCAGCGCCACTCGGAGGAAGGCCTGACCGTTGTCCCCAGACTCGCGCACGTATGAATTCAAAAATTGGGAATTGAATAGCCGTGAAGGGAAGGTTTCTAGCTACAAGGGCAGTATACCCAGAAAGAAGCTTGCGTCCTGCGCCGGCGCCGCCCAGTTGCTTCAGGGCTTGGATTGAGGCCGACCTGCGTGAGCTGCCGGAATGCTGCTGCAACATCTGGGCATTCTGCTTGATGACCTCAGAAGGGGTGAGAACCAAGCACGATGCACATTCGGCTATAGCCGATGCTGCCGAATGTACGAGGGGTTGGGGAAGACCTAATGGAACCCCATGGCGGCTAATAAAGGATTTTGCGGCTTCGTAAGTGGTGAAGAAAGTCCCCGCTGCTGGCAATGTGGCGACTACGACTATCCCGAGGCCTTGATATAGGCCTTTGAAGAGCTGCCTCGATGGTAACTTCGTTTTAGTAGACGGGTCGGCAAAAGTCTTCATAAAGTCTCGACTTTGCTGGCGGGTTTTGAGCGTGTCTAATGGGTAGACTATCAAATCCACGACGAATGCTGCACCGCCACCGGCCTAGGTGCCGAGGGAGAAAAATTGTCAGAAAACCGCTTTGGCCGCTCAGTTTTGCAAAGAGTTATGCGTGAATGGTATTTACAGCTTGGGAAATTTCAAACGATAGGGCTGTACATAAGGAAGGCTTACCAGCATGACATCAAGATTTGAACTGCCGCTCATTATGGCTACTCTCCAGAAGCCTCGGGGGCCTCGGGAGGGTGATTTTTGCAGGTTTTACAATGTGAATGAACTCTTTCGACCTTTGTTTCCGATTTGAACAACTGATGAGATTGATAAGATTATGCACAATCTCGCCTCGGGGTCCGGACCGGTGCAGGGGTTGGCTGCTCCTGTATAACGATATGAGACTATAATGACATAATTGAGTTGCGTGTAGACAGCCTTTAAATATGATAGAGGTCGAGTCATTATGACATGCCGAGTATTTAAATTAGCATATACTAGTATACGATATAGATGTCATTGATCGCCTAAACCGTGTAGCCCTTCTTCGATATGGTGAATACATCGTAGGCGTAGTTCGTTATGATAGGTATTTATATGGATATTCTTCGTGATAATAATGCTTATTTGAATATTAATGACACATGGTATAGTAGGGGAGAAGGATAGAATTAGAGAGAAAATGAAACTGATATTTCTAGTTTTAGTAATACAGGAACGATCTAGACACATTCGACACGTGTATGTATGCAAAGTGCAGATCATTGCAGCATGGTGTGCGAACGATTCGTCCTCAACAAACCAGGGGAAAAAGCAGCTAGTGTAGACGAGTCTTGGGATTGGTACCGGGCTTCAATTAGTTCTGTTAGTGCGGCACTAGGTAGTTCTCTAAACCGTCATAACCATGCAGCTGCCATGTCAGTTATATGCGAATGGTGTTCTTTGAAAGAGAATATGCGTACAAGCTGATTATGGCGATGCTGTGCAAGGATCGGTATAACGTGCACCAAAATGAATTTCTAATGATGTATTAAGGTATGTAATGTCAAGAATGGCATTGAGTAGAGGCAACTGCCTACATGTTAGGTACCTAAGGTACCTTAGTCTAACATGTGTTGGACTTGTGATGTTCGAGGCAGACATTTATCTCAAAGATAGAGGATTTGGAAAAACCGGTAAGCTTCTATGTCTACCTAGTTACCTAGCAAGACTAAGATGAACGTCTTGCATTAATCGTTTTGTCTTTTACACTGATCACGCAGAAACAGACGGATATCATGTAAGGGCATTTACTTCATCCTTATATCCTCCCTCCTTAGGAGCAACTCGTCAACCGTCTGTCCCACTGCTCCTAAACGTGGCACATAACGCAGCGTAGTGATGGGTTAGATCTAAAACGTTTTGCGGTAGGCTCGTCGCTTGAATGATCGACCGAACCTTGACTGCGCCTTCTTCCTCGATCAGTGCTCGTATCGTGTGAAGAAGTTCGGGAGAAAACTCCGAGTACCAACGGTACTGCCAGGTCACGAGACGAATGACGGCGGCTACGGTATCTCGTGTGTTCTTCTGTTTCTCAAAAGCTCGCAAAATCCCCGATAATGCTTTGGGGCTGAACCGTGCGGCGAGGCATGCTCGATACGCTTCAACCGCTTCATCGTGATGCTGAAGACGTTCCGCGAGGGCGCCAAGAATCTCCCATTCTTCAGCAGACTTCTTGTACTGCATCGACTGGGCTCTGTACTGTGCCATCTGCGTTCTCCATATCGTATATACACGCAAATCCTCGTATAACACCATAAATAGGCTGTCAAGCCATCTCTCACATAGGCGCTTATTGTTCAAGCGTGAGAGATGTTCGTCAGTCGTTGCGCTCTGCAAGCCTAGTCAGCACCACTTTCTGCTAACTTAAGAATGAAATAATACTTACGGTGTCTCCGTCGGCTTTGACCTCGCCAGGGTCAATTGTGTGGGTTGGCTTTTCTACGCCGCCGCCCTCTTCACCGTGGCCGTTTGTCAACGTGGGTGCTGTTGAGGCGGCATCAGCTGTACTTTTCTCTTCGTCTCCCTCCTCGTCAGTTTGATCCCCATTGGTCGTGGGCTCTGGAGTTCCGCGTAATCCATCGGTACTAGGGTTACGATTTGAAGACTGAGGTCGTGGGACGGGGTCTTGCTTCTCAGTTCGATACTCATCCTCCATGACAAAGACATTGCTCCGTATTTTAAGGAGCTGATCCCAGCCGATCTTGGCGGTCATCTCTGTGAGGATACCATAAGCTAATTTAAAAGTACCACGGTATGAAGCAGCACGGAGGTTAAGTAAGCTTGGGTCTACTTGCTCGGAATATCTAGATTCTGGTTCGCTGTCGATCTCTTCTAGACGGGTCTCTGGCAAAGTAGGGAGGTAGACGTCCTTGGGTTCTGGCATGACCGGCGCATCCTTATCCTGGTAGGTAAACATCGGACA
Organism: Hypoxylon sp. PDH2405; assembly: GCA_023628415.1. NCBI lineage: Eukaryota > Fungi > Ascomycota > Sordariomycetes > Xylariales > Hypoxylaceae > Hypoxylon > Hypoxylon sp. PDH2405. The sequence goes on from JAMAKT010000027.1 coordinate 328,576, forward strand.
TGAATTGAGTATCGTGAGCGCGTTCTCCCAGTCCTCCATGGCGACATAGACCTGTGCCAATCTTGCCCACGTGCCAAATTCGCTTGGTGCCGCGATAGTGCTGCGATCAGCACATCCTAATGCCATTTTGAGTCTCTCTTCCTTTTGCGCTGGGGTCTCAGCTGCTAGAGCCTTCTTCAGTAGAAATTCGGCTTGGGTGTCAAGCATAACATAGTCCATGGGAGCGTCTTTAAGCGCTTGGTATAGTACGCGCACACCTTGGACTTCCTCATTTCCCATGAACAGAACCTTTGCGAGTAGAGACGAAACTTCGACGTTCTGCGTCCTTAGTTTCTCGAAAAGGTTGATGGCTGAAGCAAAGCGTCCTGTTGTGTGGAAATATTTCAGAAGACCAGTGGTTAGGTGGTTCGATACGTTGTTCGGAACCTGAACAACAGAGTCAGAGCCCAACTGCCACCCTGTATAAAATTAGCACGAGCTTGTAGGTTATCGTTTATTAGCGACCTAAGTACCTTTGAAGAAGAGGCTTTCGGCAGCGCTTAGGAATCGATGCTCGGTCTCGGTATTGGTGACGGGGTTGAAGCGCCTCACACCCATAATCTTCCTAATAGTCTCGCCGCTCCCGTCGTCAGCGTACGAATAGGCACGTAAGACGCTGCAGAGGTATGTTTCGAGCCATAATTCATCTGTAGCCTTCCGCTTCTCTCCCCTTTCATCAACACAGTATGCCTCGACTGTTCCGGGGATGGTAACGTGGACGCGCATATCGAGTCTAGAGAAGGCATTGTAACAGCAGTATAGGCCTTCTACGATTTTGTGTGTGGCGACTTGGCCGTGCTCTTTGTAAGTGAGGGTGTTTATGTAGGCGGCAAGACTAGCAGAGGAGGATGCATCGACACCGGTGACATGATGGTATACTCCTGTCTGCGCAGACGAATTTAGCCGAGGCGTTTAAGTTAAGGGGGGGTCGCATAGGTGGCATACCTGTTTCCCGGGATTTCTGAGGTTCTGTTTCAGGAGGTGAACTAGATCGGGCGGGCCAAGTTCGCGCAGCGACACCAAGGTCTCGGTACGGGCATCGATTGATTCATGTAGAACCTCCTCCGAGATCCTAACGAAGCTGTTAGCTAAAATTTGAAGTTGATATAGCCATTGGAAGGTAGATGAGGGAATTTACTCTGGAACCGCCGGCGGAGGCATTGCGACGGTGCAGAAGTCAGTCCAAAGGAGTGATCAGCAGAATGCAGTGGCGCTTTCGAGATATCGGTGACCTGTCCTCTTAATCTTGTGTATTGTCGGGGGATATTAAGAACAGATTGATCCCATTTGTAGGAACATAACAGAGCAAGAATTAAAAGAACGAATGGCGTCACAGACAGGAAGGTCGCGCGTCAAGCTGCTAGATGCGCACATACGTCTGATCTAGAGCAATGCGATGTACGGGAGGTTGACAGGGTCTTGAACGGGCAGACGGGCTGACGGGGTAGAGCTTCGTGTTAGGAGTTCTTGAATTTCTTTAGGTTCAATTTGATACGCACAGGCCATAAGAGAAGGGTCCACTATGTAGTAGGTACAGCTGGTTATAGTGATAGCCTGACCTGGACGAAGTCGTTATAGCGGGGTCTTGACGAAAAAGATCTCCCTGAAAAGTTACCTAAAGCATTGATCAGGTGGGCTTTCATGCAAGGCTAGGTAGGAGCAGGCACGGAACTAGGCATGAGGTAAAACTGTCCGCCACTATGGGGACCTTCCAAATTGATTTGATCAGGTACCTAATACGGGTACCTTCCTTGCTTGCATGATATGCATACATGTAGTAACTTCCTGATCCCTGTTCTTTCAGCCTTGTGATGATGATTCGCGTCTGCAAGAAGCTGCAACGCGGCGACGAAGCTAAATAGCCTCCAATTATCACATTTCGATCCATAATTATCACCTTTCAATTCGTACATCATCAGCAACCGAGTTTCTCACTGATCAGCAAGTTCTTAGTTTATTCATGAATAAAGAAGCGCTGGCTCAGTGCTGAATCACCTGTCCGTTATGCGGTACAGCTACTTATTATAATCTTCAACTACGGCGCAATAAGCGCAAATCGGCAAGATGGTACATTCGACATCTATCAAATTTCAATACAAAACAATGCTAATCCTCTAATTAGCCAGCTTTTTCTGCAATCAACGTCGAGCCCGAAGAGAATATCGACGAGGAGATTGATAATACCCGCGAAATTCAGATCGATGAAGCACTGAAGCGATTCCAAACAGCCCTTAGGCTCCATGCACAAGGTCCCAAACATTATGAAGATGCATCCTTGGCCTACGAGTCGCTCTTCGAGTCCGAGATCTTTCGATATCCCGAGAGCGCCACCGATTTCGAGCGTGCCGAACAACAGTCGGATCCGCCTCATCTTGGTCTTGATGCTCCGTTCCCTCAACCTCTTGATGTCGCAGAGGGAGACATCGACGGTAGCGGTAGTAGCTTGCCTCAGACCCTCTACCTCGCATATAAGAACCATGGCCAGTTCGCTCTAGATAGCATTAGACACTTACTTAAGACCGGAGGGGATGCGACATCTGTGCTGGAGGATGAGAAAGTGCTTGCGAGCGCTAAGAGAGCACTTTATGAATTTAGCACTGCACTGGATTTTGATCCGTCAGATGCCGAACTCTGGAGAAGAGCCGCTCGTGTTGCCGCTTTTCTTAACAGCTCTAGGATTAGCCGATATTGCCTTGAGGCTGCTATTGAACTTGACGATGATCCGGCTATTGAGGAAGTTGAGCCTCCCTCTCTTGCTGAGGGATTCGCAGGGGAACAGTTGAAGAAGCAGCTTGACGTTCTGTCTGACGAAATGGCTCTATCACATCCAATTATGGCACCGTTTCTCAAGAGATCAATATCAGATCGTCTCAGGAAACATCTTGACCCCTTTCCGTTCCTCCCTAACCCTACTGACTCGCTCGCGCTACCGAAGAATTCGACAGCAGTGAAACTGCAAAAGCCACGGCGCCTTGTCATTAGTGTGCCTGTGGCCTCGTGGGCTGATCTTGGCATGGCGCTTGTGCATTCAGTTGCTGCTGGGGGTATACCCGGGGACGCTGTAACATTGAATCTTCCCGAGATACCGGACACTCAAGATGACGTCCAGATGCTAGTGGAAAGGCCAAAACCAGACATATCTGAAGAGAACAGCATCACCCAGCCGGCTCCGGATAGTAGACCAGCGGTGCAATCCAAAGACGATCAAAGTGATTCTCCAAAAGAATGCGGCGCCGAGAATGGGAATGCTGTAGAAGACACACGGGCGGAGCGAAGCGTCTCGGTCCTTTCACGCAAACGTTCACAATCTACTGCGGGGCTACCCGATGGAGTCGACGAAGAAGTTGTCGATCAGAAGAGAAGTAAACGAATTCGACGTCGAGAAACTGCAGGGGAAGCCATGGACACAAACACGCAATACGCTACTCAGTTGCAACCGTTCCAAGCTGCTGATCAGAATCTCTTCCAGATGACGCGCAACATGGTGGAGAACTTGGGAGTCACTGATCGCGATACCCTTGAACGATTAGCAGAAGTTCTCGACTCTTGTGCCTCCTCTACCCGTACTGCCAAACTCGAACGGCCTTCCATGGTCGATCTTCGAGATTCGCTGATCAAGTTCGATGAAGAGAGTACCAGAGTAGTTCTGAACAAGAAGGAACCGTCGTCTGTTGGCTTCTCATCATTCCTTGAGCACTCGAAGCCAGGCTCTCAGAATAAACCAGAGACCCCAATGTTTCACGAGACAAAGGGCTTGAAAGGTTTTGTCCAGAAAGTTAATGAAAACTGGATGGGAGTCCAGGATGTCGCTTTCGAATGGGTCAAACATGTCTGTATGACTTATCTTACAAGCAAGTGGTCGGATTCTATGAAGACTGCGGTGGTTCAAGTGATTAGTCATCTTGACGAGGACATTTGGAACCGTATGCGGTATGAGCTCGAATATCACACCTTGTCCGACGATCCACCTCGGACATTAGCAATGATCGACCAGATAGTTCAGATGCTCTTTGAACTTCATCTAGATGTTTATGAGCGCATTACGAATCCCAACAGTGCTGTGGATTTTGGTATCCGTGTTGAAACGAAAGGTAGATTAGGTCGTTGGTTCACCTTCGCTTCAGAGATGAGTTGCGATCGCCCTGAGAGTGCGGATTACTCCCTGTCGATCCGATTTTTGTGGTCTGCCGTTTTTGCTGTTACCTTGACAGAAGGTGTATCAAGAGACCACGTTCTCCAGTGTTGGAGGAGCCTCCGCGATAAGCTTGTCGAGGAACGAGACACTATAGATATTCGACTACCAAACAATGCGATTATGCCTGAAGTCTCAGCACGTGCGGCTGATAGGGAGATATCTAAACTCACGACTATGGACTTCTTTCTCGGGCTCTTCCAGAATGATCTCAGCGATCCTATTGCTGTCATAGAGAGCCTAGAACCTGTCCTCAACCCGTCCTCCGTTTATGCAGAAACGGGAGATTCAACACCATCCGAGGTTATCACGGTTGATGAGGATTCTACTATGACAACTGGTTACGAGAGGTTGCCTATATCTGAAACCGCAGATCAGGGTCTTCGGGATCTTTGGAAGTTCCTGCTAGGCACGAGCACTGAACTAAGATTATTCTTATGGACTCGCCTAGGGGAGGCGTATCATGCCATAGACTACACAACGAAGCAATTCTCATGCCTTCTCAAGAGTATTGAGATGGTTGTTGCTGATTTCGAGCAGGAGTCTTATTTGACCGCATCCCCTGAGTCACGCCGGCCTCTGTTTCTCAAGATGCTCAAGTTTCTGGACGAATTACTAGTCCAGGCGCTTTCAATGGCTCTCAATGACGCCAAAGCCTTTGACATAGTAGACGATGAGCATCTGAAGTCTAGCATATCGGCCTTGGCAAAGTTATCCTGCATACTACACGTGTCTTGCATGTACGAAGACGAGGTCCGTGTTGGCATGAAGCAACATCCTTCCAATGGCGCTACCTTTCAGTCTTTCTTGACCAAGCTCCGCGAGATGCAGGTCAGGAACTGGTCTTTGTTGTATACAATGCTCAAGGCTGGCATCGCGCAGAATAAGGTTGGTTTTACTACTCCGGACAACGATCTCGCAGACTATCTAGCGGCCATCCATCAAGTCCTAGGTCTTCGGAAATTTTGCAAGTCGTCGAATAAAATATTCCTCAAGATGATGCGGGTCGAACTTTTGAAACAGAATCTCATAGACAATTGGGAAGACTATCTCGGTCAGGTTCTTTATGATCTTTATGGCTTGAAACTCGGGGTCGGACTTAGCGAAGTCCAAGACCATGGCTGTCCCCCTGAAAAGCTAGAGCGACGCAATACAACCGCCCTAGTTGAGAGAGTATCTGTCCTCGCCAACCGCATGCCAATGAAAGACTTGCTCAAGTCAGACCTTAAAACGACAATCGAGCACATGCAGCAGGCCATCGGGCAAACCAAGTCAAATCAACAATTCATACAGAATTTGCGGATTTTCAATCAAACCCTGCAGCGACCCATCCCGCCGCTTCGATTGTATGAGGCCCTCAAAGGTAACGTTTCTATCGATGCGGTTACTGTCAATACTCCGGACAGCGCTTTGGCCAAGCATAGGTGGTTCTTCCTTTTAGGCATGATTGCCTTCACCAAGTTCAAGGGCGTGGACCTCAACAGGAGACAGACACCGGGCGCTACTGACGACCTTCGTATTGGTGCCACGTTCCTGCGCCAGCAGCTCCAGTTCACACCGGATCAGTGGGATGCTTGGTTTAGACTGGCCGAGTGTTTTGACTATGAGCTTGATGAATCCGTACTTTGGACTGCAGACAAGATGAACAAAGAGAGGGCAGAACTCGTCAAGTATCAACGTAGTGCAATCCACTGCTATACGCTTGCCTTATCGCAGTCGCGGAATACGCCCCCCGATGTTCTCGCAGAATGTATTGACGATATCCACGACCTCTACTACAAATTCGGCATGCGTATGTATGCCTCTAGCCGGGAACCCTTCGCGATGGAACCGTTCCACCACTCGGAACATAAAAGATTCGTTATTCTAGAGTCTGGTGTAGAGTCCAAGGACCTTCACTCTCAGATGGAAGATTATAAAGTTTGGAAGTATGCTGCTAGGCTGTTCAAGAAGGCTATGGAGGTCAAACCGAAACAGTGGCAGTAAGTTAGCTTCAATTAACAGTTAAGACTGATATACCAGCTAACGGTGTGCGCAGAAATCCATACATGGTGGCTAAGTGTATCTGGAAGATGTACCAGAAACCTCCGACGTCGCTGGACCATAGAGATAGACGAGATCGACCAACAATGCAGACCGTTATTAGCGCTCTCGAAAAGGCGGTTGAAGTCGTTTCCGCGCTACCAAAGCCACGTCATGGTCAGGATCCGATCCTAGAGCCCCATTACAAAATCGTCTCGATAATGCATAAGCTAGTCATGCGAGGGGATATAACACCGCAAGAAGCCGCCGATGTGCTCCAACGTCAACCGTACGCGATTCAGGATGGGGAACGTGTTGAGATCAACGAGCCAGAAGACTGGGAGCCATATGTGATCAAGACGCTCAGCCATCTGCGAGAGAAGGATAGGTCCAATTGGCAACATCGCATTATAATGCGTCACGCTAGGATCCTATTCGACGAGAACTCAGAGGAACAAGACTACGTACAGGCAATGGCCGCTTTTGGCGTCCTGAGGGAGTCGATGCTTACCAAAACTATGGTAATGAACGTGTGGAAGTGCGACGCGGAGCGGCCGGGTCGACATCATGTCTACACCGAGCAGTACGTTCGATTCGTCGTCAAGCTCCTAATTGTCCTAAAGGATAGAGCGAATTTTGAAGCCTTACTGCGCCGTTTGCGCAAGAAAGGTGCTGATTTCTACCATTTCAATGATCTGTGGCAAACTTGCTGCATCGCATATTTGCGACTCATCCGACAGACATACCAGATTTCACCTGTACTCGAGGACGATTTCAAGTCGATAAGCCCTGAAGAGTTTGAAATTATCGCCTCGCGGATTAATGACTGGTCGTCGGACTCGTCTTCCTCTCATCCCGCACTCAGTGCTCTGCAAGAGACCATTGAGCTGAAGAAACTTAATGCGGGATTGATGAAGGCTGGTGCCATTGATGATCTAGTCACTGATTGCTATACGGCGTTGTATTTCGAGATTGGGAAATCTTTACCAGGTCCTGCCGTGTCGACTCTAATTGCCGAGCGGGAGCAGGCCCGTCTTCGTGAAGAAGCTCGTCAATCTGAAAAGGCATTGGAATCAAAGCCAGCGAACCCGTTGAGTAATCTCTTAAACCCCCAGTCTCATGAGAATTCGGGCGCGGAGGGTACGCCTGGAGAGTCGGCTCCCACCAACACAGAAGGGGCACAACGACCTCGCAAGACTGGGATTAGGAGAGCTGATATTCTCCGCAAGGCAGAACAGGCGGTCTTGCGTGCTCAAGAAGGCCCAAAACCTGCTAGTGGCAAATCTCGTGGTTCTGTTTCTAGCGGCAAGACACCTGCGGCGGAGGAAGGAAAAGATGGGGAAGCAAACGATGACTCGAGGAGTGACGACGGAGGGCCAGATGAGGATGTGGAGATGAAAGATGAAGAGGCCGAGGGTGACTTGAGCTCGGCGCCTGGAAGTGTCCACGACTCGGCTGACGACGAGAGCGATCTCAGTGACGCGCCCCCTGAAGACGTCTTAGACGAAGACGAGGCTCAACAGTTGATGTTCCCTAACTTGGTTAGGAGAAGTGCGGACACAGTGGTAGAGGATCCCGACAGCGAAGATTCTAATGGCGAGGAATCTTCGGGCGAAGAGGCTGAGGAAGAGGCCGAAGAAGAAGCTGAGGAAGAGGCCGAAGAAGAAGCTGAAGAAGCCGAGGAATAGGTGGCCTAAGATTTCATAGGCCTGTTGCTTTCTCATATCTTATGTTATCCTTGGTCACGGTTAGGCGCGTCGTTGGTATTAAAATGGTCAAGGCAAAAGCATCTAAGCTAGGGTTTGGGGGTTCGGTCTAGACACGAACGTCTAGTTGTATGCTTGTACCTTTGGACAATAGCATATACCTTAGAGCTATTTTAATAGCCCAGCTCAGGCTGAGTAGTTGATGTTACTGGATGGAGTGGAACATCGAATCTATATTTATTATAATATGGGAACGTTCTACAGTAGGATGGGCATTTAACAAGCATGAAACTACATACATGAACAAGGCATGCCTGACATAGTAGTAATGATTGTCTAGAGCCACGTATTCTTGTTTGATGTTGAGTGATTAGTCGAGCCAACATCACTTGTATGACTTTGATTTGGCTATGGCATACATAGTTGAAACCGTCTCTCGGTCTAGATGCGAGGGCCAATCTCTAACAGATCACGACTACTACCTGTTACATAAGTGCACTACATTGCAAATTAGGTACTCAGTCGACTTACGCGTAGCCATAGCTACCTTTTTTCATGCACACCTGTTGGCATCTTACGAACACTGACGTACCTAAGGCCAAGCAAATAGGTACTCAGGTCAGCAAAATTGTAACGATTGCATTGCACAATCCGAATCCAGAGTGCTGGTTGTGTCATCCCCCCTGGGAGAAATGTTGACTACCAGGTGTTATATAAGAACTTGGCCTGGGCTTCGTTATTTCCTAACCCCCCTTAGTTCTTCCAATGAAAGTACATATGTCCTTGTATGGATTCATCTTACTTCCGCTGTTTACTTACCATTACCGTATCGCCTAATTCTGGATATTCTGAGCCTTTCTAAAATAAAACTCCTCGTCAAGATTATTATCGATTGTGATTAACGGATCAGTCGAATGCTCATTTCCTATTTACAGAAATGGACGACAGTACATATGCTGGAGCACTCGTCTTATGCCTCACGCTTTCTATAATCTCCTTGTTCTTTCTTATCATCGTCGTAAAGTGGTATTTCAACCGGAAATTGGAAGCTCTGGGCCACGAATAAGCACGACTTAGTACAATGCACGGGTATGTGCCTAATAGATAGCTAGGTATGAGATGCTCTCTGCGTTCTTGCGCTGACAGGTCTACCAGGCTCAAATCGAGTGACCTAGGGTTCTCTGCAGCTATGGAACGGGTCATGGCTCTCAGTCTCTAGTCATCTACACGGATAACTCCGAATATAAATACCTACCATTTTATATGTACCTCATATCATTAAATATTTGTAATTATATGATAATTAACTAGCAGCTAGGTATCCGGGTAGCATTTGGCTTTAATTCTACTCAACGATCAACACCCCATGTAAACAGCTATCCCATACGTCAGCACTATCTCCCAATTTGAGCCAAGGGCTATCCCTTACCGTTCGCGTATAGCGAATAATTGTCCGCGTTCAAAAGAGCCCTTTCCGCAGGCAGCGCGGTGCTCTCGTTGTATCCGTAAGTAAAGTCATTCGTGTGAGGACTATAAACATCCTCGCAATGAGTCATCTCGTGTATAGTCGTTGTGGCTTGATCCTGGCGGTGGCATCCCTGCGGCAAAGGTGGCAGCGTGTCGTAGAAAAGCGGGCACATAATGACAAAGTCGAAGTCAAACTTGGTGTACGCATTCAAAGGCCCATCCGTTTCGCATAATCCGTAGTAATCGTAGCAGAAGTACCGTGACGGCCCCGAGTTTGTCGTTGAGCACTCCTTCGCGGCAGCTGTCAGCCGCTCAACCACAGTTTGTCGCGTCGACGAAGAGTTGGTTTTGAAGTATTCGACAAAGCGAGTCGAAGACGGATCCGCGGCATCGGCAGCAGCGGCAAGGGCCAGCGTCTCACAATTAGCAAGGGCCGCCGTGCTGGCAGCTAACTGAGTTGCATTGCAGCCGTCTTGGATGTTCGTACGCGCCTCTAAGGGGGCGAAGGCTAAAGCCTTGGGTATAGCTGCAGCCGCTTGTGCATCAACGTGTAAACTAACGTTATTGGACTGGTAGATGAGTGCGGGTCCCGACAGTTCTGTAGACCCAGCCGGGGCTAAGGGTAAGAGACCCGTGGCCAAGAATGTATACGTTCCCGACGTAGCGAACTCATGTACGGCAGCTGCGCTGATAATAGTGCTCACAGATTCAGACACTTTCAGAAGGTGAAAGTGGTTGTCCGTGAGAACAGTATGCTGGATGCTTGCGTGGATCCCCTTAAAAGGTACCTCAAGGCCTACGTTCCACGTTTAGTTTGGCCTTCAATGTTGAGGGAATCAGGTACCTTTTTCGTCCACTGCCAAGACCTTCTGAACAGGCAGAGCTTCGTCAAGAATCGTGCCCACTTTCAATAGATTGAGATCTGTAGAACCGACATTTGAAATAGTCGCAACCAACTCAGCAGCACTATCAGCTACAGTAGGAGCCAAAGTAACTTCTATAGCCGGAGTCTCCCTATCATGTATGAACTTCGGGATATGGGCATCAATAGTAGCGGCAAGACTGGCCGCCACTAGGAGAATCTCAGCACATTTCATAATGAAGGGCCGGTCGTGAATATCGTCTTACCCAGGACCGTCAGCAGTGAATGCTCGTATAGAGCGTAGCCGACGCACTTCTGTTTTTATAGTCATTCGATAATTTTGATTCCCATGGCTTTCCAAATGTGGGTTCAGCTCCGAGTGGAGAAGATCTCGTATTCGGTGCCTAGACACGTTCGAACGGCTCGCTGTAACGCTGCTGGGGACCAGGGAACTTTTATACGACAGCGGGTATATCGACGGAATAATAACAAGAACTGAGGTGAAGTGTCCCACGACATGCCGCCGGAAAACGAAAAGTGGTTTGCAGCCTACGCGAAGGACAACTCCAAGGTCGGTGCTATAGAATATCAGCAACGCTTATATGTATAAGGTAGGAAAATAGAGTCAGAGTCTAAATCATCATAGGATCTTTGTCTTATAATTCCTTGTTCGTATACGAAGCTTGACGATAGCTTCTCGCAATATCACCATTCTGTACAACCTTGAATGTGTTCAAAGGCCGAGTCGGAACCCCCCATCGCAGCCGCTGTCATAGTGAGGGCGACGACAACCAAAATTGTTGAGCCGGAAGTCGACAGGGCGTTTTCGCAAGTTCCCAGCTGCTGCCGGAGGATGCTAGGGCCTTGATGAATGGACCAAAGCGGCCATGCTGTCTTCCGACCCAACCATTTCGGTGCGTTTCGTCAATGAACATGGTAAAATGAAGACAAGCTGCGTCCTTCCGTGTAGGCTCAAACTATGATACATCGGTCTAGTTAAATACTAGACCGAGACTCAGAGGGTACATTGCCGTTTTTGACTACCGAATAGTTGGTAGTCATACTTCCCTATGAAGCGCTGGGCTTGATATCCTTTTACGTTTCCGGATGATCTCAATTACGGTTGGACTTATCTCATCCTCATCCGATAAGGTTGTAGGTGAGAGCTCCCCTCCGGCCTCAGCTGGAATAATGTGAGAGCTCCCGCTGTTCACGCCAGGTTTGTGGCTGACTCGGCCCTATTAAGGGGAGATAAGACTTGCTCGGGATGGACGAAGCGTTACCTAGGTAGAGTTTATGGACTTCGCTAAGAAGGAAACGAGGTCTTGAATGGGAAGAAGGCCGCCAGAAGCTTAATGGTTACGATATACGATTTTTAGAGATTGGATGAGAATGATTGACATCATGACATTAAGAATATGTTTAAATAGTACTTGGCAAGGCATCTCCACCTTCAGAAAGCCCCCTGCTATCTCCCAAAAACGGTTTAGTGGGTATAGAAAGGTACCCATTTTGGCAAGTGGACTTATTAGGATACGTCCATGGTGATCCACCAGTATCATGGGGTTTCTAAGGTGCGAGTTTTCTTCATGCTGCCGGCAGAGAATATTCGGGGGTCACAAGCCTCGAAGGAAGAGTCTCCGTCGTAACGGGCTCTACTAATGGCCTTGGATTTGGGTTTTCATTGGCAACTCGGATCTTTAGACTGCGCGATTCACAGAAAAAAGGCGAGTAGGCAGCATTGAAGCTCCGTACCCAGCTTCCCAAGGCCAGCATTCAGATTTGGCCTCTCGGAATGGAATCGTACGACACAATGGAAGTTTTTTTTTTTTTTCCCCTCGGTGAGCCGATACCGAAGTATTCCGTCTAAGACATCGCCATCCTTAAAGCGGGAATGCAGACCGCCGACTTTAGCATTGTGCCAGAAACTAGCCACGAGAAGCTGACCCATGTCAACTACCTGTCCACGATGCTTCTCAGCATCCTTCTCCTGCCGATTCTCAAAGTCAAGTCACGCCCTGATTCTGATTAGCCCAGCAGGCTGACAATCGTCAGTACGGGTACGGCACGCGGCGCGGAGATCTCTGGCTTCAACGGCGTGCTAATCCTTTCCGCCTTAGATGATAGATCTGGCCTTGGGGTCCTATTGAGCGTTGTTCCGTTAAAAAGCTGCTAACTCATCTGTTCATGATCAATTTGGTACACTAGGTACTTATATTAACGTTGATGACGTCTTCATCAACATCGCGGATCCTGGGTTGGTTAGGACACGGGACTACGGCGCTTCGCGCCGCTATTTGTAGCTGTTTTCTTTAAGTTTTATAAGAAAGCCTTTTGGGGGATAGTGCCGGTGGGGGTACCGACGTTTGTTGATGCGGCTGTCATCAAGGGGAAGGAGTCCCATGGCTGTTATGTCGCGAAACCATTTCATTTCACCGCAAGTCTCTTCCTCCTCCTTCTTAACTAATCTACCTGCATTGTTACCTGGGGATATTCCATAGCAGTTCTTCGTGTGAGAGGGTTGACTTAATAACGTCCGTATCGTAGTTTTGCTGCATTCGCCTACACAAATGGGGGAGAATCAGTTCGCGAGCAACTTTGGGAAGAAACAATGGCAGAATACGAGTTCACCGAGGTCCAAGAAATCATAGAGAACCTGAAAATTTGATCTGTTAGGGGACTTGAAGAACTTGAGACTGTCGATATGCACAGGCTCCCAGCACCTCCCTGTCACATTTTTAGATCGGTAAGAGTAATCGCCAATTGATACGAGGTAGGTATTGAAGAGCGATATGATAATTTAAATATCCACCAGCTGTCTCTGAGACACCGCCCTTATCTGTTCAATTCCAGGATCCTTAGATCTAGATAGGTGGAGGCGGACTATCGCAATTGATGTTGAAAAGTACTGTTTCAATGATGGTTATCGCTTGCACCGAATCGACCAGCAACAAAAGTGCCAAGGAAGATACCCCCAAGTACAGAGAGAAAGTAGCCAACGTTCATCGTCATCACTGCTAACATACTGTCGATACTGTCAGAAACAATTGTCTTGGTCTACACATAGGCAACTCGCTTTAGGCTGTCTGGGAATGAAGCGAAATAGACGTGAAAATTGGCTTACAGCAAATATCCAATACCACCAATCACAACTTCAAGCAAGGCGCGAGCCGTCTCAGTCGCAACCCTAAATGGATGACTATTCCATTGAGATCTGAATTGGTTGCCTATCGACTCCAACTCGCTTCTGCTGCCCGGATAATCGTCCGAGTCCGAGGACATGGTCTTGCGATGCCGATGAAGCGCTTGGTTCGAGTCGAAAACGATAGACCGCATAGCTATTAGGATGCGGTGTATCAAGGCCAGAACAATTAGGAAGATGCAGGTACCAGCGTACGAGCCTTGGCCCTGGGGCGTCCATGCTGTCGAATATAGCGGGGTGGTGACACTCTGAAAGAAGACCATGGCCATTTCGGCTGAGGTCATCATGATGGACGAGGACGAGGACGATGAACCCATATCCATATCCATTCCTCCGGTAGATGATGGCATCGAGCTTCCGCTCGTCATTGTCATGGTCATACCCGCCATGCTTGATGAGGTCGACATTGTCATGTCCATTTTGCTTGCTCGAGGATGTTTTGGAGAAAATAACTTAGGTAACAGAAGTTCGCGGCTATTAAAGAAACAGGACAAAGAGCATCAGAGACTTCTTCAAACCACTGATATATGAAGCTGTTAGATAATATGTTGTGGTGTCGGGGCGATTGAAGAAGCTCAGATTTCGTCAGACGCACCTATTCTTATACGCTGATGCGACCAACGTTGCTAACCTTTACGGGTATCTGAGCATGTTATATTCTGCCTCCGACGATCCAAACAGGCGCTGTTGCAGAATTGTGACAGACTGGAACTAGAAATATATTACTGAACAGTTGACTTGACTTTCAGGATATCTGGGTCGTGGACTTGGACGAATAGATATTTGCTCAAGGCCCTGGAGCTGGACGTTTGAGCGTATGGTGTGGTTAGATGCTGACCATATCCGGGGAAGGGGTTTCCATGTGAGGTGGATGCGAATGCAGAGGAGGAAAGGGATAAATCAGGCCGCGCGCCCCTTCTCTTGCAATCCGTACTACTACATAAGTACTACATATGAGGTATGTACTATGTATTCACATCATCGCGTACATATTAGAAATGTTGCATTCTATATTGTGAGAGGCTCATTCGGTCCCCAGCCCCATGGGTCAGGGTCTCCCGCTGCGAGGGCTTCCTAACTGCTTCTGGAAAGTGTAGGAATAAATCTGCTCAAACTCTCTCAAGCCATCTGGATCTCAGCAGGGGTAGCCCGGTCTTTCCGGTGTTAGTGTCGCTAAAGCTACACCCCTCAACCCCAGTCTTGATTACATCTGTGTGTACATGCGGTAGGCACATACATGCGGATTTCCGCTGATTAGACGGCGTATCTCTGCTATTTTTACCATATCACCGAAATTCGAAATCGTGGTTGGTATTAGAATCTGCAGAGTACCTCATAGAAAGTCTGGTTCTGAGAAATGACCTTGTTGTCTAACTTTGAGACGTACCAATCCCCGGACGTTTTGTTCAGTAGGTAATCTACCTTATGCACAAGGAGGTATCACAGAACTGTCTCTACATGATGTATGATTTGGGTGATATCAAATTGGAGACGATTATTGATAAACAGCACATTGTTATTGGTAGCTTGACGTGCATGATTAGACTCGAATGTCTTATACTTGGAGTAGCTTCATGGACATGCACTAAAACCTCGCTGCCGCCAGTTCAATTTTCTGAATAATGGGTCATCAATGGGTATCGTGGCTATTGATCATATAATAAAGAGGCCATTTCATGATCTCTTCCCCGTCGGTAGCTACCTAGGTAGACACGTAATATCACCACCTAAGCTAAAGTAAGTTACTGGTAGCAAGGATTTGACAACAGCCAACAAGCAAATTGGAGGGGAACTTACGAGAAGACTTCGGAGTGCAAGTATACCTCACGCGCACCGGAATTTGAGCTCACAACCCGCAACTGAGCTGCTGCTGCCTCGTCCTGAACTATTTTCAAAACTTCTTTTGGTCCACAAGCAACAATACCGACAGAGAGTCCCGGCTGAAGCGTCGCATCTCTCACGACGGTCGCGATATCTGGTCGACCCGTAAACACGCTGATAGGAAGGCGTTTAACGACCTGATAATCCCCGTTGGGTTTCTCGTCAGGTCGCTCAGGGTCTTTGGATGTGCTGTTGGTTTTAGACGCGGGCCTGCCCGTCTGGTATATAGAGATTTCAAGACTATCGGGGACCATCTCGAGACCATTTTCTTCTAGGTACTCCAGTAGAGCCTCTTCGTACCACTGAATTAATTGCATATCTCTCGTGGCGATCACGACCTGGATCTTGTTTACGAACTTCTTTTTCCCAGTTCGTGCTTGACAAGCCGAACGCAACAAGCTTTCCATAACAAAGGGTAGCGACAGGCCGGCTCCGGCGCCGCAAGCTACTATCAAGTTATGATCGTAGGTATATAAAGGTCTTCCTTGGACGCCGCCATACGGACCATCAAGCAAGACAGGGACACTGAATCCGGGTCGTTGGGCGGCGGCTTTGGCTAGGCGACCAGTTACTCCGCCCCTGGGATGCACATAGAATACGAGTTTCGAATTCCCGGTACTATCTCTCCTAACTGGAAGGCTGCATATCGTAAAGGGATGGGCCGTAAATGCGTGTAGACCCATGTGAACAAAACGAAGGAACATGTGCTGCCCAGGCCGCCATGCAGTATCGATGGGGATCGTCACCTTCAAAGCCATATCCGAAACCATGGTAAAGCTAGCGCGACGGGACAATCCAAATTCAAAAAAGGTACGAACTTGGGGGTACAGGAAGGAGAGGGTATAGAGCACCCCGGTCGCAATGAAATAATCCCTAGAAACATAAATCAGCACCCTGCATTCGACGTGGTGACGAGGACTAGCGCACCAGGAACTCAGCCGAAAGTCACAGTGGATGAAGAAAAACAACACGAAAACTAGCGCTGCAAGAAAATGTGTCGCCTTGAAGAATTCGTAGAACCGGTCCCTGTCTACATATTAGTTGCAATACGGAGACAACGACCAACCAAAAAACTAACCGAATGAAGCGAAGCGAAAAGAATTGGAGATAAGCTTGTGCAATCAGGGCAACAACACCAGTCCAGTAGACCACACTGGTATTCCACTGAGTGACCATATCGCCTTTCCAAATATGAAAGACGATGAACGGGAAGGTATGGACTAGAGCCAGGACGAACATAGCCCATCCAACCCAATTATGGAACACGATCAACCGCTCATGAGAGACTCCCGTTAGGGAAGCGATCATATTCGCCTTCGTTGGCAGTATGATCATAAAAGGTAGGCACGCCAGCGCCATCCAACCGGCTCGGGTTGCTATAGGCGGCGAGCTACCATAGTTAACTGTTCGTGTATTTGGCCAATAATACGGCTGCGGACCGAGGGTCATCGCTATCCGAAAGCCAAGTTAGTTTGAAAATTACCTAGGTAGGGATTGATGAAATGACTAGGTTGAACATACCCAAGAAAAAGACCGCGCCGACAATCATTAACAAGCTCACCCCTAAAGACGGCCCATGCCACCGGACGGCTGTCACGTCAAAACGACGGTAGGAGAGAAAGCGGATGCTAGCCACTGACTTCCGCCACCATGATTTTTCTCTGACGGACGCGGGAGCAAGCCTGTGGCTGCAGAATCCGATAAAACATACGCCGATGACCGCGATGAAGAAGTATATCGTCGACAGAGAATAGACGTGGTCTGCCTCGTACCTAAAAACTCAGTTTAGCCGATTCAGACGCCATATTCGACGACGCATCCATCGGTTGAAAACGTACCAGTATCTCCAATGGCCTTTGCGGTAAGCACATTGCGCTGGACTTAACTTGCATGTGTCAGCCCGCGATGAGTGAAGCATCACCGGCTGGTCCAGCCAGGGAGTTCCTCCCATCTCCATATGGTCCATATTGTCCAATGCAATACAGTAGTAATGGCCTTGGGCTGGGGTGACAATGACGAGCCGGTATTACTACAAAACAGATATCGCCATTTTGGAATAATTATGTAGGTCACGGCCATTTATGTAATGACACAGGTGTTCTCGAACTCAAACCCCGTCCCACCGCCGAGGGAGTGACGGCAACCGACAGGTAGTACATGGCAAGATCCTGGGTTACCCCTGGTCGTATGATACCTAGGTAGTTAGCTCCGTAAAAACCACCAACCAGGATACACATGAATCCGATGATTTTTCACAAGAGGAGGACCAACCCTCTCACTATTCACACTTGAGCTTGAGACATTGAGGTCCGAAAGGGAGTGTGGGGGGTGAGTGTATCGGCTTCCTTTTTGCTTGTGGTGGATCTTTGCAGGGATATCAGCCAAGGGTATAACTCCGCCCCACGTTGTGACACGCGTGGATAAGATTTATTAATACCGGTTGGTGGTATTCGTTTGAAGCATGGGGTACACATTTTTGGTTACATGGTGATATAATTTGCTCATTAGGGGTCCGCAATATCTATGTAGATGTACTATTATAGACGAAGTCTGATTTTGCTGTTGGTAGATTTAATTCTTACTTTATCTTACAAATAACATACCAAGCCGCGTCTTTCTGGGAGATCATTCTATTATCAAAGATGTTCCTCGGTCCCAACATCTATTACCTACATATAGGTACTTTACCTGAAATATTAGATATATACATCTGTAGTATGTACATGTAGGTAGTGCGTATTGTGTAGTTGTGGGGGCTAGTAGAACACGGTGAATCCAGCCACAGCAGCAAATCGCTAGCGGATATCAAAGATTCCGAAAGCTCGCATGAAAGCGTCTCGGTTGGTCCAACAAACGACTTCAGCTACACTACTGCCAACTTGTCAACCACCTGTTTCTAGGTAGTCGACAACCCTCCATTCTTACATATGTTAGGCTATGTCGATGATACGCGGTTCTCCTATTGTTATGCTATCCCTGTATTCTCCCATTTGTACGCGGGAGATAGAGAACCCATTGCCCCTATCCATTGGGTCTCTCCGAAGCCGAGCACATAGCTTTTCCACACTCCGATCAAATAATTGAACTTGTCCACACCAGTATACAAATTGTAGAACGGATATTATTGTGCGAGTAGTAAAGAATATTCTGGGGTATCCTGGCATGAGCTTTGGAGTAAAATCGAGGTGCGAATTCCACCTATAATCTAGAAAACAGAACACTCACAGTGATAATACTGAAAAGGCAAAACAAGCCTTAGCAAGAAGGCAGGCTTCAACTACGCTTGCATCAAAGATGCTGCAGCTTTTCTCTAGATACCAAGGCCGAAGACTAAGGTGGTTCGGATCCGTGAGATCACTAGACGACTGGGCGACGACGCTGTACATCCAGAATCCCGAGAGCAGCACATCATTAAAAACATTGAAAAGCCGAGAAAAGCGCGGGGTGATGTTAAAGCAAAACAACGTAATTCTTGCTGAGCATATGGCTGTGGCAAGCACCGAGATAGCTAGATTGGATTCGCTGAGGCTAAGAAGAGGTTAGGTTGAGCCTTATGACTATGGCATTCAAGGATGAAAGAAACCACCATCACTTTTACTCAGTAAGACGTACCGTTGGGCCCAAATCAAAGGTATCTCAGGAGGCTGCTGGTAATTCGCATAGAAGTATATTCGTAGGCGAGGATTGGAGTTCCAGCCATTCTCCCCACCGATTTCCCACAGTGTTTTCCTAAACCGTTCGGGATAGGCACAGCAAAGGAATGACATTGTGACGATAACAAGACCAAATTCAATGATAAGTATGATGGCCTTGAATAGCCCTATACGACCATGCCGATGCTCCATTGCTAAAAGGACAGGCTCCCTGAGAATAGGTAGTGCCCGATATTGGGGGGCAGGGATTAGGAAGTAGGAAATAGGGACTTAGGAATAAATCACCTGTCTGCGAGCACTCAAATGATGCCCTTCAATGGAGGTATTATAGATATAATATAATGATTTTGGTTCTACTATGGACATTCTTCTATGTCTTACTCTTAATATCGTGAGGGAATTACCTAGTAGAACACACTGTTTATAGGACGTACTCATATTCGCGTTGAGTGGGCCAATTTTATATAATAATCGCAGCGTCTTCTCACTCTGGTCAGATACCAGAATGACATACGATATGCTATTCCAAATATTGCGTACTCCCCCGAATCACCATCATTTCGGCAGGACTCCCACCCTTCAAAGAGCCAATCGTACCCGAGTTGGTAGGTACCTGGTTAGAGCGAATATGAGCAAGTTCCACCCGCGGGAAGCGGCCGAGACCGGCTCGCTTCGCTACATGATAGGGGTCATATGTGCTTCAGGATGACTTTGGCTATTTTATGTAAATTTTCATTCTTATTCTTTAGATAACCCGGTTGCTATCTTAAATCTCGGGCTTTGTTAATACTAAGAAATTAACCCCAACATATATAATATGCACCTATACACAAGCCATAACAGCTGAATGCCTCTTCAAAAAGGGTGATACCCAACTATGGAGTACAATGAATCCGAAGAAAAGCAACTCGGAATATAGTGGAATGAATGGGGAAGGAAGATTCTTGAAATGACAATATGAAGACTGGCGAATAAAGAAACTGTACTTGGAGGCCACCATTATCACTGCAGGGAGCCTATTTGAGCAGGTTTCGAGTGGCAATGCATGATGCGAATGGTCTCTTGATTCAAGGGTGCACCACCAACGAGACAGAACGTGAGCCTGTCATAGCGTCTTAGCAAATTATTCTCTTGTTATAATTCTATAATCTCAGGGGCCCGGGATTTGTGAATAGCTGGTGCGAATGGCAAAATTATGCTCAAAATAGAGCAAACATGTAGGTACCTAACCAACCGTGGGCTTTAATGGACCCCTTCAGCCCTTCATCCCTTTATTAGAAACATTGCTATCGGAGTATACGGTTTATCCGTTCCGTATCCACTTATCTCTATATATAAATGATTACTTAAAGTTATTATTAGCTTTATTATTTAATCCTTTAATATATATTATTCCTTAAAGTTTATTAAGTTATAAGCTTTCTTTAACGCTTTTAATAATTTTAATTAAATTATTAAACGTTAAAAAAGGCTTATTTAATTTTATAATAGCTTTATTTTTATTTTTAATATAGTTAAAATAAGCATTTTATTTTAATAACGTATAAATATTATTAATTAAATATTATTAATTAGGTAAACCTTTTTTAATTATTTTTATAATTTTATTTTTATTTTTATTTTATATATTTTAAAAGTTTTATTTATTTTAATTAATAATATATATATTGCTAATTTTTTTTTAATTTAAATTGGAATAAATATTTTATTAATTATATTAATAATTAGCTTTTTAAAGCTTTAAAATTTATTAAAATGTTAAAATTAAATTTAATATAACTTTAACGTTGTAAATATAAATTATTAAAGGCTTTAAATTTAATTATTAAGTTATAAAATCTTTTAAAAATGTTAATTTAAGCTTTAAATAAGCTTAGTTTTAAGTTTATAAATATATTATTAAGTTTTATACTTTATTTTATTAGGTAAAATATAATGGTAATAATTTATATATTTATTATAAATCGTTTATGTTTTTTTAATACGATATTAATATTAAATGTTAGTTTTAAAGAGTAATGGTATATTTATTAATTAATTTTTAAAATAAAATTATAATTATTTTAATAATTTATATTTATAAGTTATACTTAAATTTCTCGGAATATATTAACCTTTAATATTATATAAGGATGTTTTATATAAGTGTAAAAATAACTTTAATTTTAAGAATTAAAATTTCTTTTCCTTTAAATTTATTGTTGTATTTTTATATTAATATTATATATATTTATTATAAGGCTTATTATTACCTTTTTAATTGCTTTATTTAATTATATATATTTTTAATTAAATTTTGGTTTTTAATTATTATGTAAAGCTTTATTATAAAGCTTTATTAAATAAAGTTTTATTATTAAGTAAAGCTTTATTAAAAAGTTTTAATATTAAGAAAAGCTTTATATTTTCTAATTAAATCTTTATTTAAATTAAAGTAATATTATATTTATTTTATATTTTAAAAAAGGTTTTTCTTTTAATTTAATATATTGTTATTATTATATAGTATTTATATATTATTAAAGAAATAACTTAAATAAATTTTATCCTTTTTAATTTATAACTACATTATTACTTAATTTTTGTTAAATTTACTTAAATTTAAAATGAATATTTTATATGATAATAATTGTTTAATTACCGATTTTTTAAATTTAACTTAAGTTATGTGTTATAACAATAATTTCTAATTAAAGTTTACCTTTAAACACATTAATTAATTACATATATCTTATTTAACACACATTAACGTTAATATATACATTACAAACCTTACTATCGCTTTACCCTTTAATTAAACCTTATTATATATAAGAAAAACTATTATTTAATAAATTAAAAAGCCAAACATACATATATATAAGGATAAATTAAAACTTATACATATAAATTCTACTTAAACTAATTAAACACACCACTTTAATCTTATAATTAAAATATTACTCCTTTAATTATTATTAATAATTAATTATAATTAGCATAGTAATTAAACCTTTTTTATCCCCTTTACACTTATAAATATTTTAAACCCTTACTTAAACCTTTACTTAAACCTACCTTTAATTAAAAATCATTTATATATATTAAGCTTAAATTTTTCCTTTTTATCTTTTATTTACAACGATAACATAACTTCACAAATATATTAAACACTATATAAAACACATTTATTTTAAAGTACTTTATTAACTTTATTATTAACATAAATAAAAAAAAACTCACTTTTAATAACGCATTTATAACCTAAGCTATAACTATATTTAAAGATAAATTAAATCTTAAGGATTAAAAATATAAGCTTATTATTCGGCTTAAATATATAAAACTCCGCAATATTATTAATTTAAAAAAACCTTATCTTACAAACAAAAAGAAATTCATTACATACATTAAAAACATTTTATTAGTTAGTATATTAATTAATAATTCCCTATCGAATTACATGAAATAAGTTTTAAAGAATTATAACTAATTTATAAATAATTAAAATCCAAAGAAAACTTATAACTTTATTATTTAATAAGTGTTAAATAAATTAATAAATTATATTATAAAGTTAATTAACGATTAACAAACATTATTAATTAACTCAAACCTATAAAAATTCTTAAATAAAGTTATATATACTTAAAAATACCTTAAATAATTAAACATTAAAATCTTTAATAAATTAATTCTTTATGTAATTCTTTATTACCTTAAGAATTTTAATTAAACCTAATATAATTAATTAATTTTTTTATTAGTTAAAAATGATTTTATATAGCTAAAATTAATTAAGAATATATAAATTAAGGTTAATATACTACATTTAAATAATAAATATATATTAAGTTAAATATAAAATAATTAATTAAAAGCTTATTATCTCTTAAATAAAAATAATAAAACTTATTATTACTTAAAATTAACAACTCCCTTATAAAACTACCTTAGCTTACACTTTATTAATCTTAAAAAATCTTAAATATAATATTAAGTTAAGAAAAAGTAATATAAAATTAACCTTAATTAATATAACATATACAACATACATTATAACATTAAAGACTATAAAAACTATAATAACTAATTAAAAGTTATTAATTTAAGTTAAAATTATTAATCTTAGGTTAAATTAAACTAATTATTAAAGAAACCGAAAAATTAAAACATTTTATTTAAAGCTTTAAAGCTAAACTATAATATACGTTTAACCTTAATTTTTATAACTACCTTATTAATTAATAACATAGCTTTATTATTTATAAAGGTAATTACTTATAATAATATTATCTTAAACTTTAATAATAATGTATTCCATAATTAACTTATCTTCTTAATTAACTTATTTATTTTTAACTTTTTTAATATTTACTTCATTTATTTATACATTTTTCCATAACTATAATATGTTTGAATTATTTAAAGAGATTAGATTAAACCTTACCTTATAAGCTTTAAAATAAAACTCAAACCTTTATATTATATACGTTATAAAAATCTATAACGTCCTTTGAATGATTTTACGTAATAAAATTAATGGTATATAACCTAAAGGTAATATTATATCTCTTTATTAAAGGTTAACTTTAGTAGAAGAGGAGGTAATTATTAAATATATTCTTAATCTAAATGTGTAAGTATTTCCTCCTTAGGTTTAAAATGTTGAAGAAATGGTAAATATATTGTTATATAAATATAACGTAAGATATGTCGGGAAGAACTAAGCTTCTAACTTTATTAAACAATAATTAAAGCTTAAGACGCATTTTAATTAAAGAATTAATTATTAAAGAGTTCTATTTGAAGATTTAAATATATATTAGAAATAGTTTAGCTTTATTTAAGATATAATTATAAAATATAATATATAAGAGAAGGATATTTATAACTTTAATAAGATTAGGTTTATAATAAGCATAATTATAATAGTAGGAATGGTTATTATAAGCTTTGAAAAGAGATTAAGGCTTAGGTAAAGTTAATAAGGTAATTGGGAATAGTTTATAATTATATAAGTTATTAATTCTTAAGGTTAGGTTATTCCTTTATAAATTATTATAATGGGGAAAAATCACCTTATATCTTAATATTATAATAATAAATTTTTACTTAATTAAATTATTTTAATCTTAAATAATAGATAGATAATAAATAAGATTATTATGGAATAGTTAAAATATTTTAATAAATATATTAAAACTTAAATAAAGGATTTAAAATGTTTACTTATCTTAAATAGCTATAAAAGCTATTATTCCTTAGATTTTAACAAATTTTGCCACGATAATAATATCATTCCTTTTTATATGCTTCCTTATTTATTTCATAAGCTTTAATCTCTTAACATAGGCGTTTTTTCCATCTTAAAATATATATATAATGTTAAAATTAAAGCTTTAATGTAATAATTTATAACTTATATTATAAAAGAAGATTTCTTTATCGCCTTTTATAACGCGTTTTTTATTACTTTTACAAAAGATAATATTTAATCTAATTTTAAAGATATTAATTTAATCCTATTAAACTTAAATTATATTATTTTATAGCTTAATATGGCGTTAATAGTTTGAATTTCTTCATTAAAGGTTAATTTACCTAATATATTTTGGATTTCAAAGACATTAATCAATTTTAAAGATATAATTAAGCAATTTATTTACGTTAAAAATAAAATTATTAATTATTATATTAGCTTCCTAATATTAATTATAGAAGCTTTAGGTAAAATCTTAAAGTTTAATTATAAGATAATATATGAGATAATGTTTTTTAAGGATTGGGTCATTGAATTAGAAGAGATAAATCACTTATTTAATAAGCGTTGTAAGATAAAAAATAAACGCTTATATAAAGGAGGATTTTTTATTTATAAGGAAGGTTAAGTTTTATAGGAGTAGAGAGGAAATATTAAGGCTATGGATGTAATTAAAGGTAAAGAAGGTAATTATTGCAAAAGGGTAAAAGAAGGTGTAAAGCGCTATGGAATATGTAATAAGATAAAACATAATGTAAGAACCTATGAGGAAATTATAAAGATGTTTAATAAAGAGGATTAATCTAATTTTTAATTGATTTAAATATATTGTGGTTATATTTTATTTAATTAAAGTTACAAGGTATTAAAAAATGGATGAGTTAATTAAGAGGATAAGTTAATTATGGAATATGTTAACCATTATACCTTTAATAATTTAAAATATTTTAAATTTATTAGGAAATTAACCACTTTTTTTTTTACCATAGTTATAAATAAAACCATAATTATCTTAACCAAAGTTAAAAATATAAAAGTTTTAAGTATAATATTATTTAAAAAAATTAAGATTTTCCACTTTATTAATGTTATTTACAATGCTTTTACTTTTTATAATATGCTTAATATAAGCTAACTTAAGAAAAAGGAAATAATCTTTAATAATTTTTAAGATTTATTAATATATAAACATATTAATTAGAAATTAACTTAAATTAATTAAATTTTATAAGTTACTATTATTTAAACTTAATGTTATAATAATATAATTTTATTTAAGGCTTAATTATAATTCTTTTTATACCCTTATATTTTATTTAAGCTTATATATAAAAAATTAATATATATTAATTTAAATTAAATAAAATTAATATATAAGAAAATAAAGATTTACATTTTTAAAAAGAAAATAGTTAAATTTTATTATAAAGCTTATTTTCTTAATAAATTAATTAAGTTATAAAATTATATCACATTTATTTTATAACCACAATTATTAGTATAATTTTTCTTTAATTTATTAATTAATAAAACTAAATATAATAATAAACATTATATAATTTACACTATTAATAATTATTTAAAATATTATTAAATTAAATTTATATTTAATAAAATATTAAAGATTATATCTAATAAAATTATCATTTTAATTATTATTATAAAACGTTAAACTAGCTTTTTTATTTTAATAATATATTTTAATAGGAGTGAGAAGTTTTTAAAAGTAATTAATTAAGCTTAAATATGTAACATTATTACACATATCGTTATTACTAATTATTATAAATAATTAAGCTTAATTAAAAAAGTTAATTAAATAATAACTAAAATAGGTTATATAGTTTTAAATATAATTAATTTTCTTTACTTTTTATAGCCTTATATATAATAAGTAATAATAATTATTATAAACTTCCTTCTTATTTAAGTTAATAAGAATTTTAAATTTCCTTATATTTATTTAACTATATATTTAAATCTTTACTTAGTTAATTAATGCCTTTAAATTAATTATCTTTAAATTTTTAACTATAATATATATATTACTAAACGGTAATTTTAATTAATTAAGATAAACCTTAAAGCTATTTAAAAAAGATTAATTAAATATAATAATAAATATAAAGCCATTTATTACATATATATCCCTAAAAAAAAAAATAAAGCATATTTCCAATACTTATTTTATAAAATATCTTAAATTTAAAAGTTAAAAATCTTTTAATTTTCTTAATTAAGAAATCTCCTTTAAAAAATAATTAATTAGCTTTAATAATTTATTATTTACAAAGGAATTATTATTTTTTTCAAATATATTTAATATATAATTATTAATAAAAATAAGCTTTATTAATTACTTACTTATAAAGAATTAATAAAATTTTATTATAAAATCGTATTAATTAAATAAATAATAGTTAATTAATATATTATATTAGAAATAAACCTTAGATTAATTGTTTTTAAATCTACTTATTTAAAAATCTACCTTTATTATATACTTTATTTTATTATAAATATAATTAAAAACCTTTATCCTTAAAAAATCTATAAAATTAAGGAATTTATAAGATATAAATCTTAATAAATTTAAGGATACACCTAAATATATAATTAATTAAAAACTTAAATCTATACTTAATATATTTAAAAATAATTTAAAAATGATTTCATATATTAAACTTAAGCTGCAACGTTAATATATACAAAACCAAAGATTAATTAAACATATTTCTCTCCTATTAGTTAATTCCTTTAAACATATTTACTAAGATTTAAATTATTATATTAATAATATTACAAAGTTACTTTACTTATTAAACCTTAAAACTAATAAGCTTTTTACCCTTAAAAACATTAATTACTTATTTATTAAAAGCTTTAAACATATTTAAAACTCCCTTAAATTATAAGCTTAATAATAACCTATATTTAAGAAATAAATTTAAAATTTTAAATTTTATTATATATAAGATTTAATAATCCTACTAAAAAAAGCTAAGATATTACCCAAAAAATAAATCACGGATTAAAAATTTAACAAATTTAATTAATGACAATATAATAAAGCTTATTAAGTAATATAAAAAAACTACGAAAACGTTAATTTGTAAAGTATTTAAAATTTATATATAATTATAATTAATTTTATATTAATTAAGCTATTTTTAATCTTAATTATTATCCTTAATTTTAAATCTTATTAATTAAATATTATTATTACCTTCCTTAACTTAAAAATTAATAATAAATTAATCTATATAAAATAACCGTATAACTTTATTTAAAAAAGCTTAAACTATATTTATCATTTTTAAAAAGCCTTATATAATTTCCGTAAAGCTTTACTTTAATAATATAAAATATTTATTTTTACACTTAACTAATTAAGTTTTAAACTTATTTCCATTAATTAATATATATTTAAGAATAAATCCATTAAAGCTTTCCTATTAATTTATATAAACAATTTTATTATTAACATATTTATTAAAGGAATAATTTATTAAATTAAAAAAGTATTAGCGATATTCTTTAAGCTTAAATTTCTTAATAAAACCCATTATTTTCTTAAATTAATAATAAAGTAAAATTAAAATTAACGTTAAATATAAATTAATTAGTAATAATTTATTAAGAAAATGCTAATTAAATATAACTTTATTAATTTAAACCTTATTAAAACACTTTAATAACTAAATTTTTTAATACTATATTTATAAAAGTTAATTAACAATAAAAAAAAAGATTAAACTTTATTAATATTATATAAAATTAATTAATTTTTTAACCTTTAAAATATATTTTAATATTATATAAATCCTTAATAAATTCTTAAAAATTAATTTGAATCTTTTTATATACTACTAAAATATAATAATATATTTTATATGTTATATTATTAAAACAATTAATTTTAAAATCTTATTAAATAAGAAATATTTTATTATCTTATAGTTTAATTTAATCAAATATAACGATGTAGCTTTTAATGATATAATTAACACTTAATAATTTATAAGGGAAATAATAATCTTTATTATAAAAGGCTTAATTTTCTAAAAATTAAAGAAATAATTATTTATTACCTTATTATTTATTAAGGTTAAATTTATTAATTTAATCCTTTTAAGAAAAGCGTTAATTTAAATTAATAAATTTTTAACTAAATTAAGTTATAAATAGCTAATTTTTATGGTTATTTTTATTAATTTAATTAATATATTATTCATTATAATTAATTCCTTATAATTTACATATATTAAACATATTAATATTTATTATAAATAAATTATTAATATAATTAATTAAAGTAATTTTAACCTTACTTATATAAAAATTAATAAAATAATAGTTAATAACATAATTAAGCCTTTTAAAAAGGATAAGTATATTTAATTTATTTATTTATTATACTTAATCTTATATTTATAATAAATTACTAAATAGCTTATATACTTACTTTCCTTTAATTAATTTTCATTATTATATATTTTATAATATTTCCTTTATATAAGCTATTTTAAGCTTTATTTATAAATAAATATTTAAATAAACAACTTATAATAACTGATTTACTTATTTACAAGGAAGGTATTAAAATATACGATTTATCTGTTCCGTATCCACCTATTTCTATATATAAACGATTACCTGAAGTTATTATCAGCTTCATCATCTAGTCCTCTAATATACATCATTCCTTAGAGTCCATCAATTGCTGTTTGGGTTCTCAATAGCTACCAATGCTCAGTTAAATAACTCATGGGGGCGAGATGGACGTCACCACCTTTCGACGCCTTTCATTATCTTAATTAATGTAGATATGGTGTGGCTTTTACACTCGTTTGTTCTCTTTCCACACACTGATATAGTTTGCTGTATAACAACCATTTATGTATTAAGACGTGTTGAACATATAGGATGTATCTAGCGTATGTACTAGGTGTCTAACATAAAGAGAACCCTCACCGTCCTCGATTGATAATAACGGTATCAACATGTGATAGAAGGGCAGCTTGGTTGTTTCCATGGGAAAATCATCGTGTCCAGGCTTTTATATTAGAAAGCTACCAGGTAATAAGTAAACCTCTCGAACCACTCATACATATTTAGAAATGTCTAACACGTCCACGCGGGTTTAGCTGGCACCGTCTCCATGTCCAATTCCACCTCTCGCTTACAGACGAATTCTTGCCTGCGCCGAAGTAGGCGTAAGAATTTGCATTTGTTGAAGTGAAAGCTACACGGAAATTCACGTTCAGGAGACCAACATTCCCGTCTGATCCCGTGCAAGGCGACCAAACAACACTTTCATTCGGGATACTTGAGTGAATAGTGATATCTCTGGTTAGGGTGGAGTTAGAAGGACTCGTCACTGTTTGAACTGTAGAGACCTAGCGTTCAATGTTAGAATCATATTCATATCTTGTACTGGATAGCAGCTTAATAAAAGAAGGAACCGATCAACGCATACCGTGTTCGCTGCATCTTGACTATAGTACGTCGTGATGAATTGAGTCAATTTGACGTCTGGTTCCAATTCCAGGTGGCCTTTAGTCCAAATATCTTTCACACCGACTTGCCAACCGGGCTCTCCTCCCACCAGGTTCATGTGCGCTTGACAATTGACTGTTTTTGGCTTGCTTCCGCCGTACGAAGCCGCAAAATCGGGTAGGGTGAATGCGAAATGCTCCCACCCTCCTGAAATCTGCTTCTTCCCGCCATCTTGAGGACAGCCATTTCCCGAAAATGAAACAGTTCCTATGGTCGGTGGCGAGAATGGCGCTTCTAAAGTATTAGCTAGAGTTATGAGTTTCTGCAGTGCAACAGTAGAGTAGATGGCAGAGAATAGTATAAGCGGGCTAACGAAATGCATCTCAATGCCTAACGTGTAGGTATTTATAAGTAAATATCTTCTCGGTGGTTGATTACGAAGCTATTGGGATTATAACTATCTCTGTGACATTTGGTATCTACATCCTAAGTCGTAGCGTAGGAAATCGAGCATTACTTATATAGAAGGTACAGTAGTTATGGTTGATTCATTAGCCTCACTCCTATCACGGGATTATCGTACCGCTCGTTCCTGGGAGAACGATCCGATTTCCTAGCCCGAAGCTCTAGATCATGGTTGTAAGAACTTTAGCCATATTAACTGCATGATATCATGTTCCGAAAAACCGGTAAGGACGCGCCTAGTACAGTCTGAAGAGTCTAGACGCGTTAAAAATAGCAGCAGGAGTTGCATCCTCTATGCTAAGCACCCGGGATCCGGGTAATAACAGCTGAGTGTTACTTACGGTAGCTACACTGACCTAAATTTGTATATTTCGCCGATATCCCCATTTGCCATTCGAAGACCATCTTTGATCGCGTCGTGGGCTTAGTCTATCTACCTCTATCAATAATCGTTGCTACGAAAAAGCTTCTTCCCCTTATACCGCATATCGGTATTCTTGCCATTTTACGGAGCACCCTGTGGTAGTTGAAGTGTTTGACCAGAGCCAAACAGGCACTCGTAGATGATAAGAGTGGACGAGAAGTGTAGACGTCATGAAGCCGGCTACTAGACTGCTACTCCAAGTGGCGCGATTCAACAGGAGTGAGAGCGGTATCATAGCCCTATCCTTGCGCCAAGGTTCTCGTAATAAGAAGGTCACGACAGTGACGAAACCGCCGCAGATGAGACCAACCACTGCGGCGTCGTTCCATGGATATATATATAACTCTCATAGTGCAAGGCGAGAAGTATCAGAATAACCGCGGAGGCCAACAGGGAGAAAGACCCCGCTACGCTTATTCATCACGTCGCACAAGCTTTTATTGGATGAAGACATTGACGATGCTTTGAACGTGAGGTCATCCAGCTAAGCCCTTACTTTAATATTAAATACCTGACATACCTACCTAAAGCTAATCCCTTGTCTTTTTGTGGTTTGGAGATTTGATCCTCCCACAGCCTAGATTCGATTCGAATCCTTCTCGGCTTTCATACATTACACGTCAATATGGTTTCCAACTTCTCAACAGGTTTGGTCATAATCTCAGCCACTTATCTATTCTTCTACGCACTGTTGCGCTTTACTCAAGATGCCAAAGAGCCCCCGACGAATGAAACGTCTATCCCATTCATCAGCCCTTTGATGAACATGGCGCGAGGAGGCTATCGGTATTGGAGTAAACACGGGTAAGTGGTAAGACCAGGCTGCTTCAGCTAACTTCTATTAATTGTCTAACGCTCGAAATTCGCCGTACAGTCGCCCGCCGATCTATACTTTGCGCCTGCCGTTCACAAGACTTTACATCGTCAATTCAACTGCTCTGATATCAGTGGTGCAACGGCAAGTTCGAACCATCTCTTTTTCGCCTATCATGGTGAGAATGACATCAACGGCCATGGACTTAAGTCAAGGTGCCATCAACGTAATTAGTAGTGACCAATTAGAACCACATGGATTCATCACGGGGATCATTAATGTTATACGCCCATCCCTGAGCCCAGGCCCAAAACTCAATGGTTTGAGCAGGAGATCGGTCGAGATACTCGCAACTTCTCTAAACAAGCTCGCAACCACAAAAGGGCCTAAAACATTGCCCATGAGCAACTGGATCAGCCATGAGGTCATGATGGCTACTACCGAAGGCATATACGGTCCTCTCAATCCTTTTCGAGATGCTGCAGTGCAGAAAGCGTTCTAGTGAGAGCAGTCTCTTATTAGCCTCTGTGATGTAACTTACAGTCATTACGTAGCAAATACGAAGCAGGGTTCGTCTCCTTGATGATGAATATCTTGCCGGCCCTTACGGCTCGAGAGGGTATTCAGGCCCGCGAATTTCTTGTCAGTGCCTACGAGAAATATTATGCAGAAAGCGGCCACGCCCATCAGGAAGCATCTGTGTTCATAAGGGAGCGATATCAATTCTTTCACCAGCAAGGGATTCCAGATGTTGATATTGCAAGAATGGAGGTCGCGACTTCGATCGCGTTAATCAGCAATACGATGCCGGCAACTTTCTGGCTCGCGTATCATATATTTTCAGATCCACACCTCTTAGACACCTGTCGGCGTGAGCTTTCCATGGCGGTACACGAAAGCGAAAGTGCCTGTACGATAAACATGAGCCACGTGAAAAATTCTTGTCCAGTATTGCTTTCCACCTTCCAGGAAGTGTTGCGTTTCTACGGTATAGGTATCTCCACTCGCATGGTTTTGGAAGATACCATGTTGGACGGCCAGTACCTCTTGAAAAAGGGGGGCATAGTGCTCATTCCAGGTGCGGCCCAGCATAACGATACATCCGCATGGGGTAAAGATGCATGTGAATTTCAAGCTAGGCGATTCCTGCAAGAACCCGGCATAAAAGGCAGGAAATACGATCCTGTGGCATTCCGTGGGTTTGGTGGTGGGTCGACGCTTTGCCCAGGTCGCCACTTTGCTGCTACCGAGATGTTGGCATTCGCGTCGTGTATCATTTTACGATTCGATGCGCGGCCCCTAAGCGGGCGTTGGGTAGCTCCGACAACAGAAAGGTCGAATAAGGGTACAACAATCCGTCAACCCGATTATGATCTCGAGATCACCGTTCACCCTCGCACTACTAAGGAGTTTGTGGTGGCATTTTCGGGATCCGACGAACCAATGAAGGTTTCCGCCGAAGATATTGCTGCTAGTGATGAAACCAAGGCTTGATGGAGTCAATCCTAACATTTCTCTCCATGCATATCTCACTAATAGGTACCTAGTCTCGCGCTATATGTATATGAACTCTGTACCTAGGTTGACTACCTTACGTGGGGTCCTATCTCTATAGTCTTACGGATTTCGTTTTCCTAATACGGCCCAAGTCTTGTCACCATTACTCCTCGCGTAGGTTGCTGTCACTAGTTAGGAGCATAGGTACTTAATGCAGCTTGTTAATGTCACGTTAACTCACGGGTTTTATGATAATTACCTATAGGTACCTAACCCAAGTAGATAGCTGCAGTTTTGTGGAAATTACAATACGTCCCAATCGATTTTGAACTCTTTCTGAGATACGGAAATAGAAAACTTCCTATAGAATCTCTTTTGGCTCTTTAGGCAATTATTTTCAAATGAGGAAAGATGAATATGTTGGTTTCCCCCTGAAACGTGAGCAAGTCATTATTTGTGCTTATTTACCGGCATAATGGGATGCCGTAAACTCAAATCTAATATGAAATATGTCAATTTGATATTTATACTGGCCATAATCAAGATTCTAGGTTGACGAATCGTTGCCTCATAGCATTCATCAATGAACTAACCAACCACCAAGTAACTCATCGCAACCAAGCCAAAGTAACTCCTCTAACCCACCAGATGCTGATACAGCTAAAGACGAAAATGGGTATTATGTAGAATTCGATGCAGAATTGCATGGTAGCATACGCAAAGGGGACGGATGGTTCCACGGTGAGCCA
Source organism: Hypoxylon sp. PDH2405 (assembly GCA_023628415.1). Classification (NCBI taxonomy): domain Eukaryota; kingdom Fungi; phylum Ascomycota; class Sordariomycetes; order Xylariales; family Hypoxylaceae; genus Hypoxylon; species Hypoxylon sp. PDH2405. Next base: position 362,290 of record JAMAKT010000027.1, read on the forward strand.
CGCCAACAACCGATGAAAATGGTTACAGTAGAAATTCTTCAACAAAGGGGGGGAGAGAGAAGGGGGGAGGGGTGAGCCGAGGAGGCCACGTTGGTTTAATGCTCTGCTTGACGTCTGGCCCGTGGCATTTCCCGAAGGGACTGTGGCCTATCAACTCAGGGGGTCCGTATTCAACGACCATACAACGTGACCTGACCTTGCGCTGACCTCGCGCCGCGCAAGGTGCTAAATTCCGTCACGAAACCGACGAGCGTAATTCGCTCACGAAACCCCATGGAGTAGTTCCAAAACCGTGGGAGAAGAGTGAAGGACGAGGCCTAACAGGGCTGCCGTAGTGTAGGAGACGTACGGCGCCGAGATCTGTCGCTACCGGTCGAAAACCAACGCGTTCACCACATGGCCCTTCTTCCAGCCCTGGCCTTGCAAGGAAGAATTCTCCTTAAGAATCTTACCCATGTAGGCCACACGCACCCGTTTTGTTGATGGAAGCTGTTTCAAAGATTAAGATCACACTTGCACGAAGCGGACGATATAAAGAATGAGGTATGGCGACTTACACCGGATTCTTCAGCCACTTTCCTAGAGAGACTCCTTACGCTCTCGTCGGGTGCCACGCTGACTATCACGTCCGGCAGATTCTCGCTGAGCCTAGCGCGGACCTTGACCATATCTCTGAAATCAACGACGCCCTTTCCTTTCTCTTCTCTTCGCCGCATGGCCTCATCTTCGCCCAGCTCTTGCATGGTGTCCTCTTCGCCGGTCAATTCATCATCACCTTTCTGGTCTACATCGTTCTTTCCCTTCTTCGCGCTGCCGTCCTCCGTCACGTTGACGGGATCGCTAACGATCCATTCCGGTAGCGCATAATAATTGCCTAAAGCGTCGTACGCGCCGTTTGATAGGTCGCCCGTAGGTAATGTTACTTCGGCGGCCTTCAACATGCTCTGCGCCGTAGCCAACCCGTCGGCACCGTCGTCGTCCAAAAACTCTCCTCCAGCCGCGCGTCTCATATCGGCCTCCCACAATACCTCCAGAACGGCCTTCAAAACCTGCCATACTTCCGGTCGCCCGGTGACTCGCGTATAGAAGAAATCGGCTCGTTCGGTGTCCAACTCGGAGCGTGTCCATGTGCGGTCGCGCGCAACCCATTCATGGCGTCGTAAGGGCTTGTCTATATGTTGCGATAAGGGAGCTTGGTAACTGTGTATTCGGCGTTGGTGGTGGTGGTGGGAATGCGACTGTTGCGAATGGGATGTCTGAGGAGGTTGGTGAGTGCGGGAAGCGGCTCGCGAAGCTGGTGCGCTGTCGTCGGTGATAGAGGGATGCAACGGCGGCGGAGAATTGATGGCGCGCGCAGAAGGCGATGCAGCACTGCCGCCAGGATAGGGCGCATTGGGGCCAGCGGGCCGCGAGAAGCAGCAGCCCTGCGAAGTTCGCTGTTAGCGGAACGTCAAGATAAGTCTTAGCAGCACTCGCTGGGAGACAACAGCGCATGCCCTTGAGTGACCCTTATTCTATCAAGATGGGTAAGACTTGTAAGAGAGAGTTTCGGCAATAGTACCATTTCTTTTGCGCTTTGAGAAGTCTAGGCCACTTGAAAGTAGTGATCGGGCACACCCTGAGTAGACGGAACCGTTTCAGCGCATTGTTCTATCTTTGCTCCCAACAGCCGCTCCTCTTAGTTTCCTTGATTTTCCTTGTAAGAAAGAGAACCTAGATGGATCATCCAATCTGGCCAGCTATTTGCGGTGCAAGCCGACGTCGGGATATCTGCGAGGGATTGTCCACTGCGGGAGTTGAGAAGATTGAAGAATGAGGCTTACGGTAGTGACGAATAATGGGGAGAATTAAGTCGATGGATCGACATTGTTGTTAGCGCACAGGGATACGATGAGCTGGCCCAACTTTAGAGATGGTGCCAAGCACTTCCCCGCTAACCTTATTATTATTAGTGACGGCTTAGCGTACCTAGCCTTCTGTCACATGTGATACCTCCGGATGTATCAGCGTCTATCAAGAACCATATATAAGGTACATATAGCGTCCGGTTTCGCTGGAATACTTGTAGGTATTCGCAAAAGCGAGTAGTAAATGACGTCCATATTACGTGAGCAGAATATAAGGTTGTTATTAACTTCTCTTGGAGTGTTGATGGGAGATTCTCGTGTAAGGTAGCTTGCCAGACTTGCGTAACAGCTTAATGTCGTATTACGATATGCAGTCAAGTTACATAACGCGCGTCATTGTCCAAGGTAATCCAGTGCATATATGTACCTGGAGACAATTCTAGCTATGTGTGTACCATGCCTACATACGTACATGTAGGTTCGTATGTAATTAATCCGAGCTAGTCGTCCCGATTACCAGCAGTTACTATACACATCGATGCTGTGAAGAGCAAACCACTGCAATATTACCTAGGTAGCATCCATCTATAGATACACACAGGTAGTTCGAGAGCTGACAACAAACCCGAATTCCGCACTACGTGAATCAGCTGCTATCCTGTCCTCACCAATCACCAAAGATAGCCTCTGCAAGCCTCACTTCCGCACAAACATCGCGTCATATCTTTTTGCTTCTCCGGATCCAGAGCATCATTTTCCGAGTCATCAATCCCATCGACATAGTCAAACGTCAACTCCTCTCCTCTTGGTATATCTCTGATTGCGAACAATGCCAGGTCATGTAGATGCTTATCTGCGTGGTCGCCTACTCGAGCAAATATGCGCATATTCGGTTCGCAAGAATGGTTGACAAATCTAGTCGGGCCTGACATGAACTCACCGTCCACTTCCAAAGGCGGTCCTCGAAGACGCTCGTCGTACGAATCAGGGTCGGAAAATTTGTCCAGCGCGAAGAGGTAAACATCTTTGCGCTGTGCAATATGTGACTTCGCGCGCCGCCGGTTAGCCTCGTGAGCGGTGATGATCTCGCCCATGTACTTGTCCACAAACTGGCCTTTCTTGATGTCCACCGTGCTCCGTACGCCCCAACCCCGATTCCGAGTCCTGAAGACCTGCAGGGGTATCTGGCGACCTCTCTCTACCACTCGATTTGGACAATCTGGACCGCATGCGCAGCTTTCATGGCATTCATAGATGGGATGGCGAGATGCGAGAATCTTAGAGCGCAGGTGGCCGCCACGTGCACCATGAGAATGATATGCGTAAACTTTCTTGCGTGGCTTCTCCCCGAAAGTGCCTTCGGTGCCCTCATCTTCTGAACTGTCGTCCTCGATGTCCTGAAGGCAATTACATGTGCTATATTGACACTCCTCCGAGTCGATGCATTCGCAGCCGGTGAGGAACTCTTTCTTAGTCGGTTCTACGCCTTTTCCGAGGATCGAGCTGTCCACGAACCGGAAGTCGGGGTCAAGTACGGCATCATCTTCCGTATTGACAATGGTGACGGGAAACTGAGCGTGCGTGGCAAATGAGCGAATCTGACAAAAATGACAGTTTTTCTTTTCATTCTCATGGCCCTGATACCGGGTTCCCCGCAGTCAGCTTGACATATATCTTAAGACCATGAGAAGGGAAAAGACCTAGCTAACCGGTTCACCGTGGCGGTAAAAGTGTTGCCGCGTAGCGTCTTCCATCTCTTGTCTAAGTAAGCATTAAGGCACGAAAAAGAAAACCATCACTGAAAATTGAGGACTTGAAAACGACGATCGCGTAATTCCATGGTTCGAACCAAGTAAGAGGCGAATTGTGAGTGAGATGATCTGAGAACAGGGAACGCGATTAACTTGAATGCGCGTCAAGTTTATTAGTGCATTTGTGCGGTACATCATTATGCACTGCTACCTGTACTTGTGGCACCAAGTACTAGCCCCAATGTGGGTAACTACATGTAGGTAGGTACGTTGGCGGGGCGGTGTCCAGTTCTCTAATGGAGAAAATGTTTCCTTATTAGGCAGTATCAAGCCCGATGAATAGCCGATCACTGGCAGACTGGCATGTCTCAAGTGAGTTGTCTCTCGTCCTTATCTTATACAGGTACGGACGAGTTCATAATGAACATTTAACTTGTGCAGGAGAATAGCAATATTATACCAGCCACAAATGGCACCTGCACGCACAGGTAGTTTGCCCGATTCTTTTTTTTTCCTGCCCGCTTCCTAATATTTCAAGCACGAGAAGCAAACGGAACGAACTAAACGAGCTGCCCATCTAGTTTCGGCACTTGAAAGACCTTCCGGTCAGTTGAGATCACATAAATATGGCTTCGGAAACTAAGCCTCAGTCCTTCAAAGACCGCGACTTCTTTCCTTCATTCCACAATTGCCCCCACGAGCGTGTGTGGGACGACCGATACTTCGTGGACACGGACGATGCATCCGGCACGAACCGCAAACATTGGTGCCTGCTCGGAGAGATCATCGAGGCCAATACCATCATCCGACCTCGGATTGTCGCCAAGGACTCCCAAGGTGATCAGTTTGTGGTAGCTTTCTACCCAGATGATCCGAATGATATGCCCCGACTCTTAAAGGACTTCAAGGTCGGTAACACTATCGCTATCTTCTATGCCTTGATCCATCCCTTCCTCGACGAGACAATTGGCGTGAGAGTTGAGGATTCGGATGAGGTCCTGGTAAGAAACCCTTTCTGTTGTAGAAGTCTCTATGACCTACTCATCCACTCGAACGGTAGATTATCCCCCTCAAACTCAAGGATGTCGTCGGCATGAATGAAGAGGTAATCAGGTACACACCCGTTGAGGGCGCCCAGCGAAAGTGCCACGGTTGTGACAAGGCTAAAGGAGATCTCAATAAGTGTGGAGGATGCACTCTCTTTCACTACTGCAACAAGGTACGCAATTCGTAGTAAATCAATTCCGCTTGGACGGAAATGCGAAGTTGGTTGTAAAACTAACCGGCAAGCAAGGACTGTCAAAGTAAGGCCTGGAATGAGAAGGGCCACAAGAAGTTCTGCAAGGTGCTAAAGGATAAAAACGTCAGGGACATGCACTTCCTGAAGTATGAGGCCTATGAATGCTCCGTTGCATTTACATGACGGCAAGTCAAACTAGAAGGCGCGAATACCCTTCCTAGCTAAACGGCTGTATAACGTGCAAAGAGCAGCTGATGATATTGCCGATACTTGAGTAAGGATATGTCCCTCGCTTTACTCAAAGTTATCTAATTATAAGTAATTAGGGCCAGCACGAGTAGTTCGTCGTAATTGAATGGTACCAGATCAACTTATCCAGCTTCCAACCACTAGAATCAGGACTATTGCACCGTTTTCCTTGTTAAGTTTAATGTGCCCCAGACTTCTGAACCGGCTTTTTGGCATCTAAAAGGTATCAGCACTGGTATTTTTCAATTAACACAGCGTCTCCGTTGGCTATCGAGTGTGAATCGATGCCGTTTTCATTTAGGGTCTCACCTTTCTACTTTCCCACCATCATTAATTAGATTCCTCGACAGAATAATAGTTGGCGTGAACCCTAGCATGTATAACTCAAGTTAATTGGGCCACTCGGAGAGATAGCTCTATGTCGCGGGTATAGCTATGCCGTTCTCGGCTCCGGTTAACTGAACTCTTCGGCTTTTTGAGTGCGAAGCGCGCACATTCGGCTAAGTCGCTGTCCACGGGAGCCTTTGTCGAATTCGACCATTCCTTGTATTGCGCAATCCTATTGTCACTTGTATCCTCAATTGCATCATGTTTAATGCCGCATCTCTTCTCCCAGCTTGTTCTTTTCTAATTCTCTTTCAAACAAACGTGACAGTGGTTCCTAGCACTCAATACTTACCATGGCAAATACAAGCCAGACGGAACGTTCAACTTACACCTCTCAGTTTTACGAGACACTAGAGGCTCTACCAAAATCTCTCTCGGATTTGCTCACATCATACTCTGGCATACCTAAGGATTTCCAACGTGACCACGTTCTCAAACTACGAAACGAGGCATATTCGTGCTTTCCCTACCCGTGTATTGGAACATTCAGATTCATCGAATTCGATTTGGCTGCTCACTACGCTTACGAAGAGCATGTCTTATCTCCTTTGAAACGGCCAGTCTTGGATGGGGCGGTTGAGCCGCTGTTTCTAGATTTGGGAACTTGCTTTGGTCAGGATCTCCGCAAGCTTGCCTACGATGGCGCGCTCGTCCATCGGTTGTGGGCTAGTGATATTGAGCCGAGGTTTATTGATCTCGGTTTCAAGTTGTTCAATGATGCGGACAAATTACCGAGAGATCATTTTCTTTGCCCTGGAAATTTGCTCTCATCCTTCCCTGAGGACAAGCTTAGGATTCTAGATGATAAGGTCACCATATTGCATGTGACAGCTGTATTCCACCTATTCTCTCTTGGCGATCAGAAGACGGCAGCAGATCGCTGCTTGCGCCTTCTGAGAAAAGACACTGGCGGTCCAGTATTGGTTGTGGGAGCTCAGGTCGGCAGTACCGTTCCTGGCCCATTTGAACGCCGGAATGTCTCTCGTGACTATAGTCATAAGTACAGGCATAATGAAAGGACTTGGCAGGAATTGTGGAAAGGGGTTTGCGATAGGGATGTGTGGAAAGATAAGGTCAAGGACGTTGACGTGAAGTCGAAGTTGGTGAAGCGAACAAAGGAGAAGGACTCTGAATCCGGTGAAATCACAGTATTTAAGGAGCTAGATCCAGAGGATAATATGGTTTGGCAAATGTTTGAAGTCTGGGTTACATTCTCGTAGCTCTGCTAGACATAAATATTTGAGACTAAGGTAGGTTGGGCAGGTAGGTCCTTTAAGTATTTGTTAAATATAAGACCTAATCCTAATTAACGGAATAAGGGTTAATCCGTACTATGAGACATTTATTTAAGTTAAAGGTGGAGAAGCTATTATAAAATAAACAACGATAAAAAAAACAGTAGTATTAAATTAATAAGATTAATTAAATTAATTAAATTAATTATTTTTATTATTAAATTAGTTAAAATTTATTAATTAAAAATACTTTAAATTAATACTTTAAATAAATTAGTTATTAAATTATTTAATATATTTAATAATTAAAAGTTTTATTAATAAACTTTTAACTTTATTAATTTATTAGTTTTATAATTTAAAGTTATTTAAAATTATAAGCTTATTATAATTTCGTTTATTACTTTTAATTAATGGCTTTTATAAATTAGTACGTACTTTAAAGTCCTTAGTTTTATAGGGTAATAATGCTTAGGGGTTAATTAAGGATAATTTTTAATTATAAAGGAAATTTTAAGGTATTTTTTATTTAAAAGAAAATAAATATTTAAATTAATAATTTGGAAAATAAATAATTAAATATATAAGGAAATTTATCCTTTTTATACTTATTATTCTTTTTTAAATTATTATTTTAAATTTATAAATCTATGATTTTATTATATAGTTTTATAAATCTTTAATTTTTTAATTTATAATATAAAATTTTTAATTTATAGATTAAGTTATATGATTTTAATTTAACCTTAATTTTAAAGGTTATTTTTTTAAGTTATAATATTATTCCTTTTCTTTAAGGTTTTTATTTTAAAGATTAATATTAATGAGTTTTTTTTTTATTATATATTTAATTATATTAGGTTATAATATTAATAAATTTGGTTTATAAATTTCTTATTATTTTAAATAAATTATTAAAAATTAAGTAATATTTCTTTAAATAGTTCTTTTATAAAATTATCTCAAAATGTTTTATTTTTATTATAAAAATTATAAGTTAGCTTATATTACTTTTAAGGACTTTAATTATTATATTAAATATATTTATTTTAATTAAGCTTATTATAATATATTTAAGATTTCTTATAAGGAAGTTTTAAAAGTTACCTTTTAATTTTATAATCTTAAAGAAAAGTTTAAGAAAGTTAAGGAAAAGGTGGAGCTATTTACTGTTAAGGTTTATCGTTTATAAAAATAAAGGAAATATTAGGTTAAAAAATTAAAACAAATAATTATTTATGGGCTTAACTTTATTAAAGAGTTAAAATATATTAAGCGAGAGGAATAAAAGGCTTTTAAAAAGGGAATAAATCCTAATGTTCCTAAGGTTTTTTCCTTTTTTTCTTAAGTTAATTTAGATTTAAATGTAAATCTTTTTTTAATTTTAGCTGATTTAAGTTTTAATAATAGAATTTTTTAAGTTTTTTAAGATAATTTTATAAGTATTTAATAAGTTCTTATATATTATTTTTTAATAAGTAATCCTTTTATTTTATAAGGTATTATAATTAATTCCTAATTATTTATAAATCTAATATATATTTAATTTTATATTTTTTTAAGTTTTCTTTAAGTTTAATAGCTTATTTAATTTTAATGTTCTTTAATATTAATTTTAATATAATAATATAAAATATTTAGGTTTGGAGTTTTATTTTTGATAATATTTTGAGCTTATAGTTAATATTTAATAAGATTTTCTTAATTTTAAAAAGTTTTAACTTCTTAAAATTTAATTTTTCGCTTAGCTTTTTAGTATAAATTTATAATATCTTTAATATTAAGTGTTATTTATCGTAAAGCAAATAAACGTTATTTCTTTTTTATAGGATTAATCCCTTAATCCTCTTATAATTATAATATATTATTATTTTATTTTGAATAAATTATAATTATTATTATAGTTATAATTATAAAGTTTATATTTTAGTGGTAAATATTTTTACTTTTAAAACTATTATAATGATTTTTAAAGTTATATTATTAAATAGTTCTTATTTAATCATTTTTAATTAATATTTATAAAAGATTATATATGGTAAAATACTTATATCCTTATTAATATTAGTATTATAGGTTATTTAAGTAATTAATAATAATTTAATCTAATTATTTTATTAATTATTAATATAGCTTTATAAATATTATTTAAATATTTGATTTAATTTCTTAATTTATCCATCTATTTAAGAATGCGTTATTATAAATAATTTTTGCTTAACTTTTAACTTCTTTATTAAATTTATTTAAAATTTAAATATAAAAAGCTTATTTCTATTTGAAATTATTTATTTAAGTAAGCTATATTTATTAAAGATTTCTTATATAAATACAAATGTAAATTATTTTATAATATTATTCATTTTATATAAGATAAAATACTTATATTTAATAAGTTTATTAATAATAACTTATATGATATTATATTAAAATCTTATTAAAGGATTTTTTAAGATAAGTAAGCTTATAATAAAATCCTATATAATAATATCCTATAATTTATTTAATATTTTAATTGGTTAAAATAAGCTATATGGTTTATGTTTAACTCCTTTAATTTTATTATAAATGTTATATTCTTTAATAACCTTAGTAATTATTTTCTTAATGTTTAAAAAATTATAGATTTTTTGGATTTTTTTAGTTATTTTAAATATTCCTTAATATTTATATAAGGAATATTTATAAAATTCCTTTATAAATATTTCTTTAATCTTATTAAGGATATATATTTTATTTTAAAATAATAATGTTTTATTAGGTTTTCTTTATTAATATAATTCTTTAAACTTTTATTAATTATAAATATCTTTAAATCTTTATATTTAATTATTCTTATTAACTTAAATATATGCTAAAGTAATTATTTTGTTATTTTATTATTTTAATATTTAAATGTTTTTTTTTAACCTTAGTATTATAGTCTCCTCTTTAATTAAGGAGGTTTACCTAAATGTTTTTTTTTCTTTTAATATAATAGATTTTAAAGTTAAATTAAGATAGAAAAATTATCTATTTTTTATATTTTTAATTAAACTTTTAAGTTATTATAAATTATATTAGGTTTTTATAATTTAAGTAAATATTAATAAATTCCTTAATTTTATTAAGTTATGATTATTATTTTTCTAATGCTTAAATGATTGTTAATAACTCCTTATTATAAATCTTATATTTAAGCTTTATGTTATATAATGTTTTTAAATAGTATATAATTAAGTATCATTTTTTATTATCTTTAAGTTATTTTAAAATTATTTTAATTACTATATTTAATACATTTATTTTAAGTCTTTTCTTTTTATTATTATTTAGGAGTTTATATATTATTTTATTTATAATAACCCTTTTAATTTTATTAAAAGCCTTTTTTATTTTTTTGGTAAATTTAAAAGGTTTTTTTTAATTCTTTAAGGTTATTAGTTTTGTTAATAATCTAACGATTATTTTAAAATTCGCGATTAATCCTTAAACGTAGTTAATAAATCTATAAAATGTTTATATATTTGTAACGCTTTTTAGTTTAGGTTAATTCCTAATTATTATTATTTTTCCCTTTTAAATTTGAATTTCTCTTAAGGTTATTATAAATCTTAAGTAATTAAGTTTTTTAATATATTATTTACTTTTAATAAGGTAGATTAATAAGTTAGCCTTTTTTAAAGCTTTTAATATTAATAATATATGTTACTAATATTTTTCCTTATTTTTAAAGTATATAAGTATATTATTTAAATAAATAAATATAAATTTATCTAAATATTTTCTAAGTATTATTATAATTATGTGTTAAAAAGTAGTTAATATATTAGTAAGTTTAAAAGGTATAATCTTATATTTATAATGTTTATATATTATCTTAAAAGTTATATATTACTTATATTTTTTAGCTATTTAAATTATATAGTAGCCGTTTTTAAGGTTTAAGGTTATAAAAATCTTAGCCTTATTAATTTGTTTTCTTATAAGCTTAATTAAGGGTAATATATATTTGTTCTTTTTGGTAATATTGTTGAGGTGTTAATAGTTAATAATTTATCTTTATATAAGTTTTTTATCCTTGTTAATCTTTTGTTTATTATCTTTATTTAATTTAAATATTATTATAATTAAATATCCTAATAATAATTTTAATTCTTAAATATATCCTTTCTTAAGGTTTTATTAAATACTTTTTTAAAGTGCTTTTAACTTTTCTTAATTTATTAGGTATATTAGAAATAGTTTAAAGTGTTATCCTTCCTTAAGGTATATCTTATAATTTTATTAATTATGTTTTAATAGTTTTTCTTTTATTTTGTTTTTAAATAACTTATGAAATCGTAAGTATTTACGTAATATTTTACGTATTAAATCTTTAGGTTAGGAAGTTTAAATCATATAAGTAATATTATTTGTTCTTATTTCCTTATTTTAAAAGCTATATATATTATTCCTTTAATAAATTTTAAAGGCTAATTTTTTTAAATAATCTTATTAAAAATAACCTATTTTTTAATATATCTTTAAATTATTTTATTTAAGTTAATCTATTCTTAAGATAAGGTTATAATAATTAATATTAGCTATATTAAAAATAATAATATTCTAATATTTTTAAATTTTTAAATTAAGTAATATTATTTCTTATAATATTTTATTATTTCTATAAGTTATAATATTTCTATTAAAGGTGGTTAATCTATAAGATTGTTATTTATATCTTTAAGGAATTTTATCCCTTTCGGTTATTTTTGTTAATATATAGTTTAATTTTATTCTTAAATTTATTAGGATTTAATATTTTATATTTTTATATTTAACTTAAATTATAATTTATTTCTTTTTTTTAAAGTTAACCTTTATTTTAAATAAGGACTTTTCTTTCTTAATTCCTTAATACCTTAATAATAAAGGCTTTAACCATTTTTTAGTTTTTATTAATAGTTTTTATTATTGGAATATTCTTTAAAGGATATCTATTATTCTAATCTTAAAAGATTAAGTCTTTATGCTTTAATCTTCTTAATAATATATTCTTAATATTTATTATTATAATAATTTTATTAATCTTTTATATGATAATTAATATTTAAAGAATACTTTCTTATGATATATTTATTTAATTAATCATTAATTTCGTTCTAAAATTTACTAATAATTAATTATAACTTAGGATTAATATAAGCTAAGTGTAAAAGTTTCTAACATATTATAAAATATTATTCTCGTTTTCTTAAGTTTAAAACATTAAATAATTTTAATATTAAAAAATAGGTAATATAATATTAAAGGAATTTAAAATATTTCCAACTTTATTAATATTAATTTTAAAGTTATTAGAATATTTTAGTAGCCATTTTTATATATTTTAATTTTAAATTAATTTTAAGACTAAATAACTTTAAGCTATATAACTATTTCTTTTATAATTAATTAAATATATAATATATTATTTATAATTACTATTTAACCTTTTTTTTACATATTCTTATAATTAATATATTATAAAGATTATAAAACATATTAATATAATATATATATCCTTATATAATAACTTTTTAATTAATATTAAATCGTAAGTATTAAAAGTATATTTATAAATATCCTTTTTATAAGTTATAACCATATAAATATTCTTTAAGTTTTAAAAGCTTATTATTAAAGTTTTTATAAGGATAATAATATTAATTATTTTTTAAATCTTAATATATAAGGTATAAATTATTTTAATAAAAGATTTAATATAAATTATTATATTTTTCTTAACGATATTTCTTATAATTAAAATTTTTATAATGCTTTTAATATTCTATTTCATATATTACTTTAATTAAAATTTTAACTTTATTTAGGGTTAATTCCTTAAAATATCTAACTTAATAACTTAAACATATTATTAGATTAGTTTTATAACATTTATAGCCATTTATAATAACAAATAATAATTTAAAATATTTTAAATGAAATTAGTAAGCATAAAGTTTAACTCCTTAATAAATTTTACACTTATTAATTTTTAAATCCTTTTTATAAATTATTTAATTGGTTATAATGATAAATATATTATTAATCTCCTTTTTATTTATAATAACTTTTAATACTTTTTTATTTTAAGGTATTTCTTCTTTATATACTTTAGGTTTTTTACTTTAATATTTGTTTTTATAATATCCTATCTTTTTATAATTATAATATTTAATTTTAAACTTATCTTAAGGTTTCTTTCCTTAAGTTTAAAATTTATTAAGTTTAATTAAATTAGACTTAATTTTAATACCTTTTTATAATTTCTTAAAGTTAATTTGTTCATTCTTATTAAATTAATACCTTTTAATCTTCTATAATAAAATCTTCCACTTCTTAAAATATTATTTAAAATTTTTATTATTAATAATAATAGCCTTTTTAATAAAAGCATTAAATTATTTAAAATTTCTTTATTTATATAAATTATTATTATAAAGTTTATTCTTAATATGCTCTTTTAATCTTTAATAAAAGAGGTAAAAGAAACTTTTAATTAGTAGCTTAAATTAGGTGGCTAATTTTTTAAACTTAATAATATAGTTTAATACAAATTTATCTTATTGAAGGTAATATAATTTGGTTTTAGCCTTTTATTATTAAATAAAGTTTTTAAATATAAGTTTAAGTTTTTCTTTAAAATTTAAAAACTCTTTAAAAATATATTTAATTTTTTCCTTAGTATTGTTAATATTCTTAACTTAATCCTTAAGAATTAAGGAAAATTAATTAAACATTAATCCATTTAATAATTAAAATATAATTAATACCTTTTAATATTCTATAATTATTAAGCTTTAATAAAATTAAAAATATGTTTTAACTTAGATTAAAAAACCATTAAGGTTTTCCTTTTCGTTATATTTTTTAAGGGAAGCTAATTTAAATTCTTTAACCTTTAATACGCTTATATTATTATTATTATTTAGATTTGGGTTTAAATTTCTTAAGGGTTTTAATACCTTAAGTAGCTTTAAAGGATATTATATTAAAGGCTTTAAAGGTTAAAATTAAAATATTAAAGTTTTTAAGGGTTAAGGTATTAACTCTTTTTTACTTTTTTTATTATTATTATTTTCCTTTTCTTTATTACCTTTTTCTTTTACTTCTTTTAAAGCGATTATTTATTTTTTTTTAAAGGTAATAATTAATAAGGGTATACTTAAAGATTTAATAGTTTTAAATATTATTATAATAATTTCTTATATTAGTTTTCTTATATAGGGAGATATTTAAGGTTTTACTCCTTATAATAACGCTACTAATAATAATTATGGTGTAATTAAAATTTATTATCGTTCTTTTAACTTAAGGAATATTCCTTTAAAAATTATTTATAAGTAAATTCTCCTTTTAATTAATGTTTAATATTAATTAAAGAAGTTATTAAAATGTTACAATCTTATTTATTACTTTTAATTAATGACTCTTATAAATTAATATATACTTTAAGGTCTTTAGTTTTATAAGGTAATAATGTTTAAAGGTTAATTAAAGGTAACTTTTAATCGTAAAGGAAATTTTAGGATATTCTTTATTTAAGAGAAAATAAACGTTTAAATTAATAACTTAAAGAATAAATGACTAAATATATAAGGAAATTTATCCTCTTTATATTTATTCTCCCTTTTTAAATTATTATTTTAAATCTATGAATTTATAATCTTACCGTGTAATTTTATAAATCTTTAATCTTTTAATTTGTAATATGAGATTCTTAATCCATAAATTAAGTTATGTAATTTTAATCCAACCTTAATTCCGAAGGTTATCTTTTTAAGCCGTGATAAAGTTATATAAATATATTATATTAATTTATTAAATATTTTAAATATAATATTTAATATTAATTAACATTTAGTAAAATTAAATAATTTAAAAGATTAAAAATCTTTTAAAATTAAGTTTAAAGTTAAATTAATTACTTTAAAATTATAAAATTATATTAATTTAAAAAACGTTAACCTTAATAATAATTAATTTAATATATAGTTAAAAGAATTAAATATATTTTAAATTAATTTCTATTTAAAGCATTAAAATTTAATAACATTATAAAATTAATTAGTAAATAACTTAAGCATTATTATATAAGAAAATAAGGTTAAAGTAAAAATAAAACTAAGGAATATTATAAAAATAATTATTAAAGGTAAAGTTATATATTTACTTAATCTTTTTTTATATAAGGAATAAATAAAATAATATAAAAATTAAATAAATTTCATTAAGAAAATAAAGTTATGAATTTTCTAAGAGATTACTTAAGTTTTTATATAATTATTTTATAATTTAAAATAAAGATTTAATACTTAATATAAAAACCTTCGTAATTAACTTAATTTAAATAAGAATTAAATTTATAATAAAATTAAAGATTAATATAAAGATATTATTAAGCTACTTATTAAATATTTTAAAGATTAAAATATTTAAATTTAAAAATAAGAAATGGTTATAACTATAAATTAAAGTAAGGACTTAATAATTATTAAGAATAATAAAGATTAATTTAATGATTTAATTAAAGTAATTAATTTTAATTTCTCAAATTAAATAAATAACTTTTAATTTATTAATAAGCCTTAAATTATTAATAATATTTTATTATATAAAGAAATAGCAAACTTATTAAAAGAATAAAATAAATTATAAAATAATAAACTTAAAGTTAAAATAACT
The DNA here is from genome assembly GCA_023628415.1 of Hypoxylon sp. PDH2405. Lineage (NCBI taxonomy): Eukaryota > Fungi > Ascomycota > Sordariomycetes > Xylariales > Hypoxylaceae > Hypoxylon > Hypoxylon sp. PDH2405. The sequence continues at coordinate 377,687 of JAMAKT010000027.1, forward strand.
TAAGGCTTATTTAAATTAATATATATTAATAAAGAATATAATAATGTTAATTAATTAATAATAATAAAGGTATTATATAAAAAACTTAAGAATAAAAAAGGTAATGCTTTATTTAAAAAAAAAGCTAATTTTAATAATAATAATTTTATTAATTACTTAACTTATTATGGTAATTATAAACTTATTAAATACTATTATGTTTTCCTTAATAAAAAATTAAAATAATTTAAGGAAAATTTAAGAATTAAGCGTATAATAAATAGCAATTTAATTAATAACCTTAATTTAGTTAATAAAATTAAGAAAATTAAAGATTAATGAAAAAGAATTAATAATTAATTAAATGTAAGAGTTAAATAATACTTATTATTAAAAGCTTTATTCTTAATAGGTATACTTTAAAAAGCTTTTTTAATTAGTTAATATTCCTTAAAAAACTCTATTATTTTTAATTTAAAAATGATTATTTATATCTTTAATTAATTATTAAAATTCCTTAACTTTAAATAAGTAAAAAAAGAAAACTTTCTCTTTATAAAAGATTAATATATTCTTATATTAAAATATAATAATGTTAATATTTTAATTAATAAAGACTTATTTCTTAAAATATTACAATTATAAAACGTTATATATTATAAAGATTTTGTTTATAATTTAATATTTCTTTATTTCCTTAAAAGATAAAAATATTAATGAAATAATTGTTTTAATAAAATGTACTTATAAAGATTAAATAGCTTAATTATATATAAATTAATTAAAAAGTTTAATTAATTTGTTTTAAAATATATTTCATTTAAAATAATAATGATATTTTTCTTTACTTAATGTAATAAATTTAATTTAGTTATATATTAAAAAATTAACGAAATTAAGTAATATAACACGTTAACACTTTTAAATGAGTTATTTTAACTTATAAACCTTAGAACATTTAATTAATAACTTTATAAAAGTAAAAATTAAAGACTTAATTACGATGAAATATAATACTTATGAAATTATTAAAGCTAAAAAATAAATTAAAAGATAGGAAAGGAAGTTAAATAATAAGCTAAGTGTTTAATTAGTAATTAATTTCCATTTTATTTAAGAAAATATTAAAAGATATATAAATTTAATATTAATTACTAGCCGCTTTATTAAATATATCTTTAATTTTTACCTTTATAATTATAAAATATTTATTATTATTAAATTATTTAAATCTTTAATTAATATATTTAAAACTTAATATAACATTAAGCTAAAAATTTTAAAATATAATAATAAAATTATAAATAAATAAGTAAGAATAAAAGAATACTTATAAAGCTTTAATATAAAAATTAAACCTTTAACATTATACTTTTAAACTTAAAATAATGCTATTAAATGCTTAAGAAATATAATTAAAAATAAGGCTTATGTAATAAAAGTTAATTTTAAGTTACTATATTTCTTATAGAAAAAGATATATTAAATAATAATATATTTATATAATTAAATGCTAAAATATATATATAATTAAAAATCCCTATATAATTAATTTTATATATATATTAATTAATATTTTAACATATTAGTTAAAGAAAATAAGCTATAATAAGCTTATTTAAAAATATATAGTTATAAAGTTTATATAATAACTTTAAAGTTTATAAATAAAGTTAAAAAATTATAATGCTTAAATTTAAAAGCATAAATTAAATACTTAATTAAATATAATTTAATTAATATTTATAAAGTTTAAAATCTTTTAATAAATAAGGTAGTATAATTAAAAAATATTACATTTAATAAAAATGAAACTTTTATAAGATTAATTAATAATTTAAAGAATAAATTACTTAAGGTAAACATTTAAGAATATAAAACTTTTATATAATTATTATTAAATCTTACTAAGGATATTAAATATAATTAAAGTTTTTAAAAAGAAATAAGTTAATGTTAATTTAATTAAGATAAGAAAATAAATAAAATAAAGTTAAACGTAATTATTAGAAAATTAAATATTAGGAAAGCCTTATTAAAAAAACCTTTACTTATTATTAATTAAATATAAAGATTAATTATTCTTAATATATTAAGGTACGGTTTAAGCTATTATTAACGCTAGCATTTTTACCTTTTATTGCTTTATTCTTTATAATAATTTTATTTATTATAATATAAAAAGTAAAACTTATACCTTATATAATAGTTATATAAATAGAAATTTAAAAATTAACATTTAACTTTAATTAAAAAGGTATTTATATAAGAGATTTATATAATAAAAAAATAAATTAAGTTAAGTTTTTAAAATTATTAAAAAAGCTTAAATTTATTTATAAACAAGATTTATTAAAGCTTTTAAAATCTTATAAAGATATTAAAAAATATTAAATAAAAGAATATTTTAAAGAAGTAGAAAAACTATATTTATAAAGCTATAAAGAAATAAATATTTAAATAAAAGTTTTAAAAAAAGATGTAAATTATTAAAGAAAACAAATCCTAAACTATATATAAATATATACTTATAAAATTAATAAATATAACCACTTTATTAAGTATAAAATACAATTAATAATATAAAGTAACGTATTTTATAATTGAGTCGAACACTTAATTAAGTTAAACACTTTTTAACTTTCTTAATACCTACTTTATTTACTTATATATTTATTTATAACCATAACATGTTTAAATTATTTAAAGATATTAAATTAAACCTTATTATTTAAGCTTTAAAATAAAACCAATAATTTAGCTTAAAATGTATTACTAAAATCTATAATATCCCTTTATTTATCCTATATAATAAAATAAACGATATATTATTTAAACGCAATATTATTTATTTTTATTTAAAGTTAATTTTAATAAAAAAGGAAATAATTATTTAATATATTCTTAACTTAAATGCATAAATATTTCCTCTTTAAGTTTAAAACGTTAAAGAAATGGCAAATATATTATTACGCAAACGCAATATAAAATGCGTTAAGAAAAATTAAGCTTTTAACTTTATTAAATAATAATTAAAGCTTAAAACATATTTTAATTAAAGAATTAATTACCAAAGAATTTTATTTAAAAATTTAAACATATATTAAAAATAATTTAGCTTTATTTAAAATATAATTACAAAATATAATATATAAAAGAAAAATATTTATAACTTTAATAAGATTAAGTTTATAATAGATATAATTACATTAATAGAAATAATTATTATAAACTTTTAAAAAAATTAAAGCTTAAGCAAAGCTAATAAAGCAATTAAAAATAATTTACAATTATATAAGCTATTAATTTTTAAGATTAAGCCATTCCTTTATAAATTATTATAATAAAGAAAAATTACCTTATATTTTAATATTATAATAATAAATTTCCACCTAATTAAATTATTTTAATTTTAAATAATAAATAAATAATAAATAAAATTACTATAAAATAATTAAAACATTTCGATAAACATATTAAAACCTAAATAAAAAATTTAAAACACTTACTTATTTTAAATAATTATAAAAGCCATTATTCTTTAAATTTTAATTAATTTTACCGCAACAATAATATTATTTCTCTTTATATGCTTCCTTATTTATCCCATAAGCTTTAACTTTTTAATATAAGCATTTTTTCCATCCTAAAACATATATATAATATTAAAATTAAAGCTTTAATATAATAATTTATAACATATATTATAAAGGAAAATTTCTTTATTACCTTTTATAACACATTTTTTACTACTTTTATAAAAAATAATATTTAATTTAAATTTAAAAGCATTAATTTAATCTTATTAAACTTAAATTATATTATTTCATAGCTTAATATAACGCTAATAGTTTAAACTCCTTTATTAAAAAATAATTTACCTAATATATCTTAGATTTTAAAAACGCTAACCAATCTTAAAGATATAATTAAACAATTTATTTACGTTAAAAATAAAATCATTAACCATTAAGCTAACTTCCTAATATTAATTATAAAAGCCTTAAGTAAAATGTTAAAGGCTACTTATAAATTAACATATTAAATAGTAATTTTAATAAATCAAATATTTAAGTTAAAAGAAATAAATTACCTACTTAATAAACGTTATAAAATAAAAAATAAACGCTTATATAAAGGAAAATCTTTTACTTATAAAAAAAGTTAAGTTTTATAAAAGCAAAGAAAAAATATTAAAGCTATAAATGTAATTAAAAATAAAGAAAGTAATTATCACAAAAAAGCAAAGGAAAGTATAAAGCGCTATGAAATATACGGTAAAATAAAACACAATATAAAAACTTATAAGAAAGTTATAAAAACATTTAATAAAGAGAATTAATTTAATTTATAATTAATTTTAATACGTTATAATTATATTCTACTTAATTAAAGTTACAAGGTTATAAAAAGTATTTAACTTAATTAAGTATTCGACTCAATTATAAAATACATTAATTAATAATAAATGAATAATAAAGAAATATATATATTAATATTAATAAAAAGGCTATTTTAAATATTTATAATAATAATAATTAAATTTAATTTAAAATTTATTTAATATAATATAATTAATATTTTTATTAATGTTAAAATAAATTATAATATATATATAAAAATGTTATTAAGTTATAAAAAGCTAGGGATAATTTTAAAGATTTTAAAGGTATTTTATAAACTTAAGAAATTACCTTTATTATAATAAAAAGAATTAATAAAGTTATTAAAGAAGTTAAGTTTTAATTTAATACCTTATAAATTATATATATTTAATTAAAATGATATATTAATTTTCTTTTATGTTAATAATATTATTATTATATATAGGAAGAAATAAAAAAATATAATTATAAAGTTAATATAATAATTTTAAAGCTAATATTAACTTTTAAAAAGTAATAAGCTTTAATAATTCTTAAAGATTAAAATAATTAAAAATTATAATAAAAAACTTATTTAGTTAAGTTAATTAACTTATTTAAAGAAAATATTTAATTTAATAATTAAGGAAAATATTAAAAGTTATTAAAATTTAATAATAAAAGAAAAGTTATTATCATTTAATAAAATAACATTTAATTAATTAATTTAGAAATATTAAAAGAAAATTAAATTAATCTTATATATAATAATAATTATAAAATTAAATATTATATTTGTATATTTTTAATTATTATAATTTAATAATAACTTAAGCTTTAAGTATTATATTATTATTAATTAAATTATTCTTTACTTATAACGAATTAAATATTTAATATTTTAATTAAAAGGTAAAAACATTTTTAAAATAATTAATAATATTTTATTTATTAATAATATTTTTAATCGTAAAAATTTATAAATATATGTAATAAAGCTATTTAAAGGAATAATAAATTAGAAAGTTAATAAATAAAATATAATTATTACGTTAATAATAAAAGTTAAATTATTAACTTTTATATAAGTAATAAAAGAAGTAATATTTTAAATTAAGTTAATTAAAAAATTAAGAGTTATGTTAAATAATAAAACTATTATAATTAATTATAATAATAAATAAATAATATAACTTATTAAAAAAATATTAAAAAACTTTAAATTAAGCTTAAGTATATAAATATATATAATTATTAATTATAATAAAAAGTAATTAAAAAAACAATTAAAGTGAAATATATTAAGTTAAATAATATAATTACTAATAAATTAATTAAAGCTTTATTTAATAATTCATTTATTTATTTTAAGGAATAATTAAATTTAATTAATATATTTATATAATTATAAATAAAAAAGGAAATAAAGATTAATAAAATAATTAAGAAAATATAAAAAAATAAAAATTAAAAGTATTATAAGGAATTATTATTAAATTTACTAAATAACTTTATTTAAAAGAATATATTAAATATAAAACCTAATCTTAATTAATAAAATAAAGGTTAATTTATATTATAAAACATTTATTTAAATTAAAGGTAAAGAAGCCATTATAAAATAAACAACGATAAAAAAATAGCAATATTAAATTAATAAAATCAATTAAATTAATTGAATTAATTATCTCCATTACTAAATTAGTTAAAATCCACTGATTAGGAATACCCTAAATCAATACCTTAGATGAATTAGTTACTAAGCCACCTAATGTGTCTAACAGTATCTCATAGCTAGGAACTTGGCGTATATGATGTTAATATCTGCGAATTAAACATACTATATGTGTACCTAGCCTTTTCATAACGCAAGAAATATTGCGGCAGTGGAGCTCATATATCAAAGACGGAGCAGGAATAGGGATTGTGACTGTATTTCTGGAAGTCTTTAATCGAAGTTGTAATCAGCCGAGCTTAAGTAGATTCCTGGGAATCGGACTCCTTCCCAAGAACTGAAACAAAACAACCAGACAAGCCACCTTGGATCCTCCTAGAACTAATCATCTCGTTTGCTCCGATTCTCTCTACAATTAGGATAGTGCACTAGGCACTTAATAATTGGGCTAAGTTCTGTTCTAGAGGTTTTGCGTCTCGTATCTGTGTATCATAATCCTGTTCCTGGCGCATTGCCTTGTAATTAGCCTTCAATCTGATTCAGGGATGTGAGGCCATATTATAAGTGGCATTACTTACCTAGGTACAGTACCTGACTAGATATTACATGGGTAGAGAGCAACCACTAGTTATTAGAAGATCCTGCGTGTCCAATAACGGGAAATGATGTTGTGAGTATGGGAACTACTATCGTCGAGCCTCTTGGAGACCCACGTCTGTCAACTGAGAAGCAGACACACGCATGCACCCATAGTCCGATCACCTTGGGAAGCTTTGGGAATATGTTGACTACCATCCTAATATAGCGAAGGCAAGAGATTTAAGAGATTTCTCAAATTACTGATGTCATGCTTTTAACCACCTATGGCGGAGAAAGTTGAGATATCAATAACATAGGTACCCTAAAGCATACAATATCTGTGATACATCATCTCGCTATATGGAAAAGGAATAATGATGCTTACTTTTAAACATCCATGGGGATTATTGCCCCCTCTTGCGGATCCTCCACCACTAATAGGTAGGCTCGCAAAGGATATATCGCCAAGCCACCTTTGCCGGCAGGACACTTTCATCTACGGTAAGAGGGCTGAAGCGACTGTTCGGGGAACTGCCTCTAGGCACAGTATAAGCCATATTGGCAGGAATATGTATATAAGCCGAGCTAAACCCATGATTCCTATAGTTAGTAACACAGGTTAATGCAAATGTCGACACCTCATATACCTACTGTATCTTTCAGCAAAGAGAACGGCAGGACTGGTAATCTACTCCCGTCGCAGAGTTGCTAATAGGCTCCCAAACTTGTGCACCGGCCAATAGCATGGGAAATAAATATAATCTTTACAGTACACAGAGGAGCATTGCCTATTATATGCAGGTGACTGTGCGCACACACTTCCGGCATCTAGGGACGTGAGACACTGTGCCAACACGTCAGGCAGTGATTCGTACTTATATAAGAAGGAGTCGAGTAGCAACAGTTGAGAGCAAATACACTTGCACTTAACAAACACCCATTCCGAGAATCTCACTCATTTCTCGTAATTCATGTTCCCAATTTTGCAAACTTCTCCTTACGGCTTTACGGAGAACAATCTGACTCAAAGGAACATCTTCTCTGTTTTCTATAAAACATTAAATCCACGGTGATAACATCTTCTCATTCGGAATACAACAATTTCTATCGACAATCTGCCCGACATCGTCGTCACCGTCGTCAACTGTGAGTCTGTACTCGATACTTGGTCTGAACGAATTCTTATACCTAGAAGTGATAGATCAGCATATATACCTACAAAAACACACACAAATATTCACAACCTCCACAACAACCTTTTCACTTCAATATCGGCTTCTTTCGCACTCGATCATCATCATGTCGGCATCCCTCGCCTGCTTCAAAGCATTCTACGTTGTCCTTATCGGATGCCAGGCCGGTGGATGCTCTTACTTCGCGGCATTCGTCAACAATGAACTACGTCCATACTTTGCGGCACACGGAATGGAGTCTGACTCGAACGACGCGTACGAAGCCTTCATTTACCTTGTAATCTCGGCTGTCTTGCTCTGGCTTTCGTTCATGGGTACCCTCTGCCGCGTTTGCAAACCTTCGGGACGCAATGAGGAATTCGATTCTAGCTGCGGTGGAATCCTGAAAACCTTCATTAGCCTGGTCATCGGAGTTGCAATCGTCGTCCTGGCGTGCCTGACGGCGAAGTATGCATTCGGCTGGTGGCATTATTTCGACTCACAGGGCCTCGAGCATCTAGCCGCCAACTGCCACGGTTTGGCCGGCATGATTACCGCGGGTATGGTGCTTTCGTTCTTGACTGTGGTGATTATGGCTATCATAATCCTTAGCAGCGAAGATTAAGGTTGGCTAGGGGAATTGCGGCGGGTGATTGAGAGATCAGAGAATCGTGGGCTATATCAAGGTTGAGGAGGAAAAACATACGAAATGAACTCGTCCTGCTCTACGGTGAAGTGAATGGGCTTGTCATCGGGATCGTGGCTAGGATGGACTAGGCAATGTTCAGGGTCGGATAAATCGGGTTTCGCTGTGTTTCTCGTCTTGGTAGCTCCAGGCTATTAGGATCGGTCTAGGAATGATGGCCCTATGAATAGAATTGCCTTGGCACCCATACTCCTTTATGCGACTTCTGGTTGTCTTGGAACATTTGATGTCCATAGATAGTACACATAAGTAGTGACCGACTATGCAACAAACGTTGGAATATTAACCCTTTACATCAACGAACATTTCAGTGCCTTAGATATAGGACTTACATCGGCTTATTACCCGGGTGAAATTACTAGCATTCCGAGATAGATTCGTGCTATTAGGAGGATGAGGAACATTGATATTTGGAGTTATGTAGGTACCTATTGATTCCCGTTATACCAAGATCGGTACGTATTCGAATATTATATATATATATATGTATATATATACTCTAAAAGTACTTTTAAAGCCGGAAAAAAATATGGAAAAGATGTAAGCTTGTTATTCTAATCATTGAGAGTGATGTTGCTGATATACATACGAGGTCGAGTTTAAGTTACATACATACATGTATGTACTATACGGTGGATGCCCTGTGTGACGCTAAATACAGGTACCCACATATGACATCCGCCCCTAGTAGATTACGGAATCATTCCGTGCCCCGCTTGGCTTATCTGTGCTACGGCGGGACCAAATTTTTTATTTCTGATCTTTTGAAGTACTGATCAGCTTCAGTCATCAGCTTCAGTCGCAGACTTTGTAAATCCATTGCCTGCTTGCAATTTCACTTGAGCGACATTGACTAATGCAACGTTCATTCGCACACTATATCGGCTCCTACCAAATTATCGGCTCTCTAATATTTACCGACCATGGCGGCCGACGAAAGGAATATGCCCTTCATAAAGCATCTCGCATCTAGCGGTCCGTCTCTATATCTTTTCTCTCGCTCCTCTATTATTGGATCAGTGTCGACCTGTTGTGATTATGATATAGGCGGCTAATAGTGCTCTGGTAAAACAGATCGCAAAACGCGAACCTCGGCTCTTAGCACACTACGCACATTCCTTACTGCACCAACAACCGCGCGAAAACTAACTGAACTCGATCACCTCAAATTGTGGAAAGGTCTTTTCTACAGCGTCTGGATGTGTGATCGTCCCGTACCTCAACAGAACCTATGTACCGAGCTCGCCGACCTGTTGCTTGTTCTACCCGCCCCGAAAGATGACGAGTGTGCGGTCGTCATCCCTTTCCTCCGCGCCTTTTGGGCCACACTCGCTCGTGAGTGGACCGCTATTGACGTTCTACGTATGGAGAAGTATTTGCTGTTGGTTCGACGGGTATTTGGCGCAAGTCTAGCCTGGGTGGCTGGTGAAAAGAAGAATAAGAACGGGAAAACGCGGGCCGGGGCGCGAGCCAATGGCATGCTGCAGCTCCTAGAAGAATGGCCCCTGGAAAAAACTGGCAATCTGTCCAAAGTACCTGTTGGCTTGCGATTGCACGTTCTGGATATCTGGGTCGACGAGGCTGAAAAGGTCGAGCTATTAACAGAGGAAGATGACGATAGTTTGGATGGTTCCCGTGAGTTCCTGGTTAAATTACGGCACATCGTGGAGGCACAATCCAAGTCCCCTTGCAAACCAGTGCGAGTTAGGGCCAAGGAGTCATTAGCAGACGGGAGGCTGCCGGGGAACCAAGTCGATTCGCCAGACGAGATGGATGATGGTGGCAATGATCGAGGTAGCTGGGATGGATTCGATGACTGAGCTACTAGGACGGAGCTCGTCTGGAATGGCCTGGAGTTTGGGCGTTTTCTCGGCTAGATATACCCAGCGTCCGAGAGACATCATCTTGGGGTTTAAAACATACCGGAAAAGCTAATTTACATTATACACTACAGCAAGGACTGTATATCGACAGTTCTTACAGAACGAGTCAATACGCCTACTTATATGTTGGGGTGTCTCGCAGCCTCTCTATCACTCTTCTGGACTCATCAGCTTGATACACGGGCTTCTTCCCAGCCCTGTGGTCCAGCCGCTTCATACTTTCCGCTCTTCGATAGTACAGTACCAAGTCCCTGATGGACCTCAACCTGGAAGGGCTCGAAGGGAACGTGTTCACCGTCAATGCTGATATAGCCGTGCTTCTGATTGCGAGGTTTGAAGCGGTAGGCAACAACTTTCCGATACGTCACATGAGGTTTGTCAAACAAGCGGCCGCTCTCAACCGACGTTAACAGTTCTAGATACTTGGCCGCCGAGATATCACCGTCGTTGAATACAACGTCTATCAATCCGTCGTTGGGGCATGCTGCCGTGAAGAAGTTTGCGTCAGGGGCCATCCACGCCATCTATCGAGCATTAGCAAGCTGATTAGCATTCCATAATAGGATGGAGGTCTACTCACATTTCCACAATAGAAATTCCCTAGCTTATCATATGAAGCAGTCTCCCAATCATCAGGGACCTTGTCATTGACTGTACCGAATCTTAACGGAGGTAATCCTTCTCCGGTGTCTGTATCGCTAGAGGAAGACTCGCCCGCCAAGGATGCTTCCCTTGGAATGTCCTTTTCCCTTCGCGTAGTGTAGTCGTATTCAAGTTGCTCGCGTTTGTAATGGGCCTTGATATCTACCTTCTCTGGGATTTCGACTTTCATGGAGATTTCACAGGGGTACACTTTCTTGCTGAATATTCTTTGCATGAGACCAACGTTGAATCGCGCAGCACCTAACCAGCGCAAGTTTTCCGTTCCCAGGTCACATTCCGCTATAATCCCTACAGACTGGCTTAGGAAGCTAAGCATACGTGTATTCCCTTGCGTGACGCTCATCAGGTCCATAGGCGTCCGTACGCCTTTGATGATGGCGAGCGCTGCCAAGCTCGGCCTGTGCGTGCCGTTTAGATTGCAACTCATTGCGTTTCCACTCCCACACGGTATGTGCGCTATAGCTAATTGACGTAACGCCTTGCGCGCGTCTGGGCGTTTTCCTAGGCCGTTGATACACTCGTAGGGTAGCCCGTCGCCCGAGCAAGGGATCACAACATCGTATGCATTGATATCAAGACTCTCGCATATACCAATAGCTTCGCCCGAAAACTTAGTCCGCACCACGTCGAGCGACATACGCGCGGCCTCAAAAAGTGGTTTCACGTCATGTTCCCAGATCTTATCGGCACCTCCTGGTCCCGCATGCGGATTGACCAGGACTTTGGCACGTTTTTGGCGCTGAGCCTTTCCATATGCTCGGTTCAGGAGTATCTCGACCCACGCATTGAACGTATCGACGGCAAGGTCGCCGAGCGCGTAAGTCAATCGCGCGGCGCGGACGTGTTTCTTGGAGACGGGGTCCGCATAATCGATAGTGAGGACCCCATCGGCAACCTCGGCCCAAAGCACATTGTAGAGAGGAATTGATAATTCGGAAGCGGTGCCACCGACGGCGATACCACATAACTTTGTTCGGTAACGTCTGGCTTGGTTTTTATCTGTAGATGTGATGAAGGCACGTTAGCTTTATAGTAATTGTTGTGGATTATAATTCAGCAAGGCACCTTTAACGACCAGGGAATCGCCTACCAAGGCGAGAGACACGCCTTTTGGGAATAATAAGACATCGTTGGCGGTTCCTTGAGAGATTGAAGGAGCAGGAGCAGAAGCTGGAATAACTTCAGCCATTGGACGTGCTGGCGCGGAATGACGGGAGCGAGCGACGAGAAGCCAAACTACAAAGGGAAAATAAACAGTATAAATTGGAGAATTAGTGTCTATCTAGGTATGCAAGGACAACAACGGGGCCTTCGCGAATTCCTCTGCCTACAACATGGTAAAAATTGTAGATCTCCCAAAAGGACATCGAGCTACGAAAAGCAAGCAATTCTTCAGGTAGGCTTCTAGGCTGCTAGGCTGCTGGAACCTCGGGAACTACACAAGGTACTTTGTAAGCTTGTGCAGACCCCTTATCCACAGGTTCCACTCATATCCGGGGTGCCGAAGTAATTTCTTACCTCTGATTGGATAGTCCTATACATCACTGCAACCCTAATGCAACTGTGGGCCTCTAGGTGCACTTGTACCTACCTACATCAGTAATTCAAGATTGGCCTCTAAAATATCATCATGCTTGAAAGTATATCTATTCTTAATCACATTAGAGCTTTTCTCACAACTGTCTGTACAGATCCTAATTCTGGGATTGGGATACTTAGGATGCTAGCTATAGTATAATCTCTTTTCTAATCTTATCGTTCTATTTCAAATCTTAGTTTGGCCATTTCTTCGCGCGGCCAAATTCCTCTCAGAGCCTACGATTAAGACGACGTGATGACTCAAGGCAACAATTTCTCCGGCGTCATCTAATATGACAATATCGAGGTCCATTCTTCCATTCTTGACACATTTCGTTTGCACCCGCACGAAAAGCCATTCGACGCCTTCAGGTGGCAACGTCTTCTTGACGTCTAAGTTAAGGACTACAGTAGGATACCAGAACGGTAGAAGACCTTTATCGTTCATTTCTCTGCGCCATAGACCTTCGATAACCGATGGAAATTGGTCGCATACGAATCCCAGGCTTTCATTTGTAAAATTCTCGCCCGACTCGAGCCGTAGCCATTCGTCGACCAAGCCGGGCGCTAACTGACCCTTGCGCGGCAGAAAGGTGCGGACTCGGTTGCCCACTTTGCGAAACTTTGCGTACGGCTTGTGCATCTGCTCAACCCAGTTGGGGTCCTTTCCAGTGGTAAGAAGCGCAGAAAAGTCTGCTGGCGGCGGGAGGGGATGCGGGTGCAAAGACCATAGAGTCTTCAGGGACAGCCCGGTTTCGGTATCCATATTTGACTGCGTAAGGTAACCTACAACCTCTTCGAGGCCATCTTGTGAGAGTGTGACGTGGATGGTTGATGTCTGGCGACCGAGCTTCACGTCGCGAACTACCAAGGTCGCAGAGCCTTCCTGGGTGCGCCGCAAGAACTCCAAGTGCAGGGAGATCGTGTGTGGCTGATTCTGTGCCGCGAGCGTTGTGCGGAAGTGGGCTGTAGCAACGCGTAGGAAGACAGAAGTCACCACGCCACCATGGGGTACTAGGGCACCTTCGTTAGACAAATGGCAGAAATGGCAAGGTAAAAATATAATTATTCGCACCTGAGCCCACACACCATTCGGAATCCAAGTTGGCAGCGTAAGTATGCGAGTCTATGGCTCTGACAGCCGTGGCCTCCGCAAATGTCGGCGCCATTCTAAGCAAGAAGTACAGAATGGCTCATCTCAACAATAACAACAACCATAGGAGCAATATCGTATACTATTATATGTAAATCCTATATCATCGTAGAAATATCTAAGTGGTACTCGGAAAACATGAGCGTTATCTGCTTCGGGGATGGAATGCCATGTTTATGGTGAAAGAGCTTCAGTGGGTCTCAGCTGCCGTACATAATAAGCCTCGGCAACATCAGATTTTGATCGCTAATGTACTAAACTCGGTGCATTAAAACATATTCATTTGTCCCATATATGTATCTATAACTAAAACCCAAACGCCCACCCACCCAACCATCCCGAGCTATTCCTGTGACAGATAACGCGGTTGCACTAGGATCGACTCTCACGAGCACGACACTTGGTCTCACGAATAACTTGTTTAATACATCTCTAAGGTACTTCCAGTTCTCCTCAGCTCACCCAATCTTATTAGATATAATTCAAACTAAATATACTCCATCAAACTCTCAGCAATGCCTGTGCAGGATGCCGCTCGCTTTAGTCGCTGCCGAACCCGAAGACGCTCCAAGGATCGCCGAGATCCACATGGCCGCCTTTGGCTCCAACGCGATGCTTTTGGCACAGTTCCCCACACCCACAGTCCGAGATGCCCTGAAGAAGAGCATTGAATTGAAGGCGCTTGCTGATATTAATGACTCCAAAATCACCGTTCTCGTCGTTCGAGATTCTGGCTCAGAGGCTCCGCCGAGCCAGGTAGAATTGAGCAAGGTCTTGAGCCTCGAGAACAGGGAAAGACAATCGCATTTGCGAAATGGGCACACCCCGTGTCTATCGACGAAGACTATACCGAGCCTCACTGGATCTGGCCTACGGGGACAGACTTAAAGATGCTTGAAGACTGGACTAAAAAGACTGAAGAGGCACAATGTCACGCCGTAGGAGATTCTCCATGTTATCGTGAGGAATATCCAGTTTGCATATCCCCTTATAAACCATCTAAAGATGTGAACTAAATGGCGTTACAGGCCTTACATTCATTGGCACTGATCCAGACTACGAGAGACGAGGTGCGGCAACCATGATGGTCCGATGGGGCATGAACCAGTGTAAGAAGGATTGCGTTCCCGCGTACCTAGAAAGTACTCTTGAAGCAGCATCCTTCTATAGAAAACTTGGATTTGAGGCTGTAGAGAAAATTTCGTTACAATATGAGGCTGGATATTCCAAGAAATCCCAGGTATATGAGGAGATTTGCTTTGTTTATAATAAATAACGTACAAAGTTATACCTCCTTTCTATACCATGAGCTGCATCCTCCCTCACCCTTGTACCCACCAACTCCGAGCGAACCGTACCATGAGCTTTATAGTGTATGGCAGAAATCGAAGTACGTTCTTGCAATCTATCTCATACCTCACCATACCTCAATGCATTATTTCATGTTCTCACTGCGCCCTCTTTCGAAGCTCGACTGTAGCTGTAGGATCCAAGAATTGAAACTCTAAGAGCTTGATGCTTTGAGGTCGACCACTCATACGAACGGGAAGTCTCACGTCGTATTGCAGGAGTATGTGAGCGAGCAGAACCTTGATCTCAATAGAGGCTGCAAAGCGACCTGGACACGCATATCGCCCATGGCCGAAGGTAAGGTGGCTCTTATCCGTAGAAGCGTAGTCATACCGTGATGATAGCGAACCCTGGGCAACTCGCTTCCTGTAGTATCTGTAGCCATCGAATCTCTCTTGATTATCCTCCCCAAACTCATCTTGTTCTGGTGATGTTGTGGCAACACAGATATAAGTATCCATTGGCAGAACAAGCCCGTCGGATAGAATAATAGTCTTCCTGGTAATTCGTCGAAATGAAACTGTAAATGTGACTTGGCCATTAGCTAGTAAGTAATAAATGATATAAAAATAGAGGTAACTGACGAGCGCTCGGAGGGTAATGTCGCGAGATCTCTTTTATGAAGCTATCGGTTCGGAGCAATTTATTTGCTGTGCGCTTCCCCCATCCATTGTCTTCGGCCAAGGCGACTCTGATCTCTTCCCTAAGCGGCTCAATATACTCGGGTCTCACGCAAAGTTCGTATACGCAGTTCATGATAACCTCAACGACAGTTTGAACAGAGCCTAGAATCGTATAAACGAAGCGGTTGGCTAGGTTACTTGGTTCTGATTCTTCCTCATTAGCAAGTTCCATCATCCACTGCATTACGTCATTGGGCTTTTCGTATGAGGGACCTTGCATCTTCTCCCTTGCTCTACGCTCCTCGATTAGCGGTATAAGGTAACTGCGTAATCCATCCATACACTTGAGGAGTCGCTTCCGAGAAGGCAAAATAGCGCCTATAACCGGGTGAGTAAAGCGAGGTAGATTTCGCATGATCACCGTAGTTTCGAATATCGCCTTTACCAGGTCGAGCTGTAATTGGAGCCAGGTCGGATCTCGGCAAATAGGGACGCCAAGGAAAAGACGAGACGTTACTCGTCCCATTAGTTTGGATATGTAATGGGATAGCTTATGTTCACTCCATTCGCCTTTGCGAAAAATCGTTCTCAATATAAGCTATAAGCAGTACTCAAGTGAAATGAATGCCTTACTAGTTACGTCCAATGGGTCTTCGCTGGCTGCAACCAAGAGTTCTTCCTCGATTAGCCCAATGAGATTGCCGAGCTGTGGTGATAACTTGTTCTTCACGGCATGATGGCCGAGGTGACCGCCCAACAAGATGTCAGATCCGGTGTATTGACGCATCATATCCTGTGAATATTCGTTAGGTTATAGTCAAAGGGTTAGGAAGCTTCTCGCTACATTTACTATCGGCTCACTGGCCGCGAGATCATTGTCGGGGATGCTTGATAGCTCGTCTACATAAATCCTTGGTAGCACAGTCACGTTTGAGTCAGGTCTAATAACCGTGAATATACCAGAAGGAACCTAGGAAATCTGAGTGAGTTAATGGTAGTCTCCACAAAAGCCAATACGCACCTTCTTCCAGCCATCATTCACTATGGCCCATCCCGATAAGGTGAATCGATATCGAGTGAGCCAGCTAGGTTCGAACCGGAATTTCGCTCCTATGAGAGGGGCTCCTGGGAGCTTTCGATATCTACTTCCAATGTTTGGTATATCGCTGAAAGTAATGACAACAGTGGCGAGACAGATAATTGTATAGAGAAGAGCGGGGCTGAAGAAATGCTTTGAGGTCTCTTCTGTATCCATGGAAGTGTAGGTGTTTTAGTATGAACAGGTGTCAAGGTCGTGATCCTGCGGAGATATTTTTCGCGTCGTCATATAGTTCGATGTGAAATAAGAGTCAATCCTTATATACTTTAAAAAAAGAATTAACATTAGTCCGTATGTATGACCATTGCCCCTAGGAAGGGGATCAGAAGCTCTTGATGTACATAAGCCCCTTGCCTAACGCATGTGTGTTGCGCCGGAGTCCAGATCCTGGCGAGCAATGCACGAAGCAAATAACTCACCTGAAGCTCTGTTGGTTATTAAGATGCATGAAAAGTTGTTGGTATATGTCTAGCTCTTTGAATGTGTTGGATACCTAGTTGACATGCAGTTGGTGCGGTTTAATTACCCCAAGGGCCCTACTCTAACAGGTGTTCCTATGTATCTAGGTATCGCTGTCCATCGTACTTGTGGGAGTAATAGTAACTAAGTCGACAAGGCTGATTAAGACGTGACAATAACGTCAGTTCATTACAATGTACGGTTCTTGAGTCATGTATGTCGGGAAGTTAGGTATCAAGAAATAAATATTCAACTCTTCGAGCCAACAGGGTTGATTCCGGAGACGTAGAAAAAAGCTAAACAATATATTCGGTCACCTGTAATTTCCTCGTTAATAGATTTTAGGACAATATCAATTGGACCCCGTGGACGAAGTTCCAGTAGTTGTGTCTGATCCTTTACGTCAGTAATGGGTGCTTCCCCCTTCAAGGTTCTCTTTCATGCTGCTCCTAAGTGCAATCCCCTCAGGATCTATCTGCCTAAACATTTCATTGGAGTCGAAGTAAGTTTTGAGTTCTGTGATCTGGAAGTTGCTGTTAAGATGTGCCACTGTAACTCCTTGAATGTCGATCAACTGGCCATTCGCCTTGACTATGACCTTGTTTCCAACACTTTGATGAGGATTTAGTCCAGATCTGAAGAGTCTAAGTTACGGAGCTTTTACCTGTTCCGTCCCACATAGTCGTTCTTCATCTCTCCCCAATGACGCCACCTGAAGCATACGACAGGCGGACCACTATGCACCTCGAGCACCTCCCATGCAAAGGCCGGCATCATTCTTTTGAACGTCTTGTGGCTAGCTGTGAAATCAGAATGGGCTGGGTCGTAATACTCGCAAGGGGCAATGATAGCATTGTACGTGCCCACGCGGAGCATATGTTCTGCTGAGCACGGTTCGACGTTGTTGACAGCAAAAGTGAAAGTCTCGCGATCTATTGTTCGCCAGTCCGACAAGCGCGTCTTGAAAGATGCTTCTATCTCCCAGTTTTTGACAAGGTTCTCCACCAATTCGGGAAGGCTGCCGGCTTCGTGATTACGTTGTTTTGCTGTTTAGTACGACATATTAGCTTCTGTTTTATTTATTTGTAGAGAAAATGGGCCGTTGGTTCACCGACTTTCCGAGTAGAACTTCCGTGTTTTGGTATAATCTGGCGGTTGAGTATTTCTCCAATGAGCGTCGACGTCCTTGAGAACTGCGTTAGGGTCATTCATGAAGTCGGGCAGAGCCGGTGTTTGCGCTTCAGGATTAATAACAGGTGCCGCCATTGCAATAAGGGGCCAATCCACCTTTTCAAACAGTGTATGTTCGATGTCAATTGGAGGTTAGATAAGAGTGGAAAAGATCTCGGGATAGAGAACGCTAGAAAATGAGCTGCTATTAGAATTAATCCTTCAATAGCACCCTCCTCGGGAAAAAAGAAAGCCACTGAATTTCAAGTCCTAAATGGGTCAAAGCATTCAACATCGTATGACTGACTCCGCATTAGCGGCACTGTCATAGTCTCACGACATCAGCCATGGACAGCCGTAGTACAAAGGAGGGATTAGTTACGGCTTCAACGCGATTGGTTTTAATACCCTTCATCCCCCTGCGGGGATAATGGACCTCGTTATACAGTATCAGGCGCACCATATAGATTCTGCTTCAGCTATTGGACAACAGAAAAGTACATCGACTTTGATAGGATACCTTCAGCATCTCGACGCGTATGCGGCATAATGCTTGTGTAACAATGTGAGGAGAGTCGGAGACGCCCCAATCCAAGGCCCGTCGAACCTGCATCCTGGGTTCAATATCATCCAGCACGCTAAAGTACTCCTGAATACACAATTTTCAGTGCTAGAACTTCAAAGCATTAGACGGAGTCATAGAAGGGGAATTTCTGTCACAATAATTTGGATTCCGAAACGTCCGATTTCTCTCATCCGTAAATGAAACTTTCCTGCTGCCGTACAAGTAACTCTTTCAAGTATATACAGTCACATGCGATTATGATCATGCCGCCGATGGAAGATGGGACTAGGATGACCAATATGCCCGGAAGTCTCAAGCTGAAAGTGACTGCTGGTGAAAATGTCTTGATATTTGTCATGCTAGGTGCGTAACCAAATTTGGTCATCTCGACATTGATCAGTACCTAGCGGAGCCACCTGAGATATACGTTTAGGCAATCCGATTCTATGACTCGTTACCTTGCGAACTTGTCGAGAAATGACTAACTTCCAGGGACGGACCAAATATGACAATGCATCGTGCCACTGCTATGAAGTATGGAAGGCATGTCTAGGATTGGGTTTTAAGTCCACCTTAGGTTGCCAACGTTTTAGTATTTGGTACCTGGGTGATTTAGGTATTTTGTGAGTGCTAATCTGGAACGAAAGGTTGAATGGTGGCGTACGAAGTGGCGTTTTGCCTAGACCTTGGAAAGTTCCATAAAGGAGGAAAAGGAAACACACACGATGGAGAGTTTTGAATAAAATGGAGCGGATGGTGGTATGCATGATACTTTCAGTGCCCAGGACAACAGCTACCAATGTACAAGCCTACCTATGTCTCAGTTGTGTACCTAATCTAATTGCTCAAATGAGTGGTAAAGGGACTGCTTCTAGGTAGAGTACATGGCATCTTGGAAGGAATGTGTATATAACCTAAGCTTCACCCGCAGCTTATACAGTAGCACAAGTCGATGTACGTGTCGACGCCTCATACATCGTATTTTTCAGTGCCAATAAAACGCCGCAACGAAAGGTTCTTTCTGTTATCCGAGCATCTATATCATCGTTTCTACTACATGGATGAGTACTAATTACCTAGGTACTGTCATTGAGATCCAATCTGCACCACCCATCTCTCTAAATCTGCGACTACATGCTCCCCTAAGCTAACATCAAAAATGCAATCTTGCCAACTACACGTGACGCACAACCGTCCTCCGGCCACAGTCATGATGGATATCATAAGTGCAGCCTGCGTAGTCTCCGCGCTAACAGCAAATTGAGCACGGCGAATTGACCAACTCGCAATTTGATTATCTGTTTTGTTAGGTATCGCATCTAGTATGCCGAGGTTCGTCACAAACCAAGAGCACTGGCGGGGCCTCTGTGCTGCGTCTGTCATCTGAACACGCCAGTCTCCAACAAACTTCATGAGTCCAATATGATCATTCTTAACACCCATTTCAAGCTTCTGCTCTATCTCTGCTCGGACGGCCGTAGCAGTAGACCATATATGATGTAAAACTTCGACAGACAGTTTCTTGCTCGTATCCGTATGCGCCAATCCGTATCGGATTTTAGCCACTGTTACGGGGCTAAACTTGTGATTCTGGAGCGTCACATAGTTACCAATGGTGCGATCTGGCAACAACCCTAAGCAGCTCGGGGGGTTCGAAGGTATGAATCGCCGTAGGTTCACGGCGGTGAAACTCTGGAAAGCGGGTGCGGCTTTCTCCTCTAGATTTGAAGCAAGCGATACTAGCGCAAGCCCGTGAAAAAGACTTGTAATTGTCGTTTTATGCTTGCGGCAGGCTATTAATAGCCTTGATAGGACATGATGATCAATAGTAAACACACGATACTGAGTCTTGTATGGGGATATGCGGATTGGCGCCCAATGGGCCAAACTTGGGTCCCTCCAGAAAAAGGGGGGGCAAAATTCTTGCCAGAGAGTTTTGAAAGCAAAAGGCAGATCTACAGGGAGTTTTATGAGTTGTTCTATTGGCGGGGGAAGGGATGGGGTTGATTCGGGAAGTTTGAGGATGTGGTCTTCCAGATTGTGCTGTTTCGCGTGCGTATTAAAACTCTGGGATAGACTCTCATGGAATATTTTGCCGCTCATACCGTCTGCATGGGGGTGACTCCACGTGAATAATATCTCTAGGAAATCGGTTTGATCCTGGTGTAGAACGACAATTCTCCAGCCTGGTCGTTTATCGATCTCGGAGTATGTAGCATCAAGCTCTGACGCAGTTGTGTCCTTGAGTGAATCCTCGAAATCTGAAGAACGATCCAGGATATGCCAAGTGACATGGTGATTCAGATCGAGACTATCCAGTTGGACCCAGCTTGGCTTCTTCGAGTCGGCATCTCTAATTCCTACTTGCAAAATAGGATGCTTGAGGATCGTACTAGAGATGGCGGATTCGACAATATTTATGAGTTGCGGGCGGGCGTCTAACCCTACAAGATGGGGCGGGATCGCGTAGCGACAAGAAACGGAAGTCCCACGATATTGGTCCAATGTGTACATAGCAAGTTGGTACATCTCACTGCCTTGGTTAGGGCAAAGGCTCACTGCGGCATTGCAAAACTCACTTGTTACCAAGGTGGCGTAGTAGCTTTGTGTTCATTACTCCCTTTGCCGGATCTTCCTTGTTCCTATGTCCGTACATATTCGAATCAGTAAGATGAACTTAGCGATTAAAACATTCATTCCGAAGAAGTCATTGATTTCCACGGGTGATATCTAAAGGGTTTGAGTTAATTGTAATAAACGGAACTGTAGAGGTAATGAAATCATGGATGATTTAGGTAGTTACTTTCGACGAGGCAACGATTGTTGGAAAAAGATTAGCAAAGAAATTAGCTTCCGTAAGCTGTGCCATTATTTACCATGCGCGCTGCAAGGGATAAGTGAAAGGTAATATTGTGTTGGTTCATATTCAACTCCCCCTTGCACTAACTGGTTACGTATGGGATGGTAGCCCCTTGCAATCCCAGCCGTTGGCGAACCGACGTAATAATGTAGGTGAAAGTAGACATTGAGTAAATCAAGTTACATGATGAAATTCATAGGTAGCGATCCGAAATGACGATCAGGACAATCAGGCAGGATGGAGGGAGGGGCTTTGAAATTGAAAAGCCTGAGTATTATGCTGCCACAGCATATATCGACGGGTATTATCCGAAAGAAGTATGGTTACCATAGAAAGATGGTGCCGACCAACTACAAGACAATCGCGTACTGTTGAGCACAACCGATTGACAACTTCTCGACAGTACGTTACCCTTTACATACGCGAAGAGTATCACAAGCCCACTCAGTGCCTGGGGTAACTGTCCTTTGCATACTTCGAAGCAGGTCACGGCAACGGCATTGGGAAGGATATATCATGCTACAATTTCAAAAACTGTTTCTATTGTTGTATCACAGAATGACGGGCCGCCGCAGCTTAATGGTTAGAGTGATCTCGAATTCGCATCATCTCGGACACTGGTACAACATCTTTGACGTATTAGGTAGGTACCAATTCCCTTAGGCTCCGGATCGGACTGAGATGTGGCAACAGATGCGGAGGTTCTGGATCTGGAGAAATACGTTACTATGTCACAAAGATCTTGAAAAGCCGTAACAAACTAAGAACCGAATTCAACGTCGAGCTCGTGTTAGGCTAGCCGTAAATGCCACTGCCAGCCTGGCGCATCTGTCACGAATACCTATTTCGCTGCTGCAGCAGACGTCGGGGTAGCCTAACGGTAGAGAGATGTCGTCTTTTGGATAACCCAGGCACGCGCTGATTGTTAGTCGGGGAGCTTCGAGGTGAGCTGGACCATGCTAGATCTAGATCCATGAGAAACAAGCTATTGTAATTAGAACTACTTGCTCACTTGTCCACGCAGTACTGTTAATCTGATATCTCTTCATGGAGTTGCTCGACCAAAGAATCGATACGGTTGTATCTGAGGAATCCGAACACGATGCAAGGGGTAGTACCACAGGGTGGTCTCGCCACTTACCTACGGATGCTACATACAACCAAGAATCACCGCTTGTGTTTCCCGCTATTCCGCTCGCCGTAACCCTGGCGTCTATGAAAGCGATGCGGAGACCTTCGGGGCTGAGCGATGACTCGAAGCGGATATGCCGACGTTGGAAAGGATAGAGAGGTAGTTATGACGGTAAATTACCGCCTTACCTGTGCCGTGAAACCTAGATGGCTCGAAAACCTTGATGGGCAGTCAACTTCGGCAGTCTCGTTAAAGATTACCTGTTCAAGAGTAACTTTACCTTTCACCAACGCGTGTAGATGCAGATTACGCATACTAATTTAACGTGAGGATGCCTCCGAAAGCATTTACTTTTAATCGAAGTAGCCTTAGCCGAACTTAATATTAGCACGGTAACGAGAAATGTAACATGACATTACCTTGTTAAACACCATTGAATTTGTAAATCACCTATGATACATAGCTGACCTACTTTTGTATTATTAATTCAGTAATAAGTGGTGTAACTTGGCTGGTAATGTTTTACTAACGCTTCTAAGTTGAACAGTTTTAAATGTAACATTATACTTACTTACGTTACAACTATGTAAGTAACCTAGTTTTGTATTACTGATTCGGTAACGATTGGTATATATTAGTTGTTAATGTTTTACTAAGTTTGATAGTTCGGTTACTAAGTAGGTAAGAATGCTATCTTTTCATTTTCACATTCATACTATCTCAACAATGATAAAAACCTAATCGACCTCGATTTGAAATGATATTCGAACCTAACCCTTCAGATAACCAACTCCCTTTATTATAAGCTACCTAAGTAAGCTCTACGTTTACTACAAACCATTTAAGCTACCCTCTTCTAGCTCTCGCTATGGGATTTTGGGATTCACTTTACCATGGGGCGATTTCGGCCGGCGGGTGGATTATAGATCACGCTGGAGACATAGGCAAGGCCGCCACGGCGGTAGCTGGACTAATCCCATTTGGAATCGAACGAGGCCTCATTCAGCCCACGAAGAAAATCCATTTCGACGATGACGAAAACATCCTACCCAAGTTCTTTAGTGACTTGGGAGATGCAGCAGATGTTTTGGCCAATTACACTGACAATAAATACCCGCCACCCTCCACTAGGACACTCAACAACATTAGCCTAGAAGCTCTCTGGCCATATCCCCCAACACTTGCGGCCCCCGAAGTCCCTCCACAGATCTCAAGCGATGTTACCAAATTTTTGGTCATGAATTCAATTCCTGCAGTCGTAGACAACGTGGACCTGGGCCGTGTTATTGCACAGCAAATGTTCGCCAATGTTTCGCGGACTGTAGCCGACGATGATCAACCAATCACGGATACGCCTATTCAGGTCCAGGGGAGAATCAAAATCACAGGCGGCTTTGGTTACTACAAGATTCCCCTAGGTAACCCTGGTGTTAATGCCTGGCACTCTTATCTCCGACTCTACAATGAAACGTCGCCGGAGATAATGAAAGAAATCTTACTCGCAGAAAAGCGAAAGTTGGCCATCAAGAAAGTTCAGATCCATGTGTCAACCGATGAACCGTACAACATGACCACTATCACAGCTACATGGAACGGGGCGGTTGGGACGAACGAATACACGACAAAGGCAATCCAATGGTTGCAAGATGAATACAAAGGGACCGTGGAGTGTATGCCAGGTCCCTTGATTGATGGCACTAGTTACACATACCAATTCCGTTCAGGGACAAAAATTGGCCCTGGAGAGATCTTGGCGGCTTTCTCAACGGCTTTTAGCAACGTTGTCCCAAAGCCCACCGGTGACCACCCACTGCCTAGCGGACCGACTTTGAACATCAAGAACGTTTCCACATTTATCCCGAATTGAATCAACATTGGGTTAAGTAAGAGATGTAAGGATATCGAGAAACGAGATTGCACTAGTGAACAAGTGATCATGGACAACACACGAACGAACAGAAGCAGTTAAATGCAAAAGTCATTCATTTCGAAATTAGTTTAGTTTTATTTCTTTAATCAGTCACTCATTAAATAGTTATTTTATTAAATCAAAAATCATTCTTTAATTATTATTTATAACTTTTATTTTTAAATACTAAAACCAACAGTGTAAACTGTAACGGGTAATAGGGCAACATTTCTACTGAGGCCGAATTGCAGCGCAAGAAGTGGCATTGCAGCTACTAGGGTCGAGATACCAGCGCACCTAGTAAAGGGGAATAGGACGTGGTTACCTAGCTGACACGTGAGAGCCAGGCTCGAGAAGGCGGCTTCACATACAATCCAAACGACCAGACGGCACGTATAGCACTGTGAAGAACCCTCTGCCATAACGGCCAGCTCCGAGGATTGTCGGGATCATCTGGTATGTCCCAATTGAGGTCGCTTGTGAGAGCTTCTTGCTTTGGTGGGTGAGGATTCAGCTCTGTCTCTTCATTACTCTGGAGACGAGACTCAGATCCCAAGAAAACATCATCGCCTGCCATGTTTGATAAGCAAAATGTGGGGAAAGGGGAGGAATTCTTGCTGGCAACTAGCAAGGAAATTTGCGCCTGAGTAGATATATGTGGAGTACATGATTGATGTATCGTATGGTAGGATACCTAAGAAGAGGCCTTCACTCAGGGGTGAGAGCCTTAGGTAAGATGCAAAAGAGAAATCAACCAGTCGGTCTGAGCCTCCGCCCAACCCCCCAGTACAGGTAGGATGCATCCTCAGTGATACCACTCACTTTTCCCTAGCTGCTATATCCGTTCCATCCTTTGCAAATGACAGGTAAGCAGAGAATGCCACCTTGTGTGCTGTCCATTTGCTGTATGATGGTTGGTACACAACCCAACAATAGCAGATACTATGTCGAGGTCAGGGATACAGTGGTGTGCGTGCCCACCCATGCACGCCCAGCCCAGCCTGCCACCAACTCACATATAAGTTTATGTATGTACCTATGTACTTAGCTCTGCTTGAACAATTTACGCAACCAACACGGGCTTAGTCGGTTACTTATCGTGACGCTCTTTTGTAAACCGGTCAACATTTATACCATCTATTGATACTCCTTTCAGTGCCACGTCGTTCACCATGGCGGCACCAGCAGTTGAAGCAAAGCCCCTCTCCGGCTTTGAGGTCCTCGATCCCTTTGTTTCCCTCTACCAACCACCAAACGCTCAGGGCTCCAGTCACTCTAGCTTTAATAAGAATGCACACCAGCAACCGAGGCTCATCATCATCGCCAGTTGGACTGGCGCCAAAGATGTCCACATTGCCAAGTACATTGTCAAATACCAGGCTTTGTATCCTGGCGCTCGGATCTTGCTACTCAAGAGCGCTATGAAACACATCATTCGCCCGTCGCTGATTGGCCCCTCCATGAAGCACGCTGCTTCCGTTGTCCGCGCTGCACCTCAGACACCAATGTCGACGTCCTCTTCACCCCAGCTTCTCATTCACGTCTTCTCCAACGGCGGCTCCTCTAGCATCGCGAACCTATATGACCAATATGCAAGCGTTACAGGCCCCGATGACGACAAGAGTCTTCCCCCACATGTCACCATCTTCGATTCCTGCCCGAGTGATTACAGCATCTCTCATGCTGTGGCGTTTTTCAGTGTTGGCCTTTCAACCGTTCAGCGATTGATCGCCTCGCCTTTCCTTTATGCTTGGGCTGCAGTGTGGTCTGCCTCAATGGCCCTGGGCATTCTACCCAACTCGTTGGCCGACTGGGGTAAGGCGCATAATCATCACACGGGCAATGCAGCCGAGATGCGACGGGTGTATATCTACAGCCCTAGTGATGCATTAATTGACTATAAAGGTGTCGAGGCACATGCGGCGGAGGCTAGAGCTAAAGGTTTCTCAGTCGAGCTTGAGAAATACGAGGGTTCGGCGCATGTTGCACATTTACGGAAGGATGAAACTCGGTATTGGGGGATTGTCAGAAAGATTGTGAGAGGTTCCGAGGTGCTTACCTCTTAGTGGAGACGAGAGTTCCTACGTATGTCTGCCCGCTTTGTTAATTTACCAAGGGGTCTCTCTCTTATGCCACATAACACTAGTAGTAACTGGAGTCTTATCTTGAGTGCACCCAAATGGACAGCACGCAAGGCTAGAGGTATCCTTTCTTAGCTAGCTAAAGCAGGTCCAGAGGAGCTTAGTCAAACTAGAGATAGAGTGAGAGAGACTAAGAAAAACAAAAAGCAGCAAAAGGACAGCCAGAAGCAGAAGTTTCAATACGATTTTCAAGTATTTCCCTCGTCTCCATAACTGTACCGATATGTGTAGACAAAAGCAAGCCCTCCCTCTTTAGAGACCACCATTATCTACCTTGGCTCATTTTCGACCAGAGTTCGCTTCAGGAGATGCCCTCTTCCTGAATTGAATTTCTGGACCTTCCTTCAGTGAGATGTAGGCATCCACTACTTGAAACTGCTTCCTGTCCCTGGCACCCCAGCCCAGTTTAGGGCTCCCTTCCCCCAAAGTCGATCCAGGTGCTTTTCTCAAATCAAAACGAAGTAGTGTCCTGGCGACTACAAGTAGCATCTCCGCCATCGCTATGCTCTTTCCAGCACAACTACCTGGGCCACTCAAGAATGGGTGAAAGTTGTTGCGAATCTCGGTTACCATCTCACTAGTCACTCCCGCATCCTCGTCTATGATCCAACGCTCGGGTCTGAAGACCCCTGCATCTCCGTAGACTTCCTCGTTGCGGGAGTCGCACCAGGGCGCTGTGCCAACTATTGTCCCTTCGGGGTACCAGACATTCATTACATTGAGACCACCGGCGAGGACCTCTCGGGGAGGTTCGCAGGGACCGGGTGGGATAAGACGCATCCCTTCGTCAATGCAAGCTCGAAGATACGTGCAGCCCATTAGTTTCGGGCCGTAAATCACATCTTCAGCTGTCTTGAACGTCATTTGTAGTTCGTTAACAAGTTTCTGGTAGCATCTCGGAGCTCTAACAAGGTACCAAAAAATACTAGCGAGGCTAACACTCGTAGTATCAGAGCCAGCAATAATAAACAAACTGGCCTCTGCTCGGAGCTCATCTTCGGTATATGCTGGGTGGCCTGTGCTAGAATCTTGAGCTTTGCATAGGAAATAGAACATGTCTCGACGACGCTCATTCTCAGGAATATCCTCCTGCTTCCTATACAGCTCGAGTCGCTTGGTGACGCTATCAAAGACGAAATTATTAAACCGTTGTACAGGTGGCGGAGTGATGAGCTCCACGAGTCGGTCTAAGCCCCGCGGCTTGAGCCATATTATCAAACCTAGAAATGGAGAGCGGCACATCTTCGTTTTTGAAGTCAGCAGTCATTCTAGTAGCCGGTGCCTTCCTGGACCATGAGTAGAACAGTGCTTACTGAGTAATAGAATTTGAGATACTGGGCAATGTTTTGTGGCACCTCCCTTAGGGGGTTGTCACCGGGCTCCTTGACATTGAAGGATCTCCCAAAGGCAAGATCACCCATGATATCAAACACAAGATGGTCCAATTTCTCACCAAGGTTTACAGAGGTAGACCACTTTGTCATACTATCATGCTCACCCAACATAATCTGATGCCAGCGGTCGATATGCATACTTATGAAAACAGAGGTAGCATTTACTGAGCTATCTGTGAAGCAAGTATTGAGCATCTTGCGTCTCCTGGCGTGTTTCGCGGGGTCTATGGTGCTCAAAGTTGTTGTTTCGCGAATGTTCCTCGTCAATCCGACATAGAACGGACTCCGTCGAACATTTGACTTCATACCATAAATAGCTGCGTGGGCATCTGGGTCACAGAACAGGACCAGATTTGGCGCGACGCGGATCCTCTTCCCATAAATCTGGAATAACTGCCACAACCAGATGTGGCGCCTGCCTCGAGCTGTGTAAAACCACGACGGCACTCCGCTTGCCCTGGCCCAAAAGGGCCCTGGTACGTGCCGTAGAGGATGCAAGTACACATTGTAAAGGGCATTTGCAAGACACTAGAGCATATTTCTTTTCCATTAGCTCATTTGGAGATGATCGAATGGATGGTGGGAGGGTGAGTAGCACGAACCACGACAGGCAAAATTGCACAGAAGTAGACGAAAGCAGTTGTGCAGCTTATATCGGAAATTGATATGTGCAACATAGCGAAGAAAGTGAGTGATATAAGACAGTTCGTCACTTGACGTTTTCAATGGTCATTGTTAGGTTAAGATACATAGAATACGTTTTTGCTGAATTCGATGAAACTGGTAATTGGGAATTGTCTCTTTGGTCCAGGCATGTCATGAAGAAGAGAGGGAGGGAAGCCAACCAGCTTACAAATTGTGAAATCATCAAATGGGCGATAAGGTGATTTGAAGCCCAACGCACAAATGCAAACAGGGTTAGAGCACCCGGCGTTAGATGTACACAATTAGAAACATTATAGAGGAGTAAAGGGCCGGGGAAGTAGATGTTAGGAGACTTGCAGCCTTTATCTTTTCTACTTGCAGCCAACGCAAAGACTATTTTATTACGGTTGGAAGATACATACCAGATGCTACTTGTTTAACCGCTTAATTCTTAGTGTGCTCGTGCACCAACGCCCACACTCGGCTCCCATACTAATGAAATGGGAGTTGCTATGGGATATACCTAAGTACCCGAGTTTTACGAGGGCTTTATGTCAACCTAAAGATCTTTATTAAGAATTTCCTATCGCGGAGATTTTACATGTTAATTAATTTAAAAACTAAAATGTAGCTAATATTATTAAAGGTATAATAAAAGCTGCGGTTAAAGGTATAATAAAAGTTACGAAAATATATTTTTCTTTTATGTAAATATTTTTATTTAATTTATACGTAAGGTAAATAAAATATATAATTAACTTAATTTTTTTATTTTATATAAGTTATACGATTAAATATTATATATTACGTAATTTTAAAAGAAATAATTATTTATTTATTTATATTTATTAAATAAATATAATAAAGTAAGTTATAACTTTATATATTTTTTATAATATTATTATTATTATTATTATTAAATTAATTTTACTTTATAATAATAACTTTATATTATTAAAATTAAAATTATAAATTTTTATTTTTACTTATACTTTTTTATTTTTTATTTAAATTTATATTTTAAGGATTTATTATTTCTTTAAAAGTTATTTTAAATATAATATTAATAAATATTTATAATTAATAATATAAAATATTAATTATAAATAAAATAAAAACATATTTAAAATTTAACATAAATATTAATAATAATAATATTAAAAGTAATAATAAAGTTATTAATTAATTTTATAAATTTTAAAGATAATTTATAAATATATAATATATTTTACAATTAATTAATTATCCTAATTAAATGATTTATTCTTTATTACCTCGCAACTTTAATTAAGTAAAACATAATTATAACGCATTTAAATTAATTAAAAATTAAATTAATCCTTTTTATTAAATGTTTTTATAACCTTTTTATAGGTTTTTATATTATGTTTTATTTTGCTATATATTTTATAATGTTTTATACCTTCTTTTATCCTTTTGTAATAATTATTTTCTTTATTTTTAATTATATTTATAGCTTTAATATTTCCTTTTTACTTTTATAAAATTTAACTTTCCTTATAAATAAAAGATTTTCTTTTATATAAGCGTTTATTTTTTATTTTATAATACTTATTAAATAAGTGATTTATTTCTTTTAGCTTAATAACTTAATCCTTAAAAAGCGTTATCTCATATATTATCTTATAGTTAAACTTTAAGATTTTACCTAAGGCTTTTATAATTAATATTAAAAAGTTAATATAATAATTAATGATTTTATTTTTAACGTAAATAAATTGCTTAATTATATTTTTAAGGTTAATTAATATCTTTAAAATTTAAAATATATTAAATAAATTAACCTTTAATAAAAGAGTTTAAATTATTAATATTACATTAAGTTATGAAATAATATAATTTAAATTTAATAAGATTAAATTAATACCTTTAAAACTAAATTAAATGTTATTTTTTATAAAAGTAATAAAAAATGCATTGCGAAAAGTAATAAAGAAATCTTCCTTTATAACGTAAGTTATAAACTATTATATTAAAGCTTTAATTTTAATATTATATACGCGTTTTAAAATAGAAAAAACGCTTACGTTAAGAAGTTAAAGCTTATAAGATAAATGAGAAAATATATAAAAAGGAATAATATTATCATTATAATAAAATTTATTAAAATTTAAAGAATAATAGCTCTTATAGCTATTTAAAATAAATAAACATTTTAAACCTTTTATTTAAATCTTAATATATTTATCAAAATATTTTAGCCATTTTATAATAATTTTATTTATTATTTATTTATTATTTAAAATTAAAATAACCTAATTAAGTAAAAATCCACTATTATAATATTAAAATATAAGGTAATTTTTCCCTATTATAATAATTTATAAAAGAATAACTTAACCTTAAAAATTAATAACTTATATAATTATAAATTATTTCTAATTGCTTTATTAGCTTTACTTAAGCTTTAATTTCTTTTTAAAGCTTATAATAATTATTTTTGCTTATATAATTATACCCATTATAAACTTAATCTTATTAAAGTTATAAATATTTTTTTCTTATATATTATACTTTATAATTATATTTTAAATAAAGCTAAATTATTTCTAATATATATTTAAATCTTTAAATATAATTCTTTAATAATTAATTCTTTAATTAAAATATATCTTAAGCTTTAATTATTATTTAATAAAGTTAAAAGCTTAATTCTTCCCAATACGTTTTATATTACGTTTATATAATAGTATATTTGCCATTTCTTTAACGTTTTAAATTTAAAGAGAAAATACTTATACATTTAAATTAAAAATATATTTAATAATTATCTTTTCTTTTATTAAAGTTAATCTTTAATAAGGAAATATAATATTACTTTTAAGTTATATATTGTTAAGTTTATTACGTATAATTATTTAAGGGATATTATAAATTTTTATAATATATGTAATATAAAGGTTTAAGTTTTATTTTAAAGCTTATAAGATAAGGTTTAATTTAATCTCTTTAAATAATTTAAATATATTATAATTATAGAAAAATATATAAGTAAATAAAGTAGGTATTAAAAAAGTTAAAAATGAACTATTTAATTAAGATAACTAATTAATTATAAAATACGTTATATTATTAATAATTTTATTTATTTAAAAGCAGCATTATTTACGTAATATAATACTAACTTATAAGGTTTTAACATTTAAGGTAAAATTCCAATAAAATTTATAAGCTTTTTGCCTTATTATTTTTTATAAAAAGGTAAGATTTTAAACTTAAAGGAATAAAATATTAATTTATAAAACCTTATTAAAATATATTAAAAAAACTTTTATTAAATATAATTTCCTTAATAAACTATAAGGATTAAGGTTGAATTAAACATTATTTCCTTAGTGAATTATAAAAAGTAAAATTAAATAAATATTATCTTTATAATATATTATAAGGATTAAAAATACTTAAATTAAATATTATTTTTTTATATATTATAAAAACCGAAAATAAAATTAAATTATAATTCTTATAATATATAAGAAAAATAATATTTAATTTAAATACTTTTAATCCTTACGATATATTATAAGGATAATGTTTATTTAATCTTATTCTTTATAATTTATTAAAGGAATAATATTTAATTTAATCTTAACTCTTATAATTTATTAAGGAAATTTTATTTAATAAGAATCTTTTTAATTAAATAATTAATTTTAATTATAATAAATTATTATAATATTTACAAATATTATAAAGCGAATTAAGGTTTATTTAATTATAAAATAACCAATGGGAAAATGCTTTAAAAGAATAGTTTTAAGCCTAATAAATCTTTTAAAAAATATATAAAAATAATTAAACATAATAATATATAATATTAAAAAAAGCTTATAAATATATAAAATATTAATGTAAAAATATTAAAACAAAGGAATTAACATAATAATAATTATTAAATTATAAATCTTAACCATAATAATTAATAAAATAATAAAATATTTAAAATATAATATATATTTATTTATAAATATTTGAGATATATAGGAAAATAATAAATTAAAAGTAATAATATATGTTAAAAACTCCTTTAAATTATTAATAAAGCGTTTTAAAGAAATCTACCATAAAGATTTAATATAATTAAACATTAATAAATTCTTATACTTAAATTATTATAAATAATTAATAATAAAAACAATTATTAATTACCTTATAGCCTTTAAGTCTTTAAAGAATTAATTAATAATGGGAAATATTAATATATATTATTTAAAATAAAAATTAAATATAAATATTAAAAATAATAACTAAAGAATAATAAATTAATTTATTATTCTTAAATATTCCCTTTATAAAAAGTTAAATTATAAAAGAATTAATATATAAAATAAAATATTTATCCTTAAAAATAATAATTTAAAATAAAGGAATTAAACCATTCCTAAAAAAATATATATTCCTAAAAAATATTATAAAATAAGCTTAACTAACTTATAAACCTAATTAAAATAAAAGCTTATAACCTATTAAATATTTTTATAACAAAAACTATTATAGAAATTAACTATATAATATAATACTTATTAAAACTAATTAATAATAATATTAAAGTAATAAGGAAAGCTTATTATATTAAAGGAAAATCATTTATATAATAAATAATAAAATATTAATAAGCTTAGAAAAAATTTAATAAAATGAAAGAAAATAAACCATTTAAACCTATTAAAAGGAAATTCTTAATAAAATATAAAAAGATATAAATATTATATTAAAATAAAATCAAAAATAAATATAAAATAAATAAAAACCTAATAAAAGTAATAGACTAATATAAGTTAAATTATAAAGTTAAAACTTCCCTTATAATAATAAATAATAAAGTTATTAAAAATGTTAAAAAAAGGTAAAATATTTAATAAATATAATATTATTTTAATTTAATTTAGAAAATAATATTTAAGCTAAAATACTTATTTTATAAAAAGAATATTTACCTTAAAAAATAAAAGTCATCATAAAAACAGTAAAGAAATATATAATAAGGATTTTATTTATTTTATTAAATATTAACGTAATAATAATTAAATATTTAAAGATTATATAATTAACTAACGTTTTTAAAATATTATATAACCTTATTAAAAAAATGTTTAAATATTAAAATATTATTACGGCTTAAGAAAAAACTTAAGGTAGGGATTTATTAAAAAAACGTTTTAAAAGAATAAATGTTTTATAATGTTCTTAAAATATTATAAAACATTATTAGGATTTATAGCTTTACTAACGTAATAAAGTAAAAAGAGCTTTTTAATGCCTTTAAAATATAATAAAATAATAAGATAAAGAATATAAGAAAAATTAATATAATAAGGATAAAGATTTTCTATATATTTAATCATTTATTCTTTAAATTATTAACTTAAGCATTTATTTTATTTTAAATAAAAAATATTTTAAAATTTCTTTTATAATTAAAAGTTATTTTTAATTAATCCTTAAGTATTATTACTTTATAAAATTAAAAACCTTAAAATATATATTAATTTATAAGAGTTATTAATTAAAAATAATAAATAAAATTATAACATTTTAATAACTTTTCTAATTAATATTAAATATTAATTAAAAAGAAAATTTACTTATAAATAATTTTTAAAGGAATATTCCTTAAGTTAAAAAAACGATAATAAGCTTTAATTATATTATAATTATTATTAATAATATTATTATAAAGAATAAAACCTTAAGCATTTCCTTATATAAGAAAATTAATATAAAAAATGTTATAGTAAATAAATACGCTATTAACTACTTATAAATAATAACGTTACATTTTATAATAATTATAAGCTCGATTAACGTAACGAGCTTATTAAAGCTTTACACTTTATTACGTACTAATATTTTAAGCTATTACTCGTTTAAATTTCATTAAAAGCAACTAACTTTTTAACTTATAAAGCTAAAAAGTTAAAGAGTTAAAGCTAAAGCTAAAGCTATTAATGTTAAAGTTAAAGCTAAAGTTAAAGTTAAAAAGCCTTAATGTAATACGCTAAGTAATTAACAACGCGTTAAAAAGCTTTAAAAGCTTTAAAAAAGTAACGAGCTTTAATTAAAAAGTAAAAAATATAGCTTTTAAGCTACTTACGCTGCGAAAGTTAAAAGGTATGTTATAGTAAATAAATACGTTATTAATTACTTATAAATAACGGCGTCGCATTTTACGATAAAAAATTATTATAATAATATTTAAAGCTATTAAACCTTTACGTATACTTTTATTAATTATTACTTTTAAAGGAAAATAAATAATTGCTTTAAAGGAAATAAAAGAAAAAAATAATGAAAAAAAAAGTAATAATAATAAAAAAAGTAAAAAAAAGTTAATACTTTAACCCTTAAAAATTTTAATACTTTAATTTTAACCTTTAAAGCCTTTAATATAATATCCTTTAAAACTACTTAAAATATTAAAATCTTTAAAAAACTTAAACTTAAATTTTAATAACAATAATAATATAAGCATATTAAAAGTTAAGGAATTTAAACTAACTTTTCTTAAGAAATATAATAAAAAGGAAAACCTTAATAATTTTCTAATTTAAATTAAAATATACCTTTAATTTTATTAAAGCTTAATAATAATAAAATATTAAAAAATATTAATTATATCTTAGCTATTAAGTAAATTAATACTTAATTAATTCTTTTTAATTCTTAAGAATTAAGTTAAAAATAATAATAATATTAAAGAAAAAACCAAATATATCTTTAAAAAGTTCTTAAACTTTAAAGAAAAATTTAAACTTATATTTAAAAACTTTATTTAATAATAAAAGGTTAAAATTAAATTATATTACCTTTAATAAAATAAATCTATATTAAATCATATTATTAAATTTAAGAAATTAATTAAAAATTTCTTTTCCTTCTTTTATTAAGGATTAAAAAAACATATTAAAAATAAACTTTATAATAATAACTTATATAAATAAAAAAACCTTAAATAATTTAATACTTTTATTAAAAAA